>CM033344.1:3000000-3589622 GCA_019395295.1 Osmanthus fragrans | reverse complement strand
TTGAGGTGAAAATCTTTAAAGTTCTTTTGGAAACTGAAGTATCTGCTAAATTTTTATGTACATTCTTACATTTTGCTTTAATTTAGGAAATCTCACCTGCCGTGATTCCACAAGCAACAAAAATCTTTGTGAATGGGTGTTGGGTTGGTATTCATCGTGATCCTGACATGTTGGTGAAAACTCTGAGACGTCTGAGGAGACGTGTAAGGATATGTTCTCATTTTCTCTTTCTAGGGAGTTCTCTTCTAAGACCCAATGATTCTGTAGCATTTATGAAGTTCCATTTTCCTGCTCTGTTTATGTTATCTTAACTTTCTTAATTTGATTTTACTGGAGTAGTTCATGTGTTGCTTATTAGGCCATTCATGTGAATATAGGTAGTTTGAGATGTGAGTATTTCTGCTGATTGCTTTTGTGATGAATGTTGTTGGACAGGTGGATGTCATCTACTGAGGTCGGGTGTTGTTCGAGATATTGTTTGAAAGAACTTGAGGAATTATACTGGGATAGGCTCGATGCAGTCGTCGGTTGTTTATTGTTGGAAAAACAAAGGTTCTCATAAAAAAGAGGGTACTTAAGCTTGCAGCAAAGAGTATGATTGCATGATTTTCTTGGCTCTTCTTTGGCCCCTTTGTGTGCCCCCCTAAAAAAAAGTTGATTGCACGTTGTTTGATGTCTTCTTGCTTTGTTTATCATCTGTTGGTTTTCAGAATCCCTGATGAGGGTGGGTGGCATACATGACCCTTCGCGAAAGGGTTTATAGAATTATCGACACTGAACGATGAGAATAATTGATTTCCATGACAATAAAACGTGAGTCGTCCTGATGCCATTAAGTGTGATATCCATGTTTGGCACATGAATGTTTAAGCTTTTATGACAGTGTGCAATGCTAACATAATTTGTTTTAGGATCTTGTGAGTGCGAGGCAAAATCGAAACGAGGCTTATTCAGATACATATATCTCACTGCGAGATTCACCCATCATTGATATTGGTGTTCGTTGTGCTTCAATCATACCCTTCCCAGATCATAATCAGGTGACGTCTATTTTGCGACGATTTTTGGACTATTATCTCTTTCAAGATTTTCATACTCCTGATGTTTTTTAATATTAATTTTTTCTACCAGTCTCTCGTCGTAAACACGTATCAGGTCAGCTATGGGTAAGCAAGCATTGGTTCTATATATGTGCGACTCAACTACAACTACCAATTCGAAATGGTATGGGATTGAATTTGACACCTTCTCTTTCGTATTTTGGCTTCCTTCTGTATGCTGCGTTGAGTTAACTTTACACCCCGTCTTTTTCTTATCAGGACACACTTTGGTCTAAGTTCTCTACTAGCCCCAACAAACCTCATGTTTACTACTGCGTGCCATGGAGCAGCTTGCATTTTAGGCAGCTACCTGCTGGAATTAATGCTATTAGTTTGCCCATTTGCTTGCTACTCATGATATAATCAAGAAAGATTCTGTAATTATGAAATCAAGTCCCTCAATTGGACCGTGGATTCTTATCGATCTTCTGTTTTTTCCGATCGTATAGAGATGAGGAGAATGAAGATGGGGACACTGGTCAATAGAGGAATTTTGCGATTTTGGCCGCCCAGGATCGAAATTAATACTATGGGAATGCGGCATGGTTTTTATGAGAAGTTGGATGACGTATGGCCTTGCTCCTCCCAGGTACAAGAGTTTCCAGGTGAGGATGTGATCATTGGGAGACCACTCCCATATCATCCGCCCCTCACTGCAAGTACATAGTAACCAGTAGCACCGAGTACGATCGCACAAGGGTTTCCAAGCTGCCCCGTTACACTAAGCGTGATCATATGCACGAGCTTGCGCACAGTGAAACTGGGATGGTGGATCAGGTTTTGCTGACAACAAATGCTGATGGGTTGCGATTTTGTCAAAGTGAGGGTCAGATCAGTTTCGAGATTCCTCAAATTGGAGACAAATTTTAGCAGTAGGCACGGTCAGAAGGGAACAGTTTGTATGGACTTACACACAAGAAAGATATGCCATGGACTGTGAAGGCATCACTCCCTGACATCATCGTGAATCCCCATGCTACATTTCCTTCTCGTATGACCATTGGTCAGCTTATTGAGTGTGTCATGGGCAAAGTTGCAAGCACACATATGGGAAAGGGAAGGAGATGCTACTCCTTTTACCGATGTTACTGTGGACAATATCAGCAAAGCTCTTCACAAATGCGGGTACCAGATGCGTGGTTTTGACGACCATGTACACATGGGTCATACAGGCAGGCAACTTACATCTATGATATTCCTTGGCCCCACTTACTACCAGAGGCTGAAGCACATGGTCGATGACACAAAGCCATTCCCTGTGTGCAGAGGTCCCGCGTGCAAATCCTCACAAGGCAACCTGCTGAGGGACGGTCTCGTTGATGGTGGTCTCTCCGCTTTGGAGAGATGGAACGAGACTGCATGATTGCACACGGTGCTGGTGCTCACTTTCTACAAGGAAAGGTTGTTTGACCAAAGTGATGCCTACAGGGTTCACGTTTTAGTGAGCATTGTGGATTGATTGCTATTATGCAAACCTCAAGAAGAATTCATTTGAGTGCAGAGGATGCAAAAACAAATACTGATATTGTTTACAGAGTAGTGTATTTTTTTTTGCAAACCAGCTTCACTTTTGAACTTCTATTGAAAAAAAGGCAAAAAAAATAAATATATATCATATTTATAGTTATAGCTTTCTTCCTCATTTCTGCTCCAACCTTACCCTTTAACCATACTTTTCCCTCCTACCCCAAGCACACACCCTATCTATGCGTATTGTTTATTCACTCTTTGTGGACTTCTATACAGGGTTAGTCCATTTTAAAATTGTGATCTTAACATTTTTGGGACTTTCAACAATTATTTCATTCAGGTTCACTTCCGTATGCCTGTAAGCTACTTTTCCAAGAGTTTTAATGGCCATGGCTACATAGCTCCGAGAATGATGCTCACTTAAGGACATCAAAACCAGTCGAAGTGCAAAAGAACACAAGAGAAAGGAGCTTGGGATGTGCTTGCCCTGAGAAATTTTTCACACACAAGCAGGTTTCCTGACCCATGCGAAACACACGAGTTTTTTGTTTTCTTGAAGCATATGGACTATAGTTACTTACACTGGAACCCACTTCGAGAGTCTTGTATAGAGATTTAGTTATTCAACACAAGAAAATTGAAGAAAAAAAGGCAGCTAACTTGATGCTTTGCGTTTCCCTGGGGTATAATGTGACGTTGTTCTGCACTGCGCATCAGTCGACCTGCAAGTGAAGTAGCTTGCTGTGATATTGGAGACCATTGCAATTCATTGATGCCTTTTTTTGGGTATGTTGTGCGTTTTGTTCGCAGCTGCTGTGTAACCCGGGCTCTTGTAGTGTACATAAATCACTTGCTCTGATTTTCGACTCTTGAGAAACGACAATTTTTTTATTTAGTTATATGTACCTGTCGACTCTAAAGTCTTAAGATATTAATTTGAACTCTAAAGTCTAAGATATTAATTTGAACTCTAAAGTCTAATAATATTAATTTGAATCAAGACATCAGTATTGGAGTTGTATCTTTACTATCAGTTACATACTTCTGGCCCCTCAAAATAATAACAATTGTAAAACGAACTATGTTACATGTACAGAATTTGTTTAGGCAGCAGCCAATTACAGGGTAACAGTTGTCTCTCCTATATATTAATTTTGTTAAAAAAATCTGTACCTTCAAAAAATTCTTACGTTAAAACAACTGATGATTAATTTAAGCCTTTAGTATCAAATAGAGTCTGCTTACCAACGCTAGGAAAATCTTCTCTCTCATAACTGAACTTGTGTGTACATTAACATCATGGTCTTGATAGGGAGGTGTTGAAAACCTACAAAACTTTTAATAATACAGTATTCAACATTCGAAATGCTCAGGAACGTTGTCCGTTATAGTATTTTGTCACAAATTTCATTGAACTATCATTGTTCAAATGTTAATAATGTGACATCGGCGGCAACTATATTGTATTTTCGCATCTTGGAAATCGAATCAATTTCTGCGGCCTTACATTACAAGCATATTGGGGGTGATCCAAGGAACAATTTTTTTTAATTGTGGTAAAAATGGTATAAAAAAAAAACAAAAAAAAAAAAAAAAAAAATATTTGATAAGAAAATTTAACATTAAAAAATAAAAAAATAAATATCTTGATATTAATTTATTTTATTATATCTCTGCTAGTGTTCAGAACAATTATTAGTAACTTTTTTAGGAGGAATAGTGTAGTGTTCCACGAAATGTGTAGTTAATAAATCGGATATTAATTATGTAAATGTGCCACTTGAAATTGAATAATGCTAAACAAACCAAAGAGATGACCTAAATGTTTGACATCCCCCCTCACATGGGTGGTGAGTGTCCCACTTGAATAAATATAACATTTTCGCCCCTCATGTGTGAGGGGGATGTCATCCCTTTGGTTACCATAGCACAACTCCTTGAAATTAGTGTTTAACTTTGATTGAATAGATAAATAAATTTCTTAATAACTTTTAATGTTTGATGAACATAAAGATTATCTCATCTATATTAGCACAACAAAGAAATCAGTATTGGTTTCATTGGTCATAGAGATTAATTCACGCACTTTTTCTTTTCTATAAATAGTTTTGTTGACCAAAAAAAAAAAAAATTTCACTTTTTTTTTACCTCAATTAATGCATAATATTGATCCTCATTTTACACAGTGATATGGTAAAACATAGAGAACACCTAACAATATAAGATTATATATATATAATCAAAGATTTAAATAGTTTTACCTTGTACCAAATAGGAAAAACTATATGAAAACTATTCACCACTGAAAATATTCTCCTTTCGATCATGTACATCTTTATTTACACTTTGACATATTAATAATTTAACCAAAAAAAAAAAACTTTTTTTTCATCCAATTATTTTTTGACAACAATACAAGTGTCAACAAGAGTGTACAAATGGCAAAGCAACTTTTCTTTCTCCTTTTATGTTGTTTTGGTCCAAGACAAAAGGTAGAAACATTCCACCAGAATGGCCTCTTAAAAGGTGAATAAAAGAAATACACAAGCCACTTGACATGTGCTAGTATTTCCAAGGCCATTCTTTTGGGGTTGCTCAAAAAATAATCAAAGCATGGCTCCTCCAACAGGTGCAGACTGCTCGAAAGGGGGATAAGCTTGAAAATTGGCCAGTCTCGGAGGAATAAGTGCCCACCTCCATTTCTGTCCACAAAACTTATGATATTTTTGGAGGAAGAGGATGAAGAAGAAGAAGCTATAGCAAATGGTCAAAGGATAGTTTCATGGAACTCTGAGGGCAATGGTTTTGTTGTATGGAATCCTGCAGAGTTTTCTGAGGTTACGTTGCCTAGATACTTCAAGCATAATAACTTTTCGAGCTTCATTCGACAGCTTAATACCTATGTAAGTCTCTCTCTCTCTCTCTCTCTCCTCAATCTCAATCCATCTTAATGTTTTAACATAACAGGATAACAGTGAACAAAGGTATTAAAGATAATTAAATAATTAATTATATCTTTAACATGATGTTAATTCTATACTAGGGATTCAAGAAAACAGCGTCGCGAAGAGATGGGAGTTTTCAGCATGAGAAGTTCCAGAGAGGGTATAGGCACCTGCTTGTGGAGATCACTCGAAAGAAATGTGGTTAGCAAAGTGCCTTTCCGGCTTATCTTAAAGCCTCTGAAGAAAACAAATCGACAACCTCAGAGGAAATGCTCGCCTGCTGCTAATGGAGGAGAACAAAAACCTGAGAAGAGAGAGGCTGGAACTGCAAATGCAACTAGCTCATTTCAAGACACTGGAAATTAAATTATTGGAATGCCTTTCTCAGTGCATAAGTTGCCATGGCCACCAAAGCAAAGTTCCGAGGCTATTTTATAAATAATGGGAGGACATACTTGGTACGCTGTAATGGACAGTATCGACATAATGATAATAAGATATACAGAGCCGAGTTTAGTCTTGTTGAGGTTATCCCAAGTCGGTTGTAGAAGGAGCTGGTGGTCAATTTATAAGTGTGAGGAAAAGTCCTACCTCTTCAGCTAGTTTTTTTGGGGCTTGGCCCCAACAATCCACGATCTTTAGTTCTTTAAACTAGTAGAAACCAATAATTAGATAATTGTAAGTTTTCGATATGCCAAAGGATGGGATCCTCTTTTATCCATATTTTCCGTTTCTTCTGTAAAATTGGCTTCTCAATGCTAAGGCGACAACCAGCATTTGATGATTTCGCTGATCTTTATGTATTATAATAGAAGGCAGAATTTTCCTGATTAACAACACAAAGTTTTATCTGCCAATCGCGTTATGTTTGGCTCAGCTTAATAGATAAAAATTGATACGGTCTTGCTATGGTTACAGGAAAGTGGCTTATCACTTCCCCGATCGACCCTCACGATAGGGGGTTCACACCTTTTTTTTTTGCATTTTTTATTTACGCGGGTGTCCTATATGTGAGTGCATGTCATCCAAGTGGTAATGAATAGTTATGTATTAGTAGTATAATTCAAAGTGATATTATCCAAATAAGTCAGCTTCTTCTTCTACAAAAAAAGCAAGCCCGTTCCATCAATTTCTGTCAAAAGTTGAGACTTTAGACAAACTTTATTCAGTCAAAGATAATGAAAAGGCATAGGTTTTTCCTTAGAGACGGTACAAAAGTCTAAAATCTTTGGTTTAGATATTATTATATTTTTTTCAAAATAATTGACTGCAATTATCAAAGCAGAAAAGTTGAGAAAAGTGAGGGCTAGAGTTTAATCTCATTCAACTATTACTTATTAAATTATGTATTTTGCTTGGAAAAGACATTCTTGACCACCACCGCAAAATATTCATAAATTGATAGGCTCGAGCTTAATTCATTTCAAACAAACTGATTAAAGATTCCAAAGCTAAAATACAAGAACAACCCACAGAAAAAGAAAAATAAAGAAAGAAATTTAAACTATGCTTTGGAGATGTTGAAATTACATGAGAAAAGAAAACCCTGGGGTGGTTTTATTCTCCTCCAACAGCAGTGGCGCCTGCCCAATTTGCTGCACTACCCGTCCGGGGAATGCTGGGAAGTCTTGTAAACAGGTCCACTTGAAAAATGACGGCCCCAATATTTCCTTCATCGTCCTCTCGTGCAATTGCTCTTACCTTATGAAGTGGATGATCAAAACAAATCAAGCCAGTACCACTTATAAAGACACAGCCTGCAAAGTTTAGCGACTTCATCTCAGTTATGTTTTTACTCTTCTTATCTAGTTAATTTTTTTACAAAGGAACAAACCTGGAGGGAAAGGCGTGTAGCATTTTCCACGAGCAGCTGAGATGAGATTGGGTTCATCAGAGCAAACTAAGGACCCATCTGCAGAAGTTCCCCAGTGGAATTGCACACTACCGTCACGGTCCTGCCAACGTATGAAAAGTTACAAAATTTCAGCACTGCTTACATGAAAGTATGTGAAGTTTTCTTGGAATGATTGCACAATTCCATTGAGAACAACAAATTATTAGGGAACATTCTTTTCGTATTTCAGTTTTGTGTTTTGAGTTTTGAATTCGTTTTGTATTTTGGGTATCTATTTTGAGATTATTGAAAACTCCTTTTTTTTTTGTCGTTTTGAAAAAAAATATTTTTCAATCCATCTTTTTTTGAGTTTTGGCAAATTTGTGGAAAAAAATAGCCAAAACGTAAAAAGTTGTTTTCTGTTTTCTTCACAAAATTTTCAGCCGTTTTCAAAAACTCTTTTCGAAAATAGGAAAGAGAACGCGTTTTTAAATGTTTTGAAAAATCGAAAACAGAAAACGGCGCGAAAACAACAAAGAGAAACCCCCATAGTGTCCCCTCTTTCTAAAAACTCCAGCTGTTTGATCAGATGTGTATCAGAGTAAGCAAATGTCGTTAAAAGACGAATCTGATAAGTACATGCATGTTGAAGTTTAGACGAGGACTCACCCTGGCTAGGAGGAGGACTGAAGCTTTTGAATCAAACAAAATAAAAGCAAATTTCCCTTCAAGTTCTTTGATAACTTGATCAGGAGGATAGGGTGCTCGATCTCTTAACACTTTATAAGCCTCGATGATTATCATAGATTCCGTTGCCTGTCTCGAAAGGCCGTAATATCGTCGGAGATCACAAGTATTATCCAAAGCCCCGGAGAAAATGCAGAAAATATCATCCATAACCACAATAGACCTGATGATCACACAATCAATAAAACATCGAAACATTCATCATTAAATTGATAAAAAAAAAATCTTTTAGAATAATGTAATCCATTACCTTGGATGCACTGGATTTTGATCTTCACGAGACAAAGCCAAGAAGTTCCCATTTCGAAAGTTGTAAAATGTTGAATCTGACCTCCCTGAACGGAATATTTCTGCAATTTCTTGGCGTGTATTTTTTAAGCCGGAGCTCCCTGCAAGCGGAAGAGACAGCTCTTGCAGAGGTTTACTGATGGATTTCTCAAAAAGGGCTAACATTTTGCAGCAGAAATCCGAAACTTTAGGCTTCTGCCCAAAATTAAACTGCGTATGCTTATTTAAAGCAAGATAATGGGGAGATGAAGATGTCTGCAATATCCTTATCCTATGTTGGCTGCAACTGAAAACACCTTCGACACGTCCCCTCAGATTCCTTTTGCCATACAATATTCATTTAATTTTGGGACCTTGTGACAATTGTCATTGCTCCAGCCTCTGGGGTTGTACACGTAGTGAGTGAAGGTTGGCATAGAATACAGCCAAGAGTGAAACTTGTCATAATCCAACGGAGTCTGCAATAGTAATCGTTTTGCTCTTTTCAAGAAATAAACATGGCTGGATTTGGATTCTTTCATGCTGCTGACAAAATGAAAACCAATCGGTATTATCTTCTAAATTTCTTTTGATGTACATTCCATTTTTCTTTCTCTCTCTCTTTTTGGAGAATAGCATTGAGCTGCATCACCGTGAATGTTAATTGAACATATTTATATATTACCAGCACGCACGCAGATGTCAAAAGACGCCATTCACATACTTGTTTGTCGATTGGTTACCTTCACCTCTGTTCGTGCTGGTCCATGGCAGGCCCGTCACCATGGAGACACATACAAGTCCTCACGACAATAGTGCCATGTTGGAAAACAAACTATGCGAAATTTTTTATCAATTGCAGACAACTTAAAATACGGATGAAGCCATTGGTACCCTTTGGGTTACCTGCTGGATTACCCGACCCCATATGTGCTCTCACATGGGGTCGGGTCCCACTTCCATAAAATGTGCCGACTCCAACCCCAATGTGAGAAGGTGGGTGAGGTCGGGTAAAAGTGCGGGTAACCCAGCAGGTATCTGTAGCATTATTCTTAAGATACACAATAGAGTTTCGTAATTATAGTGTGATCTTATCAAATCATAATAGAACAAATTAAATTTTAGATGGAATTAAATTAAAGTGACGAGTTAGATTTGATTGTAGTTCAATTGGACTGGTTCTTAACGAAAGTATACACCCTAATTCCAATTTTACTCTTTATATGTATTTGTTTTTCATTGGCCCTTAGGCCGGTCCATATTGGACTGTAGAGATAGGCCCAATCACCACAAATCTAAGGGCCCACCCAAAAGGCCCGTTCTTAATTAGGCACACTTGTAATGACAAAGCTACCCTTCCCCAGTGAATCTCTCTCTCCTGTCCGTCTCCTGGGAATTTTGTGTTGAGCAATTTGCAATTTTTCAGAGAGAAAAGTTAAAAAAAAATCGCCTGAAATTGAAAAGGAAAGATATGATTCCGGAGGCGCAGCAATTGTCACCGCCCTGTAACAATCAATGCACTCATAAATACGTTGCCCTCTCATTCAAATTCCATGTAATTACCGTACCTTATTATCATTCGTCGCTTACGCATTTATGTTTTATATGAATCGATTAAATTACGTTGTTTCTTATGGATGAAGTTGACTCTAATCATTTTGCATTATGCACAAGCTATTTGTTTAGATTTACTCGTGTTAAGAATTACGTAGAGTTTGTATAGAAAGTTTAGTTAATACTGTGAGGTGGATCACTTCATCCACACGTCACAAATTAATTGGTCTAGAGAAATTTAAGAGGATTGTGCTAGTTTAGAAGTATTTTGTGCCATAGATTAAATTCGATAGTTGGATTTAGTCTTGTTGTCAATCTCTCTTTTTCTAATCATGTCACACTCATTCTTGATCATAGACAATATTTAAATTTGAATTCAAATGATCTAGGCTCTATAATTACAGCACTTCTTCGCTTATTTTCAATTGAACTTGGCATAACAAAAGAGAGAATGTATAGAGGTAACCAAATGGGAGATGTTCATATCTTTGGCGGAATTCTTGGTGGCTTCCGATGGATCTTTTTCTTGGTATATCCATTATCATTCCCTTGGACAGCGGTGCATTATCCAGTGTAGTACAAATCAGAGCTCAACATCATAGGACACTCCATTATTTGTATTGAAGAAGTTTTGGGTTGATTGGTTCGGTATTTTTACATATTGAGAGTTTATTTTTTGCATTGTAGTTGTAAATTGTAATAATCATTTGTACACTAGATTTTAAGCTCTACAAATGGTATCAGAGTTTAGCCTAGTGGTAGAAAGTGTTACAAAAATCTAAAAATTAGATTGAAAGTCGAAGGGGTTCGATTTTGTTCGAAAACAAGTTCAACCCAAACTTTAAACTCAATTTTCGAAGGATCTACCCATCTGGTGGACGAATGGCGACCACCACATACTCCAAACGACGAGCAAAAACTGACGGCACGGTGAGTGGTAGACGCACCGACGGTGGAGGTGAAAAAAGATAGATTGTTCCTTGATGAATTTCTGATCCCCTAGTGGTGTTGAATTTCAATTTGGTGCACTATGGAAGCAAATACAGCCTTAGGTAGAAAAGGAAAAACAGATAAACTTTTTCGTTGGCGGCTCAGTGGTGTTTCTTGGCGTTGCAGTAGCTGTTGGATGACTTAGGACAATTAATGAAGACCATAAATCAATAAAGACTTGCATATCTCCTTAAAATATGAATCAACGGATTAGTTCACTCGATTTGCACGTTCTAATACCCTCTTGAATTTACAATTGAGACATTGTATTATTTGCTACCATATTGTTATTTGACTCTTGTGATATTGTCCATGTGTTACTTGTTATGAAATCATCGATTGTGTCATCTTGAAAAGTAATTTATACATAAATTTGTTTGAACTTGCATTTGTGTGTGGGTAAATTGTTTAAGTAAAACTTCTTTCGAAAAAACATTGTTTTGCTATCATGATCTCTCGAGTTGAATTGACGCAATTCAATGGTAAGTGAGATTATTCTATTTGGAAGCAAAAAAAAGCAAAAGCAAAAAAAAAAAAAGTTTCTAAAGCTCTTGACAACTCGACAAAAATATCTTGATGCATTAAAAGCTAAATTGGGATTAAAATTACTGAGATGGATGAAATTGCACATAGTTTGATTATATTGCATTTATTTGATGATGCGTTAGGATAAGTTTAAACAACACATAAGATTGCCAAAGAGTTTGTGGGAAGCACATAATAAACTATTTTTGGAAAAATCTCTTCCAAACAAAATACATTTGCTTCAAAAAACTTTTTAGTTTTAAGTTGGACTAGGAAAATGATCTAGAATCCAATTTCAGTGACTTTAAAAGACTCGTCAAGTGTTTGGCTTACAATGATAAGAAATTCGATGAAGAATATCTAGCAGTTATACTTTTAAATGCTACATTTGAATCTTATAGAGATGTTAGGAATGCTATCCCATATGCTAAGGATACTTTGACCTAAAATATTGTGACTGATGCTTTGAGGGCTAGGAAGCTAGAGCTTAAGAAAGAGTCGATGGATAGCTCGAGAGAATAGAGTTTGTTTGTTAAAAGGAGGAATGAGACGAGGGAGAAACAACTTTCAAAGTAAGAAGGGCATATGAAAATCGAAGGGTAGGTCTAAGTCTAGAGATAAGAGTGGTAAGAAATACTTCCATTGTAGCAAGTTAGGACATTTCAAGAGAGACTATAATGACCTTAAGAATAAACAAGGACCGCAACAAAGTGATGATTAGAACTTAGTTGCCGTAGGTGATTCTTTTGATTGTCTACATGTTATGAATGTGTTAGGAGATTTTGACACTAATGTAGATGGTGCTCGTGATAACATATATGTCATGAATGTTTTTAATATTGATTTTGACACTGAGTAGGTTTTAGACTCGGGTGTCATTGTTCATATGCGTCCTGTTAAATCTTGTTTCTATAACTACAGAAATGTGAATCCTAGAAAAGTATACTTGGGGATGATCGAACACACAATGTAGGAGTATGTGATATTGCTATTAGGATGCATGATGGTATTATCAGACCCCTTAGAGGTGTTAGGTATGTCACGGGTCTGGCAATGAATTTTATTTCCTTAGGCACTCTAGAAGAAGAAGGTCACAAGTTCAGATCTCATGCTAGTACTTTAAAATTTTGTAAATGGTCTTTAGTGGTTATGAAAGGTCCCAAGAGGAATGCGTTATATGTTCTTCAAGGTAAAGTCTTAGATAGCAAAAAGTCAGCATTATCTTTAGTTTGTGAAGATGGATCAGACATTTGACATAAGAGGATGAGACACATTGGGAACAAATGATTGAAATATTTTAGTGACAAGAATATACTTGGTAACGGGGGCGGAGCTAGGGGGACTTCTTGGGCTGTAGTCCTCCCTCCAAGGCCCCCAAAAAAAAATTTAGGTAATTTTTTTGTGTAATTTTTTTTTTCACGTATTAGCCCAACTTGAAATTTTGCAGCCCAGTATTTGATCCAATCCTGGCTCCACCCCTGCTTGGTAAGCATTATACCTTTAATTTTTTGCGAGACGTGTGTTATAGGAAAGTCACATAGGGTCTTTGAACACATCACTAAGAGACCATTGGACTACATTCATGCAGATTTGTGGGGTCTTGAAAAATATTCATACATGGAGGGAATATATTTTTTGTCTATTGTCGATAACCACTCGAAGAAAGTTTCGATGTATCTCCTTAAATCTAAATCTGAAACTTTTAGTAAGTTTAAGTCTTGGCTTGCCTTAGTTGAAAATCAAATGGGAAAGGGTGTGAAAATTCTTAGAACACACAATAGTTTAGAGTTTTGCAACTTTAAATTTAATAGTTTCTGCAAGGAAAATGGTATAGTGAGGCACATGACTGTAAGACATACCCCCAACAAAATGGGGGTGATGGAGAGGATGAATTGGACTTTAGTGGTTAAAATCAGATGTATGATTATCAGTTCAAGGTTGTCCAAAGGTTTTTGGGGATGAAACTGTGTATACAGTAGCCTATCTGATAAATAGGTCACCTTCTAGTTCTATTAATTTCAAGACTCCCCAAGAGTTGTGGTCTGGAGAAACCCCAGATTTGTCACAAATTTGAGTGTTTGGTTTTTACGGCTTATTCACATCAGGTCGAGGAAAAATTGGACCCTAAGACTACTAAGTGTGTCATTTTAGATTATCCAGAGGGAGTGAAAGGATATATAGACTATGGGTTTTAGGTGTGAAAGACATTAAGATTATTAATAATAGAGATGTGTAAGTTCAATGAACTAGATATGCCTTGCCTTAAAAACATAGACAGTAAAAACAAAACAAATCGAGGAACGAAAATCTTCTACTAAATAGAAGATGGAGTTTGAGGTGAAGAGATTAGATGATAATCCAAATGATGGTGAAATCCAACCTCAAGAAAAATCTGATCAAAAAGCAGTGATAGAACAATTTGAACTTGAAATTACTAAAACTGTTGTCCCTAATCAAGAAACATCTGCAAATACTAATTTGGATGATTACCATTTAGTGAGGTATATTAAGAGAAGACAAGTGAAGCCCAATTTGAAATGCATATCTTCAAATTTTATGGAATTTGTCCTAGTTTCACGTGAAGCCTTGGAGTCAGTTGAACCGACTTCATTTGAGGAAACGGTTAGCGGTAAAAATTCTGAAAATTGGAAAAAGGTTATGAGAGAGGAGATCCAATCTCTAAACAAAAATGAGACTTGGAAAGTTGGTTGAAAAAATCAAGGAATAATTTGCAGCCGTGGTCCCTAACCTTTGCATTTTTGCAAACTTTACCCTAACCTTCAATTTGTACCACCTGAAGTCCCAAACCTTTCATAAATTCGTACTCGAGATCCAAATGGACAAAAACCGTCCAATTTTACCATTAGTTGACCAATAAAATTAATTTAATCAAATTTTGACTATTCTTAAAGGACAAAAATGTAATTTTATTATTTAACCCTACAATAAAACAATTAACTAAAACAAAATAAAAATAGAAAATGAACTATTCATCATCTTCTTCACCCCATCCCACCCCACCCAACCCAACCCAACCCAACCCAAAATCGTTGCCCAAAATCACCCTCAAACAAGTCATTCAGTGTTGGAAAACCAAGAGCCTCGACCGTATGCCGCCACCAGAGTATTTAGCAGTCTACGTTGGCCCGGAGCTCATCTGGTTTGTCATCTCCAGATTCTCCCCAATTTCCAATCCCCAAACAATAACGACGTTACACCACCACCACTACTCAACAACCCACCGTCCATTCTCTGATTTCCCAAATCTCCGGCATCATCTCGTCAGATATCTCCAATAGCACCCTAAGTCGAAACTCGTGAACACTGTGTATGGCTCGGTGCCCGCACTAGAGTCTCTTTGAGCACTGTACGCATCAGCGATTTGTAGCGGCACTATGCAGTTTTAGGATTTTTCTTTTTTCTCATCTTTGCTTATCGAAAGTTTAGGGGTAGTTTTTGTTGGTGTTTTGCAAATGGTGGTGGTGGTTGTGATGTAAGGTGAGGTGGTGGTTATGTTGACAGTGCTAGTGATGTGGTGGTGATGTTGGTGGTCGTAGCAGTCTTTGTGATAATTTTGGATCTAATTTATTGGTGGTATTTGGGTGGTGGAAGTGGTTGTGATGTTGGCAGTGTGGGCTTGGCGACGGTGACAGTGTGGAACTGGTGGTGAGATGGTGGTGGTAGCGTGGGCTTGGCAGCGGTGACAATGTAGAATTGGTGGTTGGGCTTGTCGGAGAAGAAGATAGGGGGTTTTGATTGGGGGTGGTGATTTTGGGCAATGGTTTTGGGTGGGGTGGGTGGGGTGGGGTGGTAGGGTGGGGTGGGATGGGGTCGGGTCGGGTCGGGTCGGTCGGGGATGGATGGGGTGAAGAAGATGATGAATAATTCCTTTTTTTATTTTTATTTTGTTTTAGTTAATTTTATTATATAGTTAAATAATAAAGTTACATTTTTGCCCTTTAAAAATGGTCAAAATTTGATTAAAATTAATTTTATTGGTCAACTAACAGTCAAATTGGACGATTTCTGTCCATTTGGACCTCGGGTGCAAATTTATGAAATGTTTGGGACTCCAAGTGGTACAAATTGAAGGTTAGAATAAAGTCTGCAAAAAACGCAAAGGTTGGAGATCTCGGCTGCAATTATCCCAAAAATCAAAGAATTAAAAGGTGGTCCATTATAATGGATCTACAAGTTGAAAGAAGTAGGACTTAAAAACCCTTTAACATATAAAGCTAAGTTAGTTGAGAATGAATTTACTCAGAGAGAGGGGATAGACTATAATGAGGTGTTATCACAAGTCATTAAGTATAAAACTATCAGTTTAGTCTTAACCTTACTTGTCCAGTAGGATTGGGAGCTGAAGCAACTAAATGTTAAGACAATTTTTCTTCATGTGGAGTTGGATGAATTGATTTACATGTCTCAATTTCAAGGGTTCGAGGTGCGGGGGAGAATCTAAATTTGTGTGCTTGCTTGGAAAGTCATTGTATGGACTTAAGCAGTACCTTAGGAAATGGTATAAAAGATTTGATGTTTATGTGCTTAAAATTTTATTTTAAGATAACTCTAAAGTAAGCTATGAAGTTTATTTATTGTTATATGTAGATGACATGTTTCTTGTTAACTCTAGTAAAGCCGAAATCATAAAGATGAAAAACATTTTAAAATCGAAATTTGACATGAAAGACTTAGGAAATGCAAGAAAAATTCTTGGCATGGTTATTAAAAGGAATATGGCTAATAATATGATGACTATTAATCAAGAGTATTATTTGGATAAAGTGATAACCGAATTTGGTATGAAATTTGCTAAGTATCTTAATATACCATTAGTTGCACACATAATTTATCATCTGCACAGTGCCCTAAAACTGAAAAAAAAAAAAAATGCATGAAATGTGTAATGTTCCATATACTAATGTCATTGTGTCTGTGATGTATTCTATAATTACCATGAGATCGAGCCTTGCATACGCAGTTAGTTTCTTGTGTAGGTTTATGTCTAACCCAGGTAAAAAACTCATTGGACTGCACTTAAATGGTCGTTGAGATACTTAGAATTTGTCAAATGAACTTCGAATAGAATTCCAAAAGCATTCCAAATAGAATTTCTCTTAAATGTGCACTTTAATTAGAACTCTCAATTATCTTCAACAAAAAATTCGGGTCACACCCAAATTCTAACAGCAAACAAAAGAGTTGTCATATTTTGCTTCTCTTGTTCCCGACGAGGTTCGATAGCATTAGGGTGTTTGGACTTTTGGTGATAACGAAAAGGTCATGAGAGATAATCGGGGAACTTTAGCACATCCAATCTGGATGAGTGTCTATCTGATGAAAGATTATTGTAATGAGCATGAGAAATATATAAAGTCGGAGTGGTGTATCAAGTACTAATTTAATCTCATGTCTTTTCATCAATTTTTATACCTTAATGTTGCGTTTGACATACCATATTATATTGTATTACGAATTTAGTATAAAATTAAAATTAAGGACACTAAATAGATAGTATTAACGTGAATAATACTTTTTAATTGGGAAGAGTTTGGATCTAAAGAAATTTTGAATTGAACAAAAACAATAAATAGAAAATCCTATCCAGAATCAGTTATTCAATACCACTTTGACCATTCGGTTCTAAACTTCAAGAATCGTGTTATTCATAATTGACAGTGCTTATTTATTAATGCATTACAACTGTCACCAAGATAGATAACATTACTCGAACTCTAATGGCATGAATAATATTATCTAACACTTGTACTTAGCACCTGTGTGAGTTTAATGCACGACAACTCCATTAATCAATGAATTTGGGAGTCCACAATCACCTAAATAGAACTATTCTAGCGCCGGTATTTAGTATCAGTCTGAATAACATTAATGCATCGCAACTCCATTAACCAATGAATTTGGAACGGTGTTAAAAGTAAAGAAATTAAAATCATGTATGTCGTACTAAGGTCGGTGTATGAAACATCTGATCCATTGAAAACTTTGCATATGTGCAATAAATGAATGCATTGCAAGCCCCTCAACTGCCATCCACTTTCCTCACCTCTCTGCATCTATTAAATGCCCTCTATTTCCCACTAATTCTACTTAATATTTTTCCAACTCTTTATCTCATTCTCAGACCAAATTCCAACATGAAATCTAAAATCACTTTCCTTTTAGCTTTCTTGCTCATCTCTGTTACTCTCTCCTTTGCAAACCGACCTGCATCCACTGGATCATCCCAAGCAAATTCCAACAATAACAAGAAAGTTGGTGGAAATGATGGTGGATTCTTTGGACCCGGAGGCGGCTTCAACATACCCGGGTTTGGAAATGGATGGGGAAATGGAGTTGGTGGCGGGTATGGAGCCGGTTATGGGGGTCCGAATGGAGGGTACTCTAAAGGTGGCATCATAAGGTCTTCTGTGGTGTGCAAAGAAAAGGGCCCATGTTATAAGAAGAAACTGACATGTCCGGCTAAGTGTTTCAGCTCTTACCACCGATCCGGCAAGGGATACGGAGGCGGCGGAGGTGGCGGTGGGTGCACCATTGATTGCAAGAAGAAATGCACTGCCTATTGTTGAAATGATCTAGCCAGTACTATCTAGCTCGTAATGGTTCTTGATAAAAGAGAATAAAAATAGCATGTGATGTCACTGTAGTTTTGTTGCCAGATTAGCTATATGTGAACTTTATTAAAAAAGGTTGAACCCCAACCCTGAGGGTCCTCCACCGCCCCGCTCCTAGAGCATTGTGGAGTATATGTGAACTTTATTGAGCAGCAGCTAGGTGGAGGGTTTTAAGTACTAATAAGTAACAACATGGCTCCTGATATTTCTATGTAATTTCCCATGCTGTTACACAAGTAATGTTATGTGCCGGAAAGTTTTGATTAAAATCGGACGCAACTTCTAGTTAAGTTAGAGAAATGTTGGTTTGCCAAATTTGTCTTTCAACCTTAAGTTACATGAAAGTCACTTGCGATTTTATCATCTATGTTGATATTTTCGTCATGTAGGGACCATTCTTAGATTTAAATAGACAGGAATCTAGAACTACATTTTCGAAAATTGAAGACCAAATCACACCATGTGAAAGGTTGGGAATCTCATTTGAATTTTCCGCTTTGTTTAAACTCAAAACCTTGTTTCATAGAAGCGATGCAATTGCACAAAAAATAGGCTAGAGAAGGGAATCATATTCCAAGACTTAACATAAATATAAATATTATTAGTAGTAACTGTTGTTTTCAATCTTTTTCTAGATCTAAGAATGAGCTATATATTCATGTGAAGTCACCAAAATCATCGAAAACAAGACCCGGATATTGAACTTATTAAATTCTGAAGAAGAGACTTGTTAAAAAGGTCTTGTCCAATTTTGTAATGTTCAATTTATCTTACCAAACAATTATCCCTTTTTGTTTAGACTCAAAAGCTTCTTTCATTAAAGCAAATAACATATTATTGGCCAATTAAATAGGGTAGATAAGGGAATAACAGATCAAGATTAACTTATTATTGATGGTAACTATTGTTTTCAATCCCTTTTTTTTAGATCTAAGAATAAACTATATGTTCATGTAATGTCTCCAAAATCATTGAAAGTATGATATGATATTGAACTCATTAGTCATTAAAGAAGAGAGATATGGGCGAGAAAAGTCTTGTCCAATCTTGTATAGTTCAATGTATCATACCAAACATTCCTTCGAGGTTTTGGTGTATAATATATTAGTTGCTAAACCAAAATCACATGCCAAACGAGCAAACTTACAATTTCGACTTTTATGTTATGTGAAATATAGTTGCCAAACAATTGCAAGGGGAGAAATTTCTTTCGTGATAACTGTATTTTAACTCTAATATCAATTAGGTAATTGTACTTCATTTTTGTTTAATCGAGTAACTACACTTTAATTTGATTTCATTTTGGTTACTTATCTAATTCTCACTGAAGTAATACTTATTCTACATTAATAACTAACGATGACATGTGATGATCATCATTTAGTCATTGTCACATCATCATTTCTGACTAAAATTGGACGAAATTACCTTAATTAAAATCAAATAAGTGTAGTTATTCAATTAAAATTCTACATCAATAACTAACGATAACATGTGATGATCATCATTTAGTAATTTGTCACGTCATCATTTTCGACTAAAATTGGACGAAGTTACCTTAATTGAAATCAAATAAGTGTAGTTATTCAATTAAATAAAATTAAAGTCTAATTACCTTTTGATACTAGAATAAAGTATAGTCATTGTAATTTACCCATTGCAAAGAGTAAATGCAGAAGAAGCACTGTTTTGGGAGTAGAACAAAATTTCATAACATCAAAATCAAAGAACATGAAAAGCGAATTTTTTCTGAAGCCTCCAAACCAAATGGATCACAGATGAAAGCAAATGTCAAACAATTGATTTATATACCCAAAAAGCTATATAGTTTTAACATGCAGTAACTAAAACTGCCAATCTTGTTTCTAGCCCCTTTGCACAGAGTCTTCTCTGATAAACAATATAAACATGCTATCACAACAAACGAAAGCTCAAGATCTGAAAAAGGATTTAACATACAATTCAACCAGTTTTTCTATCTTTACTACCTGGAATGGGAATGGTAACTCATATCCGTAACATGTTACTCATTAAGGTCTGTATGAGTGACATTAAATTGCTGCTCTCATGGCTCCTCTAGCAGCCTCCCGCTTCATCTCTGCAGCTTTGCCACTTCCTCGGAAGTACATGTAAACTTGCTGCATAATGGCAAAACACGGTCAGCAAGAAAAGAAAATTAAGAAAGAATAAGTCTAGTTAATATGTGACAACAAATTGGTCTACATGGGACCTGAATAACCCAGATGCTAAGCACCGACTCAAGGCAGAAGAGTCCAAAGCCAATGAAATAGAAAACCTGCACAAAGAAAATAAAAAAACATAATTATACTAACGAGCAAATTTTGCAGACATCTGATTAATGATCTGTGGAAATGCACAACACAAACCAGTCACTTTTATCCAACTGAAGATAATAACTTGGTGCACAACTCAAACAGGAAACAAAACAGGTATTTCAAATATAGTTCAACAAACTAAACTTACCCCGACTAGTACTTGCTTGCTAATGAGATCTACGGCAGGAAGTATACCCCTATTCCAAAAAAATGTGCAAGTAAAGATCATTAGTGGAATTAGTAAGTATATCAGATTAAAGAATCCAGTTTCAGAGGGAGAAAGATCCAAAGCATGAATTACATTTCTGACAAGCATAGTCTTTTACGCATTACAACACAAATATAATTATTTCCGCATGGCCATATGGCTGTTTGATAGTGTAAATTGAATAGCATTGGACGCTATTAAAGAAGAAAAAGAAGTGAATATATTGTTCGTTATATCCTATTACATTGTACCAAACATGCATGTAAAGTCCACTTAGGTGGTGGTAGGAACCCCTCAGTACAACTATGCTTGGAAGAAATTTAAATAACTTACGCCAGAGATTTTCCTTTGAACACCACAGGAGGAGCAACCGCAGAAAATACACAGAAGGCAATGTGAAGCTGTAAACAGGAGCACAAAATTAGGCATCCTCCAAGATTCGGATGGAGAAGAAGAGAGACAATAATATCATAGGAGACTCACCAAGTAAAACAGGAAAAACCACCCATACTTCATAGCACTTTCAGTCCTGTAAGAAAGATGGTTGTATGTCAACTGAAAGAATATAGGAAACTAGCATTCAAACTCAATCACCTTCCAAAGCCAAATGCCTAACATTCTCTGGCATTAAAAAGAATTCCATTTACACAAATCAATTAACCCCCCACCTAGTACGCATTGTACATTTTATGATTTCTCCGAATAGCTACAGGTCCATTACATTTGTAAACTTAACTCTTTATTATCACCCATATGGTCCGATATGCCTCCTATAAATGTAAAAGTCAGCCTTGTAAAGACAGAACCACTGACCTGAAAGCACGATAGAGTGGACGATACCACAATACATAGGCTCCTGGAACCCCTGCTATGAAGTAGATAATAGCAAGAAACCAAATCTTTGGATCTACAAACAGGAGATGGAGGTAGCTTGTCAGGATGAAAATACATGTATAAAGAAGGCTGACTAAACGAAAAGCCATTGAATACAAACCTCCCTCTTTAATCCACGCAGTGGTTACAGCTATGACATTCCATAGAAGACATGCCATAATTCCTGGTCACCAAAAGCACATAAATCGTTAAAACAGTTCAAGACTAACCCCAGAAAGGGGGAAAAACAACAAACCAAGCCTTATTAAATGAATCCAAATGGTGAAAAAACAAAGGGGAAATAAAAGAGAGGTACAGAAGGGGTACTGCAGCTTTGGATCTACAGATAACATGCAAGCTTGTCACAGTATACAAGAAATAATAGAATCGAAAAATGAACAAATATTGGTCAAGCCTATCTCCAATACGGAATCAATTAATCTTCACAATGATGGCAGGAGGGGGGAAAACTGTTCACTTAAAAAATGCAAAAACTTGTCATCGTGCCAAGCAGTCAAAAGAAGCGACGAAACTGTTAACCACCCAAATATATAGACTATCATCAATCCTTCATTCTCAAATAAATATTGGCTATCTCATCAATTTGATTTCCTTCAGAGAATGCAAATAGTCAGCCACCTTCCTTTTGAATCAAACCGAAAACATTTCGCACAGGTCAAAAGGTATTATCTGGTCAGTTAACTTTCCGCATCAATTCTGAATATGTCTATGAAGTGACATTACAAACACAGACAGAGGGTTAAAGGTGAAGTTGTATGCCTGAATACAATCTTGCATAATTGCAGGACAACCAAGGCAGAATGTCAAGTAGTGATAACTGATAAGCAAATAACAAAGTTCCACATATAAAAAGAAACATTTGACGTACCCAAGAAGGTTGTAAATGCAACATACTGCAACTTCTGTAGATGAATTGGTATTTCATTTGCAATATCATGGTGTATAATAGGAAAAAACGGTGGCCAATTTTTCTCTTCAAGAACAATACCAGCTGCAAAGCAAAATAAAGAACTTCATCAGTAAGTTGCAGTCACATATAGTTGTATATAATTGAAATTTTGACATCTATTTCATTTGTTATACAAATTTTTCTCAATATTGGACACATTTTGGCCATGAAAAGGAGTGAAAAGTCGGAATAGCGATAAAGAATGCAGGGAAAAAACGGAAAGGTATAACCAATAAAGGACACATAAGAGAAAGAAAGAGCCGAAAGTCTGAATACTGAAAATATTACAGTTCTTCAGAAATTACGGGGCTCTACACATTTTACAGAATATAAAGGGGTATAGGGGTCTACTACCCATTAAGTCAAAAGGGCCTTACAGCAAGTTGGTTATAAAGAAAGCTGTGTTGGTTTATAGGTGATTTAAGGAATTAGGGGATCTGGAAGGGGAAGGGGGAGTTCTATAAAGAATCCAATAAGGACAAACAAAGCACCTCGTGCAGCAGCCTCTTCTTTCCGCTTTACATCCTGGTGCGCATCATTAAGAAAAAAAAAGTCACGATAAGGATGATTCATAAGAAAACAAAAATGTAATACAGATGCTCTTTATGTTTAATGTTCTAAAAGATATTAATCTCTTATATAGTAAAAAGCAAAACTTCTTGAAATCAACTACATTCCTCCAAAAAATTTGTATTATAGTATCCAACAATTGACGTATCATACAAAGGATCATTTATTATACACTAATAAATCACTATGACAATGACTCATATCAGTCACGGCAAGTACGAGAAGATGGAAAAAAGAAGACGACATAATTAATGCTTCGTCTCATTAATATGATCAATTACTTTGCTCAGGAAATTACATCAGAAGTTCGTAGTTAAAAAAATCTCTCTCTTACAGTTACTGGCTATTAGAGGACCTTAAAGAAATAATAAAAACATTTTTCAAAGGGATATCGTATTCATAGTTATCGTTTACTCTATCTATTTCCATTTTTTTCACACCAAAGAAATGTTTAAAATTCTTTCTTAGACACTTTTTGGCGCCCTTAGCTGGTAAAGAATACTTCATGCTCTGCATAAACTTCCTCTCAAATAAAATGCAAGTTAAATATTGTAAAAGCTCTAAAACATATGACAATCATTAAGCATAATCATGAAGAAGACTTTAATAGCTGAAACAATTTGTCGGAGTTTTGATAGTTGCATTTAATGCCTATGAAATGAAGTTTCAAATAATCACAGTCAAGTGCTCGTAGCGATCACCGACGACACAATTAATTTATGCTAGAGGTTTTCCGCAATCTACTGACCTTAGTACAGAAATGAGACGTTAAAAAAAAGGTTATAACCACTTCAAAACTTTCACAAAGGCATGAACAAAAGGGAAGACAAAAACCAACATCTAGTGTCATATACAGGTCTTGATACAGATAATAAAGGATATATGAGTCAAGATATTCACAAAAACAGTTGTTCTGGAAGGTAGCTACTGCAAAAGTTTCCCCTTTCTTACTGGAAAAGTTAGGGAATGAACCTGCACTAGCATTGATCTATGCTTGGGGGTAAGAAAGCTTGTATTTAATTGATTCACTGCCTAGAGAAAAATGTAGCACAACTAAGGGTTTTATATTTTTGGATTCAAGCCAATATATATTGAAGAACTTATGAGTGATTAAGTGTATTTTTCAGATACAAAGGATGCTTGTTCTATATATACTGTCTACTGATATTGTAAAGTGACAATCACCCGTGTTCATGTAAAAGGGTACACCTTCCGAAACTTAACTAAATAATTCAACAAGTTTTCCTTCGAAAGATTATGGATAGGGAAGCAAGAAGAAAAAATGATTTGATATGCCATTGTTGCACCGAGATTACTTGTGATCATGAGTAAACATTCTTGAAGGCAAAAATCAGAAATAGCAATATAAATTGCAGAGTTCACATAAATAAACCAATTCACAACATATAAATAGAAAAAGAGTATTGGCAAGTCATGTCAAAAAGAAGAAATAGAGACAAGGTAAACTGGTGTCTCTGTAGTAATGCGTGCAAATCCTATCCAAAGCTTAAGAATTCACATCAATGAACAACCTGTTCTCTTTTTCTCAATTCAGCTTCCTTTGCCTGCAGCTCTCTCTCTTTCTTTTTTAAATCCTACATGAAATTTATTGTCATTAGTAGTGCACTTATGCATGACATGAAAAACAGATGTAAATATGTGAGTACCGCAGCGCTATCAAGAGGAATATCAACTGAGGCAGTAGGATTGTAGAAATCAGCAGGTTCTGGAGGAAGAGGCGAAAGCCTTGAGTTTGTGGCAGGAGGAGCACTCACAGTATTCTGAAAATAGTTGAAAATATTGCATGTACAAATTCAAAAAAAGCCAGTTACATACAAAATTTGAAAGAAATCTAATTAAATAAAACAGACAGAAGTTATACTATAATTTAGATTAACCACAATTTAGCTATAAAAACTAGACAAAAATAAAACTATATAAGGTATAACAGAATCAAATTATTCAAAAAGTTCATATAAACAAACCAAGTGGAGGAAGTATTTTGTAAACAGAGTGGATCGATTTCATTCAGATTAATATCTTCCAGCTATGTAGTTCTGAACTATGGCAAGAACATTTTTTTTTTTTTTAACTACAATTGCAGTTTTTATCACCTAGGGGTGGGGTGGATATTACAAACTCATTAATCATTTTTCATTCACTCATTTGGAGCAGGAAAATTTCCATCTTTAACTCACCGACGTAAAAAAGGAACCGCCACCAAACCTTGATTGCCCTGATGCTTTCCCCTTAGCACCTGCTTCCTATTTCAGAAAAAAATCATATTGTAATTGTACAAACATACAAACGAAAATAGATCTACCAATTCAGGCAGAAATATCAAATATCAAATGTACATTAAGATCCTATAAACAAACAAGCAACTTGCTAAAAGCCATAAAGCCCCACTCTAGTATCCTCGAGTTACTTTGCTAAACAATGTCATATACCAGCTCTACGTTATTCCTCCATCCTCAATGAACATTGTCAAAGAGTTCATACATAACATGTCATCAGCCATAAATGCAAGCTCTGTCATAACCACTAACACCCATGGCACCACCAGCCACTAAAATTGTTACAAACCTCCATAATTTGCCACTACAAGGTGAGGAAAATTTTTTTTTAACAAGATCGTAGATATTTTCATCACATCAGCCAACACTAGAAAATGAACCATAAATTGATTTAGACGTAAACTATTTTACCAGCACAAAATCAGACCCCTTAGTCAAAGCACTTTCAAGGCCTTCAGATCTTCCACCACACACAAGTACTCAGCTAATATCATAACCTCAGGTTCTACCCACAGCAAACTTATGATGACTCAAAACAAGAATACACATCTCAAATAAAGTTCTACCTTCTACAATAAGACAAAAATATATACCTAAGCAACCAATAAAAACAAAAAGGGCTACCAAAATTCGAAACGCAAAGAGAAATAACAAGGAAAACACAGAATCAACTAAATTTACAAAACTAAACACAGAAGAAAACCCACTTGAACCTCAGTCAACCTATCATATAAGAAAACCTCAAAATTCTTTTATCAACTGAAATTACTTCAATAAAGGCTCCAGATTTGTGCAATTAAAAGCCTAAATTCCACGTAACCTTAAACTATACGCCTAATCGATGCAGACTATAGAGAGAGAGAGAGATTGCACTTACAGCAAATGGATTAACTTCTTCTTCTTCATCGAAAGGGTTGCGATCGTAACGTCCTGCCATCTTTTTTTTGTTTAGGTGCTTTTCAGTTCAACTGAATATCAAAGAATTTCGAGATCTAGTAAGATTATTACGATACAATATGCAAAAGAGATAGAAAAGGATATTCAAAAGCTTAGAGGAGAAGATAATTGACAGAGTTTTGGGTTCGAATGCTTGGGGTGGTCAACGTGTGAATTTGAAGAAAAAGAGAAAAGTTAAATTGTCTTGAGGGAGAGAGAGAACAGAGTTATATACTTGTCCTCGGTCAGCCGAGTACATGTTTGGCTAAGCTTAAAGTTTGTTCTAAAGTGAACTAATTTTTCTATCTTTTCTATCATATATATTGAGAATATATGTCACTTACTTTAGAAATACAAATTTCTTATCCAAACATGTTACTGCCCATTGTTGAGGGAGAGGGGAGGGGGCGGCAAAGGAAGAGAATGTAATTGGCATTTGGCTTAGTCGCCAGCCAGGCACCTCGTAATCATATGTGTATTTCGTAATGGTGTTATTGGTTGTTACGGTGTCATTAGTAAATAATTTAAGTGGAAATATTTTATTACCGTAATAAATAATGAGTCTCATCGATATTAAGTACTCGTTCTTTAAGTATTCAATTTGACGTTTTAAGTAAGAATTCAACATTATTGATGTCAAGCACTAGTCTAGTGGTAATTGCATGACAATAAATAATAAATTAACTTAAATGCAATGTCACGTGATTAATTTAATTGAATCTATCAAGTGTGACAACTAGGTTGTGCTCTATCATCATTGAAGTTAGATAACATTATCATTTTAAGAAAAGTACGAATCATTTTCAATCAATTAATTGAAAGCTAGACGATTGCAGAATTTAATTGAATTTGATCGAGTAACGATCTCAAGAGTCCATTTGGTAGGACTTTTATTTTTTCTTCTGATTCTTGTAGGAAGTTGTTTGAGAAGACTGCATTGGTCCTATTGCTCAAGTATTAATGTTTTTATAGTAAAAGAAAAGGCTGTGTATATATTATTTAATTTGTAGTCGGTGGGCAGTTGAAACGGAATTGTTGCGAAATTGAAGAGTGATGGAACAACCTCTGAGGTTGTGTCTCAACTTAAGTATTCACACCCCAAATTTTTGTAATTTCAAACATTATCGTGTTGAATATTCACATGTTTAAGATCAACTTTGTTGACAATCACATATCCTAAAATACATTTATTCTCCCTCTAGAAGGAATCGAAAAGGACTCTTTCTCTACAATTCTATATTTGAAGTTCTATGTTATAAGAGACAATGTTCATTTTTCCAGATAAATAAATGTATTCCGCATCTTGTAGATTCATTAAATTTTTAGAACATGTGATTTTACAAAATGTTACCGAGCATGATTTGCTTGCAGACAGCTCAAAGATTATGTTTACCTAATTTACACTGAAATGGAATAATTTTAGTCTGCAAAACCATACACAATTTACAAGTAATCGTCTCATGGTGGACTGCATAAAGGCCATTAAAACCTATTCCTTGGGAAGTTTAGGCCCTGTTTGAACCACATTATTTCCAAAAAATAAATTCTTAAACGATGATTTCAACTACACATTTTTTAATAAAATAATATTACAAGCAAATCCAAAACTTTTTCTCATTTTTAACCACATTCTCCATCAATCTACTATTCCAAAATACATTCTTTCAAAATAATGTGACTCAAACACACTCTTAATATACAAATAGTACATAAGGTTCCCTAGATGCAAGTAATCTGCCTTCGTTTAACCATGCTCTCCAAGTTCTGTGAAACCAATGCAGTTAAATTTGGATCCTCAAAACCAAGTTCTGGACCGAGTCTGCAGCATAAACACAAAGCATTAACTCAAATATAGAATATCTGGATATAATGGTTTCATTCAAGTGATTTGTCCCCAAAAGAAGAGGCAGTAGGAATTGTAATCAGTATGAATCTTTAATACAGGCTCAGTACAAGTACAAACGAAATGTAATCAAATTATCATGAAATGAAAGGTTATTACGCCTTGCAACTATGAAAATACTTAAAAACATTTATGGTAGCATAGCATAAAAAACAATTCTTATAGAAAAATCAAAGTTATCTTGCAAATGGCTCGCACGGTAAACTTTCCTCCTGTCCCCAATACCATCTAGAGACAATAGCTAACTTGCTGCATAGTTCAACCACACATTCTATGGAACCCATAATTTTTCCCTACTTTTTAACCTCACAAAAAAAAAAAACCAGTTTTCACTTTGGAAAAGTCCCCCAAACAAACACATAGTATGTGAGAATATTACCGATTCAGATTCCTTCTCTACATATTGTATAACAAGAGTCAAAAATGAAGTGCTTACTTGGGATCTAGAACCAACTTCTGAACTTCTTTAATGGCTGAACTTGCTGCATACAATGATATTTTACCAACCTGCACCAGCCAATAGACAATTAAGAAACTCCGTCAAAATAGAATGATGTCAGCAAAAGCTGATCTGGGGATGCAAGGGGAAGGATAGAGAAAAAAATTGTTTCTCAGACCTCCAATATTTGAAGCTTTGCCTCATGGTCATTTGGAAGGCCACGGATTTCTTCAGCCAATCTTACAGCCTCGCCCAAACTTTCAGGAGAAAGAAAATCAAGACCCAACTGAACAGTTGACTGAACATTCAAAATGAAGACAATTAGACTCAGTACTGACCAATTCAGCATCTGTACATAATTGGAGAACGAAAAAAAAATTTCATTTATAATTAAATTACTAAAAGAGCCTGTAGCAAGGATATAATTACTTTTTACTCCTAAAACTATGGAACAATGTTTCCAAAAATAATTTACTGCAGTAGATCACACAAAAAATTTCTGAAGAACACTTTGGAAAAGGCCATGGTGGTTAATGCAATGCAAAGAAAATGGTAATTAATATCCATAGAAGCACCCAAAAGGAAAATGATTTTCCCGAAAGTAAAATAAAAACAACAATCTTTTCAAGAGAAACCAACAAAAAAATATTTAGGCAGAAACAAGATAGAAGGGTTCGGTAAAATGTGAAAACCACCATAAAAGCATATGAACATCTTAGTGGCTGCAGCCATGAGATATTATCTTTAAAGAAATAGGTTAGTTTATCAAACGGAGTTATATATCCCCAACTCACCTGAAGATGTCTAACTTGGACAGGACATCCAGCGGGGATGAAGATAGCTTCACCTAGATGCTGTTCAAATGTCCACGGTTCTACTCCTGAAAAAAAAATGTCCAATTATTAATTTAAACTACTTTTCTTTCCTTTAATCAAGAATGCTGGGTTGCAAACATATAAAAGAGTCCAATACATAAATCAAATTCAGTGACCAACTGCACAGACTGAGAGCTAATTTTTACTAAGGTATTTGTTCGCCTTAATTTTTGTTAACAAGGACATAGTGGAGTCTGGGCAATCCTTATAGGTAGGACTAGAATTATGCTTAATTACAAGAAGATATCCCTATCATCAGTTTATATGTGATAACCCATTTAGCTACACGTGTTCAGGCTTAAAGAAAAGTGGGTGGTGTTATCTCCTTAGCACACATAAACCCTAGCTTCCAATATGCCATTGACGCCTCAAGAACCCAAGGAAAGTTTTATCTCAGGTATTCACATATACTCGTGATTTTGAGATTACATAAAAAATCAGAGATTAATTTTCTTTCAATTGGTATGACATCCACCAATGCCACAGCATGCAAATTTGTAAGTGATAACATCTAACAATGAAAATAGAATGGTCAAATTAAACTCTGATCACCCTACTTGGAGGTTAGTGTCACAAAAGTCAACTAAATATGCAGACGGGGGAAAGGGTATTGCATTATTGGGCGTCAGAAAACTCAACCAAGCCATCATAACAATGATTAGCCATTGCACTTACCAAATTCATTCTTCAAGTTTTTGTTAAAATGCCTATTCAAGATCTCAACCCTCACTCACTCTTGCACTTACCAAATTCTTCTTTCAACTTTATCTTATGATGTCTGTCCAAATATATAGCGTCGGTATAAAGGGGCCAGGGCACCTGATCATAAAAATGATTAGATTTTAGCTATGTGAATACATACAACCAGAAAAATCTTCATATAGAGATCAACTAAAATGATAAAACAATAAAACTTACAGAATCATTTATGGCGTCGTCAGTATTCCCAAATTCCTTCCAATGACTACTTATATACTCAATCAGCTTCGGTACATCTTGTCGGCTGAAGACATCCCAAAGTGCTCCTGCTTTAGGCTTCTCAGGAGAATTTCCGCTAACTATGTTCAAGTCTTCATGATTAATAGCTTCCTCTTCAACAGTGAAGTTTGTTTCAATTCCTTGGTCGACCATCTTCTCGTGATTATCTGAATCTACTTTAACCTCAAAACCATCGTTTCCACTAGGTGATAACTTTGGTGACCCACCTCTATCCAAGTGAACTTCAGGACTGCCACACGATTCTTTTGAGTCAGATTCTACCACAGCTGTTTGCATCTTCTCAATCTTTGTTGTCTGCCTGTCTTTTAATTTCACGTCATGTATATGCACCAAATAGGAATACCTGAATACAATGGAAAAAAAATGGCTATTCATATTATCCATCTACAGAGCAGTCGGAGATAAATAATGTAGAGTAAAAGAAAAGAAACAATTTTAGTCCTTCATTGGCATAGAGGAAAAGCCAAGCAAATAGGTATTCCATCTCAGGCATTGTGAATATTGACCTTAATTGCAAATCATTAAGAGGTACATTTACATTTAGTAACTAGCAAAATACATGAACATCAATGATTATTATGGGGCAAATGATCAAAATTATCATTCATAAGTAACTCTGAAAAAATGGAGTATAAAACTTTTTTGTAAGTTGCTTACCATGTCACGCATATTGAGATGAAGATTATTTGTTGAATTGCCTTGACCGAGTTCTTCTACAGTGCCATAAGAAATAAATATCTTCAGACCCACATCATTCTGCAAGGAATAATGAGGCAGTTTTGCAGCAACATTCAGAAGACCCCACTTGGAATGGATAAATTCAAGCAAAGGAAGTTTACTGATAAAGTCAGGTCTCTGGTACAACAGAAACTCTTCTGAAGCGCTGGGAGAAGGCCAATCCTTCAACTTTAACAATTGTGGCCAACCATTTTCATTTATTCTACCATCAAAGTATCCTTTGATGAACTCTCTGGGTTCAATATCAATCTGCAATTATGTTAAGCCAGAAAGAAGTGGCATAAACACATCTTAGACATCGAAAGTACAGTACCCGCATCTATGAACATTATTGTCCGCTATATAAATGAAAAATATAAAAATCGTGCTGCTACCTGAAATGATAAGTGGGTAAATTTGCCGTAACATACCTCAGTCCAATCAGAGCAGTCAATGGCCTTCACAGTTCTGTTATCATCTTTCATTTTTTCATCGGCCGTCTCTTTAATCCCTCTCCATACAACCATGGGATCCCAGATCGAAATTGTTGAAACATCACAAACCTCCTTAATAATAATAGGTTCCCCCCTTCTCCAATGCATTCTGAAGTCTCCAATCCCTTCATTTTTAATGTCCTCGGAAGATGGATTATACAATAAATTATCACTATCATTCATTCTCTGCGCAGCCTGGCAGAGCCTGAGATCAAATCCATTTTTCTTTGGACTACCAGAATTATATGTTTTGCAGCCACCGACCATTTCTTCGACATTTTTTACTAGTTTTGCAACCCAATTCATCTTAAAGATGCGCTTTAAAACTAAAAGGGGGGAACCACAGCCTCCATATTTCTTTGGGGCACATGGAAGGCTACCATTACTATTGGCTTTCCAACCACAGAACTTCTTGAATGAATTTAGCTGAACGTTAGACAATTTCTCTTGCACAGACACCACCTCATTGTCACTACTTCCACCTGCGATCTGATTCATCTCTCCATTGACAGAAAGCTTGGACGCTTCTCTAATATCTTTGCAGCAATTAAGGCACAGATCATAAGAGCAATTCATGCAATGGCGATGATAATCAATAATTGGTGTCCTGCAGAAATTACTGAAAGCAAAAACGCACAGAGAATGAAAGCTCATTGCACTATATTAGTTGTATCAAAAGAAACTTACGAACTCTCAAAGAAATTAACCCATCAAATGATATATGGATTAGAAATAAACTCAATCAGAAAAAGAATATATGCCATTCACATTCCCCCTTTTTTGGGGTGACGAAAAAAAATGAACAATGAAGTAATTTAAATTTTTGATATGTTTTTAAAATAGGGAAACATATGTAAATGGACTGTGCATCTTGCCTTACCAGCACATTTGCTCATCAGCATTCAATTTTGTCCTGGCGAGATCTATTTCATTTCCTGTTGCACATAAAAATGATATCCCTGGTGGTCATGGAAGATGTCGTTCATGGCAATTTCAACTGCATCATGCTATTAAAACGTAAAAACAACCTACCTCGGAGCCTTTTTTCCAGTTCTACCTCAGAGCACTGTTCACGATGGATCTGTTTTACAACAGGAAGCACTGACGATAAAACGCAGTAGAGATATTGCAATTTGTCTTGTGCTGGTATCTCTCGTATCCTTCCCTGTCTCAGACCAAATACGGAGCTTTACATTAAGAAATAGCACAAAATCTTTTCTAACAAACCTATATACATCTTACTAATGTCTAAGGAAATCAAACAGCCCATCAACCGTAAGAACCTTCAGGGAAAAGGTATATACCTTAATTAGATTATCTCCCCGCAAACACACCCTGCAACTACAACTGCCACGACATGCAGGACAAACCCTCTCAATCTCTTCCATTGGGATGTCAGAATACCTGAGAAATGAATCATCTCCTCGTCAGTCTGGCATGAGGGGGAAAAAAAAAATCTTTTCATACAAGATTCTATCTCACCAAGTTGTGATGCAGCTATCACAGTATCCTCTTCTTCTACATTTAAGGCACCAAATCACTGTGTCTCTATCATTACGGCGACATTGATGGCAAGGCTGCTCAACATTATCATCAGAAGGCTCAGAGCTTCCACCAGAAGACTCCTAAAGAAGGCAGAACTCAACCATAGTAAAACATAATGCCCAAGAAGAACAGCCCTTTTGTTTCAAAAAAGAAAAGAAAACAAGAACAGATATCAGACAACTGACATAACCACAATTAGTTGGGTCCAACAAATAAGTTTTCTAGTCATCTGCTTGTAGCTTCGAGTTCTGTTAATGTGTCGAAGTGATATTTTTTTTACAAAAGCAGCATGAGAGTTCAACTGGAAGCATTGGCTTAATTAATCATCTCCCAACTGCCAGAATATCCCTCCTGGCCAATGGTTTCCAAAATCTAGAATTTGCTAAGCGCGCACTAATAAATAGGTTTCCAAAAGGATGGAAAAGTCTATTAGAAAAAACAAGTCTGATTTTGTCTTGTCATCATATATTAATGCTTTGGCATCACGGATATATTATAAAAAATGGATGCACTCTATTCCAGAAGGATGCAGCAAACTAACAACGTGTAGATGACAAGTGCCCCATCTGAGGATAACAAGCCAACAAAAAATAATGTGTAATAATTGAAAGATAACTGGTAATAACTAGAAGTCCAGGAACAGAGAAACATTGCAGAACTTGTTAGGAGGAGGACAAGTTAAGGACACTTCCTTCATCACCATGCATCGTGATGGGACAATCCATGAAGGTAATTATCAGTAAGCAAATAGGAGCATGTTTGGAAGTTCTTTTTCAAGCTTATAAGCTGGTCAAACATCATTTTTATCCACGCATTCCCTAGGACTCCCAGCTTTTTCTACACGTCCCGTAGGACCCACTGCTTAATCTACAAAAAGTTTTACGGAACATGCACTAAATTTGCCTCAGGTTACAAGATATGCCTCTATCCACTTGTTTATAAACTTGCGAGAAAGCTATAAATGCAAAAAGTAGATTAATTAAGTTCCAGGTGGACAAAAGGCAATTCCACTCACCATCATAGGACTAGAATCAAATATCTTTCTTGATCTGCCTCTAGATGATTCCATAGCAGAAGGAGGTGGCGACCGCCGACTCTCTTCATACTCTGAGCCATCTCTGTCTATGTCATCAGTTGACCGCACAGAATTGTGGGTCGAGAAGCTCCTCATCGATGTCATTTCAGGTGAATGATTAACCCTGTTTTTTGATAGTTTTTCCTTGTACTTCTTCCCAGGGACAGAGCCAGAATAGTCCCCAAATTGTGAACTGAGTGGTAGGTCCATGTCATCACTCTTGCTCTCCAAGTATATGTCACTTTCACCTAAAGATTTCCTCCTGGCTTTCTTCATACTTGCTCGCATTGCAGAATTTGCTGCCCTCTTTTTTCGCCTGGATGTAATGCTTTTCACATACTGTTTTATCAGGCATGGACATGGCAGTGCATCTCCATTGTTTCCCATCTGACCTTTTACATCGCAAGTCATCAGGAATACCAACATTATCCTCACCACCCGTCGATCGTGGATGATCCATCATATAAATTTTGAAAGAAAAGTTAATAGCAATAGAACATGCAAATCATCTTACTATTTGCCTGCAAACATCAAACAGATACATTGATGTAATTTTAAGCCCAAAAGCGTGTGTTGACAAGACTGCATTATCCAAAAAGTTGAATTTCCAGAAACATGCAACCACTCGCCCAGGTAGGATAGAATAACTGTGCACAAAATTTTAGCAATATTGCAATCACAATTGTATATACAAGCCTATGTTTGATTCCCATTAAATTAAATTAAATTTCATTACATTCTATTTTTCTCTCTCCTATTTTCAACCCCACAATCTTCCCTAAGATAATATTGCACGGAAATCAAAAAAAAATCCTTCTTTTTCAATCACTCATTTAGTTACAAGAAAAACTTTTTGACATTAAGCAGTAACTTGTACAAGATTAAAATGGTAGAAAGTAGAAAATTAATTCTTGAGCTAACAGACTCAAAAATCAATGAAAACAAGGGTTTTCTTTCTTTCTCTTTTTTGTTTTCTTTTTAATCCTCAATAAATCAACATAATTAACTCGTAGGTGAACAACACCCAACAAACAATTTGAGAAAATCATAGCATAACTTTAAGGATACCCTATTTCCATTGTAAATTAGAACAGTCAAGCCCAAATTCATATAAAACCAGAATACAACAATTAGCTAAAGTCCACTCCACCGACCCCCAAAACCTCAGTATACAAATACATGTATAAGTACGTATGGGAGTAATGCGTGTATTTATTTATTGATGCATCCATACAATCATAGAGATATATGTCTACGTTCGTCTAGCCGCACGTATTTCTCTGCGTGTGAGAGTGAGAGAGAGAGAGCGTACCAACAGAATTTGCGAATGTTATTTTGATGAATTCAAAGTTTCTCTTTCATGAATTCTATAAATAATTGAAGAGGAGTTATAATTCAATTGGGGGAAGAGAGGTTTTGCAGTCTGCTGCAGAAGAACGAGGTTCGAAGGGATGGGGGAAAAAGGAACGACGTCACAAGCCCTAACGTTATTGACGACGTCGTTTCGATTTCAAGATAGGAATTTCGTCAAAGCGGCTCTATTTTAAGGGCCGATTAAACTGGTTGCACAGAATCAATGACTGGCTATTTTCAAGTGCTGAAATGGCAGTTTTTAATTAGCAAAATTTTCTTTTATTTTTTTGTCTGGAAATGAAATTTTGCTAAGTGTGTATATGTATAAAGGATTGTGCTACGTGTACATAATTTTGTGTACATATTGATGATGTTCACACCCTCATATTGAGCGGACCCACTTGAACAAATTTTTCGCTCCATGTGAGGGGGTAGACACCATTATATACACAAAATTATGTACAAGTAGTATTATACATATATAAAAACCTGTCATTGACATTGTTCTTGTAGCATATATCTTCTTTAAGGGCCTGATAAGGAGTTTCGATGTATCTAGAGATGGCAATGGGCTGAGTCGAGCCGGTTCGGCTCGTTATCCTACGAGCTCGGCTCGTGCTCGAGCTCGTTGCTCAACGAGCTCGTGGGCAAGGAGCTCGGCTCGTCAAAAAAATAGTGCGCTCGGCTCGACCCATGAGCTCGTGGCTCGTGGGCTTTGACGAGCCGAGTTCACGAGCTCGGCTCGTGGACTTTGACGAGTCGAGCTCACGAGCTCGGCTCGTGAGCTTGCCTCCAAATTTTTTTTTTTTTTTTTTTAATACACGTTTTTTCCTAAATTTTGTTTTAAAAAAATAAATTTTCGGTAAAATTTTATTTTATAAGTATTTTTATTTTGTAAACAATTTATTTAGATTTTGATAAAGTATATTTTTATAATATATTTTTTTATGAATTTATCTTATAAATAATACTTATAAGTTTTTTGTAATTACAATTTAATTTTTTTACTTATAAATAATTTTTAATTAATATATTTTCATTTTCAAGTTTGTTTTGAAGAAAATATATTAATTGAAAATAATTATTTTATAAATGATAAAATTAAAAAAAATATGAGAAATTGTCAAATGATTTTTCAAAATATTTTTCATTTTAAAAATAATAAAATATTAAAATATAAACCATCCTCCTTTATCCGGGTTTGGGACCGACTACTTCAATAGTTCAATTTCGAGTAGGTGGAGTTAAAAATTGTATACGAACAACTTGTTACGTATACAATTTTTTAAAAAAAATTATAAAGGTATTAAAATAAAAATTCGTCATAAATATGATTAAACTAAATATCACTTACTTGATTACATGCAATTTCGGCATATTTATCTTGCAGTCGAAAATGAGCGTCTTGCCAGTCCTTCACGCACATTAATGCTTCTAAAATATCTTCTTTTAGTCGATTCCTAACTTCAGAGAGAACTCTAGACCCTGCACTAAAAGCAGATTCCGAAGCTACAGTGCTAATCGGAGGTGTTAGTAGATCTTTTGCTATTGCAGAAACTATTGGCCATCGACGTTCATACTTCGCCAGAAGTCAACTACTTCTTCTGAATTTTTCCTTAGTACATTGTTATTAGGCCAATTATGATTAAAGTAATCAAGTAATTCAGCAGGCATTGCATTGGGACTGTTACTCGATGTTTGAGTACATGCAGTGGAAGACAAACTACTATGACTAGATGAATCATATGCATATCCAGTTTGACCATATCTATATGAGTTCATGCCTTCAAATAAATTTAAAATTTCAGCGTCGTCATCTCCTAAATTAGTGGGAGGAGTACTTGTAGAGCCGAAGGGTATACGAGTAACATGTGTACCCATTCGTGAAGCATATGTTACATACATTTCAGATAAAGTTACTTCCAAATTCCTATAAGTAATAGGTACGTTAAAAGTTAAAGATTTTGACATTCGTTCAATTATAAAAATTTAGTACCCGATAAATTATATTGGGGGTCCATGACGCATGCTAATGGAAATAACATGGGCAAGTCTTCCCAATATTTTCTAAACTTTAATTCCATGGTAATTATAACTGAATTAAAATCGGGGTCATCTTTATATCTATCAAAAGCCCTAGAAATTAGATAAAGACGTTGAAGGACCATACAACTAGTAGGATAATAAACACCAGATAAAATATTTGTAGAATCATAAAAACATTTCAAAAAAGCTTTAATTTTAATAACTAAAGCCCATTCATTCAAAATATTTTCGTCGTTGTCCCTCATATGCCTATTGTTATAAAATTCAATAATTAAATGTTCGAAACCTTCACATGATTTTAATAATAAATATGTGAAGTTCCATCTATGCGCTACGTCATTAGTAAAAGTTTTTGAATGCGACACCCCATTTTCGGCACAAAAATCCTCAAACGTTTGTTTTCTACTAGGTGTAATAGTGATATAAGTTAGTGCATTCTTAATTCGTTGAATTTCATCCTTAACATATTTTAAACCATCTTGTACTATTAAATTTAAAATATGGCATGCACATCGAATATGAAATAAATAACCATCGAATTCGGGTTGAAATACTCTTTTCAATTTCTCGATAACAACCTTATTTACACTAGCGTTGTCGAACGTAAAAGAACGAATTTTACTCTCGCATTTATATTCTCTGATAATGTTCATAATAGCACTAAATATATTGAGAGCATTGTGCGGGTACTCAATAATTTTAAAAGCAATTATTCTTTTATGCATGATCCAAAGTGGGTCTATATAATGTGCAGTTGCAGCAATATATAACCTCTTTTATTAATCCCTTCCCATAAATCCGAAGTTAAAGATATCACACCCGCATATTTTTATAAAAATCGGCAATCAATGTTTTCTTTGCAGTTTCAAAATATTCTATTGTATCAGAACGAACAGTATTTCGACTTACCCCAACGTACCTCGGTTGAAGACATTCTTGTACAAATGTAACGAAATGTTGGTTGTCCGTTTGTGCTAGTGGTAACTCAGATCCGGCAAGGTATTTCACCATTCCTGTTCGAGTTCTTTCCGCCGAATACATCCACGTACTAAGTGGCGTAGTAGTAGCACCGCTGCCTGGACTACCAAATTGTAGTTGCGTTTGACCATCAGGAAGAAGACCATGTTTGGCCGCACATGATTTGTAGTGACGGTTGAGGTGGGTGGTTCCAATGCCTTTTTGATGGGCCAATCGTTGTTGACAGTATTTACATACTGCTTTGGTTTCTTGAATTCCATCGATCACACGACCAGTTTGAATCAATTTAAAATGATCTCAATATTTTGCCTGCTTCTTCCCCTTTCTCTTCCCTCTTGCATCGGGAATTTCAAGAACAGGTTCATCATCCTGTTCCAAATCAATTGGAATATCGAGATCAACGTCATCCAAATCAATTGGATGACTACTTTCATGAACATTGTAATCTTCAATATTTTCTGGAATAGGTACTTCATCTAGACCGACGAACTCATTCCCAAATTGATTTTGGAGCACATGTGCTACATTCTCGACTCCGACATCGAACAAGTTTTCAATAAATGAGCGTGGATCCATTTGTGAATAATTGAAGTTGAATATTGAAGAAGAAGAAGAAGTGAAGTAGAATTGAGAAGTGAATGAATGAATATTATGTAGTAGTGTAGAAAATATATTGTAAAATCAAGATTATAATTTAATGGTATGAATATAAAATGTAGAAGAGTATAGAAATAAGAATGAATAAATAATATTGATTATAATTGATTTGTAGAGAGTATAGTAGAGAATAAGAGATTGATAGTAAATTTGGTGAGAAAAAAATGTTGTAATTGATGGGTATTTATAGGAAAAAAATGAAATTTGAAAAAAAAAAAAAAAAAAAAAAAATTTGACAAAAAAAAGTGGACCAAACGGTCACTGAAAATTCAGTGACCGTTCTGGTCACTCTGCAAATTTTATTTTTTTTTTATTTATTTTTTTTTTTTTGGGTTTGGACGAGCCACGAGCCCAAGCTTATAGAAATATTAGTTCTACTTTGACGCGCCGTAACATTTGCTGCGATTGACCGTTTCGCACATCATCAACGTCGTGAAATAATAGGCCGCGAGTACTTGAAAATGATATTAACAATGTAATATTTCGACTTCGTTTGATATTCTGTAATGAGCCTGACAATGAAGACAAAAATATAAGTAATATATTAAAAAACGAGTTATACGTGTTTTTTAACACACGCGTTTGACGTCCGTTTAACTATTTTCGATATTCATTTACATCATTCGATAAATCTGCGATATAGTTCTCGAAATGAGTTTTGAGAGGATATAGAAGATTTATGGATTCGGCTAGCGTAGAATCGTTGAAGAATTTGTAAAGTTAGTTTGTTATCGAAATTTTCGAAATATTAGTTTGAAACCGCGTACTTTGACATAACGTAACTTTTGCTACGATTGACCGTTTCACACACCATCAATGTCGTGAAATATTAGGCCGTGAGTTCTTCAAAATGATATTAAGAATGTAATATTTCGATTTCGTTTGATATCCCGAATTAAACCCGTAAATCAAGGCGAAAATATAAGTTTTTTAGAAAAAAAAAAATATGTATTAACTCTGAAGCCGTGACAGTTTCACGGAGATGGCCTAGCCATCTCCGTGACTGCCTATTTTTTTTTTTACTTTTTTTTTTTCTTTTCTTGTTATTATATATATATATATATATATATATATATATATTCTATCATAATTCTAAAAATATATAATAAATATATAATTTGACAAAAAAATATCAAATATTTTTTAAATATTCAATTATAATAACACCAAAAATTAAATTAAAATAATTTTAAAATTTAAATCTTCACACTAATAAAAATATTTAATATATAATAAATATACCATTCGTAAAAAAAATATCAGATATTTCCTAAATATTCAATTATAAAAAATACCGAAAACTCACGCAAGAAATTATCTCAAAAAGACGTCGTATTAGAAAACGATACAAAATTCTGACACCTGACAAAAACTAAACTCACTCTTTTATATTATTAGTTAGCGTGAAAATTTTAAATTTTTAAATTTTCGGTGTTGTTATAATTGAATATTTAGGAAATATTTGATATTTATTTTGTCGAATTGTATATTTATTATATATTACATATTTTTAGGATTAGAAAATTGTGTCAGACCTTTTGAACAACACCATATTGTTTTGCAGTGTGTGCCCTCATTTTTTTTCCCCAACAAAACGACGCCGTTTTAGGAAACGAAACAAAACGTCGACACGTGGCAAAAACAAAACTCACTATTTTATATTATTAGGATAGGATATGTATTATTTATACATATTTGATTTCCATCAATACATTATATCTCATACAGTTTTTAAATCTATTAATGGTCACTGCACTTTATACTTAGTCATTGTTTGAGCCTCGTTCTTGTCAAATAATACATTTATGAATAATGTATTGATGATAAATGTGTAGTTAAAAAATAAAGTAAAGTTTTGAATTTACGTGTAATATTATTTTATTGAAAAATGTATGATTAAAATGAGGTCAAATCACTGTTGAATAATGAATTTTGCTAAAAACAACGGGACGTAAACAAGGGCTTACTGTCACCATGAACATCCAAGTTGATTTTGATTCTCCATAACCACCGTATTTTATATTTATTATTATCGTGACCATCCATATAGATTTTGATTCATTATAAACATCCAACTTCATGTAACTTTTCAATCAAGCCACATGGTTATTACCACAACAAACAACAAAACACACAAATTAAAAAATTTTCACGCGTAATTATTACCACAGGGTTAAATTAATCGATGATCATTGTATTTTATACTTAGTGTCACCATGATCATCTAAATTACTTTTGATTCACCATGACCATCCAACTTCGTTTAACGTTTCAGTTCAAATGCTCGATTAGTACCACAACAACAAAAAATCACACATAATCATTACCACCAAAGGAAAAAACAACATGGTAATCATTACTAAAAAAAAAGGAGAAAAAAATTATATGAAAGCAAAACCATTTTTTTTAACGCACAAAATATACAACTAATCTCAAGAAAAAAAAATACAAGAAAAATCAACTAATCTAAATCAAAAACATTATATGATATAAATCAAATCCAAATAAAAAAAAAGTATTTTTGTTTCTGATTCTCATTTTCCCATTTTGTAATAATTATGTGTGAAATTTTTTAATACGTGTGTGCTTTTTTTGTTGTGATAATAATCGGGTGGCTTGATTGAAACATTATATGAAGTTAGGTGATCACAGTGAATCAAACTCAATTTGGGTGATCACGGTGATACTAAATATAAAATACAATAGTTATAGCGAATCAAAATTAACTTTGGTGGTTAGGTTGACACTAAGTATAAAGTACAATAATGATGGGTAAATTTAATCCTATTTCATACTCTACAAGTATTAATTTTCCTTTTAAGTAATGGTGTCGATATTTTTGACAAATATTATTAGTATTGTATTACGACTTTTCTCTTTTGATTTAAATAAATGGGCACTATTTATATAGTCAAAGAATAAACAAATTATAGCCTGTAAAGAGATGCATAAACTCGGAACCGTACGGTGCTCAGTTCATTTGCATTCTTTAAGCCCCCGTTTGGTGCCCTTTAATTGTAAACAACTATATTTTTAATATTCTCTATGTCACAATTATATAAACTTGTTTCGTTTTTCACATAGATTAAGAAATATTTTTTTATGTCATTGAAAAATTAATTTTTGCCAAGATCTTTCATAATTTACCCCTATTTAATTTTTCGTATGTAGTAGTAAATTATTGTTAGAATTAATAAAGAATTTGGATGATTTCAACAAATTGGCATATTAAGTGAGGAAATGAGAGTTGTTCCATGTTTTCAAGAAGTGTGAAATGTGTGTAGTTGGATGATTTCAAGAAGTTGGCATATTAAGCGGGAAAATTTTAATAAGGATATATTGATAAATGAACATAACAAAATATTCTACATTAGGAAACAAGCCTATATATTTGGGACAAGAGAAAAATGAAACTCAGCCTATATAATTGAAAAATCTATGATTAAAAAGTAAGAAAAATGTTGAATTTACGTATACAATATTTTATTGTGAGAACGTGTAATTAAAAATGATTATGATAAATAAATTAAAATAAATTAAGGGCCTAAAGTAGGTTGTTTTGTGAAGGCAGCCTTTTAAAAATTTATATTTAATTTTTTTTTTTTCAATCAAAATCTGTCGGACTTGATCATTTAAATTGGTTGTACCCAAATTTTTGGGAGTACCACATAACACCTACGTATAAGAATTACTTTTCAAAATTAACAAATTTGTCAAATTATTTCACCTCATGTCACCTCATCCATCCAATCCTATCATCCCACTAAATATTAAATTATAATATAATATTCATTAATTCATTAATATTTTTTTCACCTCATAGATTTTGACACCTGGTTTTAGTAAAAAATTCTTAATCACTTGATTTATGATAACTAAATCTTAAACCCTTGATTTTAGGTAATTTTCCCCAAATTTTTACAGCTACAGCCCATAGTTATAGGTTGACTCATGGGCCACATTTATCGGCCCAGTTCGAGCCAGTGATGTTAGGCCCGCCCCTATTTTTCCCCGGTAACTCATCCACACCATTGTAGTACCATCAAAATTATTTTTACATATAATTTAGTCCTCATTTGATTCTCATTCTTTTCATAAGAATGTATTTTTGAATAATGTATTGATTTGTGATTTATAAAATGAAAGATAATGTATGTTTCATTAATAATTAGACAGGCGTTTTTAGATCCGATTCGTGATATGTACTTTAATATGCAGTGTGAGTTCTTAGATCTCTATTGCATGTCGGTATAGGTAGAAAATCGGCTGTTAAACAAGTTAATTTCGATCACCTTTGACCAATTATATGAACATGAATCACTAATCGATTATGGTAATTCTAAGGTTGAAAGAATTTTACTCCACAAAAAGATTAGGATAATATATTTAATTTAATTGCATGAATATATTTTGTTGAATGAACAAAATAAGTACGAAAGTGAACTACCTAATAACATGAAATTTTGAAAGTTAGAATTAAAAATTGTTGAGAAATTAGAAAAGTTAGGCCCCATTTTATTAAGGTTTTGGAAAAAAAAAAATGTATTTTTTTAGACTATGCTGTGTGTACATAATGATGTACTCACAACTTTACATCCCCCTCATATGGAAGGGACCTACACATAATAGTATTTTTTTTGAAAAATATATGGTTAAAAAAAAGAATTTTTTTTGAATTTATTTGCAATATTATTTTATTGAAAAATGTGTAATGAAAAAGAGGAGAAAGAAAAATTCATTTTTTATTTTATTCACTTATCTACATCCACTCCCAAAACATTAATCTTAAACGATGTGCTGTTAGATAAGAAATTTTCTTGAAGACAATTCAAAATTGTAAACTAGACGTCTCTATACCAATCTTGATAGAGAAAATGCTATTAATATTAAGACAAAAGTCACTTTTCTAAAACATATTTTTTACTACACTTTACAAAATAAAATATTTGCACGTAAACTCAAAATTTTCTTACCTTTTGACTATAATACATTCTCCAAAGAGTAATGTTATGTAGTCCCACTAGGATTGTAACCCTCGTCTAGGTCGCGTTAGATGATATGCTAAATGAAAGGTGAAATTAAAATTTCACCAATCATTTAATGTCACATTAATGCCATCTAAATTGAGATTGTAACTCCAATGAAACTAAATAACATTACTCTTCTCCAAATTCCAACAATACACTACAAAAAAACTTATTTTAATGAAATAATTGACATCAAACACAAGCTAAATTGGAGTAGGATAATACAATTTGTTTAGAACATAAATATAACACTAAGAATCATACATGTATAATGATAATTGACAATATTTGTTGATAATCATAATTTGGTATTATCACATTCATCTATTTCAAAAAAATCAATAATTATTTTTTAAATCAATAATTCAAATTTTAATCATTATTGTACAAGTTGATTAATCCTAAAACTAATGTTAGCAAAGAGCGTTGATCACGTACTATTGACATGGTAAAGGAATCTTAGCTTCTCTATCATGTCCTAGACAGGCCTACGTTATCCAATCTCAAACTTTTAACTTGTTTAAACGAGCAAGTTACCCCAGGATCTTTGAATTTAGAGGGTTCTGAGAAGACGTGCTACCTTCACAATCGCCATTGATGACACCGTGAGGCACAAGCAATTTTGACCATACGACCACCAACAACAGTAATCACTGAAACGCATAATACAAATATGGGTCCCATCCCATCGCACTTTTTGATTGGTTCATTGTCTAATTAGAATCATTTAGTTTAGGGATAAATCTATTCAGCCAGAACTATTCACAAAAAACAGAAAAACAGAAAAGATTCCCTAGGTATTTTGTCCATTTTACCCTTATACTTGTATTTTAACTATTTCTTCTTTTAATCCGTTTTTAACACCCCTAATTAGTATCAGAGCCTAGTAACGAACCTGAAGAAAATTTTTAGAACATTAAAAATATTTTCTAGAATGGATAGAAAAGATAAACTAATTTTAGAAGAATTACAAAATATTGTTATTTTAACTAATACTAATAGAATTAAATTACAAGAGTTAGCGACAAATTTAAGTAGCAAATTTAAATTTCTAAGTGAAGAGATAAAACAAATAAATAATTCTCAACAGTTAACTGAAGTAAAAAATAAAGCATTACAAATTTTAGTAGATGAATCTCCCGAATATGAAGAAGAAGATATTATTATAAATCAATTTTTAGAACAATATGATAATTATGCTTTACCTTTAGAAAAAATCGATATCATAAGTCAAGACATCATAACTCATGTAAAAAATATTGAATCAAATTTAGAAATCGTAAATGATAATATTAAGATTGGACCACAAATCTTATTTAAACAAATTGAATCAAAATTTAAAGAATTAAAACTTAAAAATAATTCTTATACTTCAATCGAACCACCCTTACCGGCATATGTTATAGAAGAATTAGAAGCTAAATTCTTTGAAGCCACAGGAGAGGAATTAGAAGCTTATAAACAAAGTTTAGAACAATTAGCTATTCAAACTGAGAATATATATATGAATGATCCTCCACCTAAAAACGAAACTACTGAAATTAACACTCCACCTCTAAATGAACAAGCTGAGCCGTTGATCGGAGAAACTAGTGGAACTAATGTCACTACTGATTGGATTCAAGATGAGTCTGATGACTGGAATTTGGAATGGATAAAAGAACATGGAATAACTAATGAGCAAGCAGGTTATAATTTTAGAAAAGGTCCAAAAACTATTACAACCAAGTCTATACATCTTAGGGATAATAATCCTGTTAGATTATTTACTGAACCCATTCCTACAACAGGAATATGGTTAGATATTGATGATAGTAATAATAAAAGCGAAGTTATTGGTTCTTGGGCAAAAGCTACTGATTTAGCTGTTGCTTTTCATAGATGGAATACCACTCAAGCTTATAACTTTATAATCCACACATTTAGAGGAATCACTTCAGATATCTGGAGAAGAACTTCTGAAGAAACTAAAAATCAAATCAAATATGGAGAAAAATCTACAACTACCATAGATAGTAATGAAAGTTTAGATGCTGAAAATTTTAAAGAGATTTTAAAACGAATAGAAAATTTCTTTAGACATCTACTCTTAGGAGAAGTTATACCTGAAACTAAAATTGATATGATTACTCAAGAAACCTTACAAGCGGAAAGAGAAATGGAATTATTAAAAATCTGTGATATGTGTGAATTAAATGAATATACTAAGAAATTCGAAAAAATATATATCAAAGCATCCAAATCTATAAAAGAATGGAATATATCTGAAGAGGATAAAAAATTACTAAATAGATATTTTCTTAAACTACCATGGCCATGGGGTCAGAAATTATTTGAGGAGTACCAAATTTATTGGAAGAAATTAGAATGGGAAAACCCTAATCAAAAGGCTGATACTCTAGGAATGAGAACTTCATTCGCTAAGAGAAAAATATCTGAATGGTGCAAAAAATCTATGTACCAACATCTATTTAGAAAACATGGTAAGAAAGCTAGTTTATGCTGTTATGGAGAAATAGCAGCAGTACCCCCCAATTTGGTTGTCACAAACCATCCAAGAAACCATATTATAAAAAGAAATTTAAGAAATATCTTAAACCTTGGAAGAAAAATAAAGGATTTAAAAGCCACAAGAAATATTTTAAAAAGAAAAAACCTTGGAAAAATGAATTTAATCAACATAAGAAACCCCAGAAAAAATCTAAAGAAGAATTTTATAAAAAATGTAAATGTTTTACATGTAACGAAATAGGACATATATCTCCCAATTGTCCTAACAAAAATAGAAGAGAAAATGTTAAGTCCATTAGATTAATGGAAGAAATAGAATCTGATTCAGAATATGAGATAATTGAATATTTAGACGAATTATCTGAAACTGACTCAATCTATGAACTAGATATGGAAGAAATTGAAGAACCAGAATATGAACAGATTTATATGAATCAAGAAATCATAGATACTATTGAGACCAACTTAGATAATGAAGAAGGAACTTCGCAAACTGTTGTGTTTGATGAAGAAAGATATGGAGCTATAAAAGAAAAACAAATATCTTTAAGAGATAAAGATGTTTTTATAAGACCTATTCTATCTTGGTTTAACAAAACAATATACATTGTCAAGTATGATGAAGTACCTATTAATATCGAAAATGTTAAAGGCAATACTACTATACCTCTTATAACAAGAGAATGGGTTAATAGAGAATTAGCAAATATTAAAAAATCTACTAGAGATAGATTAAAAAATATTGTTTTTGGGGGGATCCAAATTATGATCAAAGGATATTTTAGAGAAGGAATGGATATTCCTATACAAATATACTTGATGGATAATAGAATACTTCATGATCCTATGGATGCCCTATTAGGAATACTTTCTGGAAATCTTGTTTATAAGAAAATTATATTTACTATAAGATCTGGATTTGCCATGTCTTTATCAGATGAAAATTTAAGTCTAGAATTAAATTTGTATCACAAAATCGATAGATTAATGATGCCACCAAGAAGTAAAGCTGTAACTTTACATTGTAAAGCTTTATATGCTTTTACTACTACACACCAAAAGGAAATCAATAAAATTTCAGGAGAGTTCATAGAAATTCATGAAGACTTTAGAAACCTAGCACAATTTACTCCACCAAGAATGTTAAGTGATAATAATATTTCCTTACCACAAGATATATTGCTTGATTTTCATCAACGAGCAAGAAGAATAGACAGTAATGTAGGAAATCAAGGATTAGCCACTTTGAGTAACTCTGGACAACTTTTAGTTAGAATGCCTAGTAGAAGAATAGAAAGATGTATTAGTACTAGAGAACTCGTGAGTTCTAGCAGACCATCTACAAGTAAAAAACTATTCAACATTACCTAGAAATAGTATTGATATTGACTTAAGAAAATGTGAGGAAGATAATTTCTTTATCTTAACAGAATATATCAATAATCAAAATAACTACGAAGAAATCATAGCCCTTGTCAATACAGGAGCTAGTACTAGCCATATAAGAGCAGATTTAGTTGACCATTTATCTGAAGAAAACCTATCACAAGGAATAACTCTTACAGACTATCATGGAATTAAATATGAAATCAAAACATTTGTTAATCTTGAACTAAGTTTTACTGATATAGAAGGGGAACAATTTAAATTAAAACCTTAAAATCCATAAAGATTATAGGAAAGGAAAAAATACTAGCCCAATATTACTTGGAATGAATTTTCTTGAAAAAGGTATCACCATATGTTATCCAGAAAAACACCCTACAAATAACTATAGAGGATAAACAGAAAATACTTCCTAGAGTTAATAAAACCAAAGAACCAATTTATATGATACAAGGAATTAGATCAATCAAAACTAGTATACTTAGTCCATATATAGAGATAACTCTCAATTTACCAGACTATTGTATGATAAAAATTTCATGCTATACTTGATACTGGATCTGGAATTTGCCTATGTAAAAGAAATGTATTTCCTGAACATTATTATAAAAGAGACTATAAGAAAACGACTTATGGCCAAACTGCCAGTGATATTGTTGAAATCTATAGAGATTTTGTAGAAAATGTTCCTATAATTATAGGAAATAGAGAATGTTTTATTCCTAGAATATATGCAACCGATAAAATTGGATGTGATATCCTTTTAGGAGAGAATTTTCTCTATACGTATAGTCCATTTACGCAATATAAAGATAGTTTTGAATTCACTACACCTTGTAATCACAAAATTAAAACATCAAAAGTTTATAAAGCCATTGGAATTGCCCATCAACCAATACACCATAAGCCTAAACATCAGAGTTCTGCAGGTAATCGTGGTGAATGTTATACCGAAATAAATCATAAACAAAAAATCCCTGTATTAAGAATTGACAATTTAGAAGAAGAGTTAGAAAAAATTAAACTAGAATTAAAAGAATGTTATCATGAGCACCCCTTAGCAAATTGGGACAAAGATAAACCTATTGCAACCATTGAACTAAAAAGTCCAGATGCTAAGATATCTGGAAAACAATTTCCGTATAGCGAAGAAGATAAAAGAGAATTTAAAATACAAATTAAAGAACTCTTAGAATTAGGAGTAATAAGAGAATCAACTAGTCCATATAATAGTCCTGCATTTATGGTTAGAAACCATAATGAAATTAAAAGAGGAAAAGCTAGAATGGTAATTGATTATAGAGACTTAAATTCTAAAACTATACCTAATAGCTATAAACTACCGATAAAAGATTTGTTAATAAAACAAATACAAGGAAGTAAAAATATACTCTAAATTTGATTGTAAATCAGGATATTGGCAAATAAAACTAGATGAAACATCTAAACCTTTAACTAGTTTTACGACCCCTAATCCATTAGGACAATTCGAGTGGAATGTTATGCCATTTGGATTAATGAATGCTCCTGCAATATTTCAACAAAGAATGGATAAGATCATCAGACCAATACAAACTTTTTGCATTGCTTATGTGGATGATATCCTTATCCATAGTAAAAATTTAAAAGAACATATCGAACATCTTAAGAAGTTCAATTATATTGCCAAAAAATATGGTTTGACCTTATCTGAAAGAAAAGCAGAGATAGCTAAAACTGAAATCGAATTCTTAGGATATATTTTTACAGAAGAAAAAATACTTCAACAACCTCATATTGGTAAGAAGATTATCGAATTTCCAGAAGTAATTAAAGATAAAAAAGAACTGCAAAGCTTTATTGGATTATTAAATTACTCTGAAAAATTTATCAAAAATTGCTCTAAATACAATGTCCACTTCACCAAAAAACTTAGAAAAGGTGTTGATTGGGAATGGACAAACGAAGACGTCGAAATGATAAACAAAATAAAGAAAGTATGTGAAAATCTACCCGAATTAAATATTCCTAATGATGATGATTTCTTTATTTTAGAAACTGATGCATCTCTATTGCATTGGGGAGCAATCCTCAAAAGAAAAGAGAATCATAGAGAATTTCTTTGTAATCCATTGTGTAAATGCCCAGAGGAGCTTGTTGCTTATACTTCAGGTGCTTTTAAGGATGCAGAAACTAGATATGATATTAATCGAAAAGAATGTTTAGCTGTCAAGAAAGGAGTAGCAAAATTTGAACCTTATTTGTTACCTAAAAGGTTTCTTATTAGAACGGATAATACTCAGGTAAAACCATTGTTAACTAATAAACTTGGAACAAGTGCAGCTGAAAGACCACTTATTAGAATGCAAATGTGGTTTGCGCCATTTAATTTTGATATTGTCCATATTAAAGGGAAAGACAATTTTATTCCAGATTTCTTAACCAGGAATGGAGCAAATCAAGAAGGAACTCGAAACATTGAAATTCGAGATGAGTGTGAAAGTTGCTGCAATGGAATCCAAGATAGCGATGATGGAGATGGCTGTTGCTAAGCCAATATCGGAAAAGGCCAACAAGGCTGTATTATCTGAAGGCCCTAGTGCTAATAAATCTGAAGGCTCTAACGCCAATATTGAACAAGAAGCATTAAAGCTTCATAAACTATCCGTCAAAGAGTATACTACTTCATCTCCCTCACAGGAGAAAAAACTTACGAAGGAAAGTATCTCTATACCAGAGCTTAATCGCTCAAATATTATCAAGGCATGTAACACTCCTGGTGTTATGGATATCAAAAATAAAAACGATTTTATTCTGGCATACGTATTGTTCAATCTTGCCTGCTGCTGGTATACTAGCATTGGAGGATGGATGAAAATTCTAACGTATGGAACATATAACAAAGTTAATATCTATCCAGGAGCTCCAGCTTATTGGGTTCGTGCTCTGTATGAAATGGGAAATATACTCTGTATTTACCCATCAGAATCCTTAAAAGAAATTTCTATGCTACCAAAAGATGTAGTTCGTGCTATTGAAATATATTGTCAAGTTCTTAAACATAAGAACATTTATATCAGATTCTTCACTGCAAGTCCTGAATGGGATGATGAAGAAAATAGGATGCTTCCAGCAAGCCATGTCATCAGAATGGCTACTACTACCAAACATCTTCAGCCTGAAAAGAGTGAAGTTATTGAATCTATACCAGAAGATATAATCAAGATGATAACTTTTCGTAGAGCCAAGGGATACAAGGAGCAGTTTGAGCATATCCAAAAAATTATTGAAGAAACACAAAACATATGGGTGTATGAGTCACAAGATCACATGATCTACAGTAAAGCTGTGGCACCCACTAAACAAGAAGATTGGCTCTATCTCGACATATTAAGTGATCATATCTTTGAAGGATTAGTCAGTGGGACACAGAAGACAAGAGAAGAACTGTGTAAACAATTTTGGCGTTATCCAAAACATAAGTGCGAATGCTGTTGCACTGAAGGTGACAACTCACCAATTTCTCTAGATCCAGATGAATTTCCGGATGAGTGGTTTGAGTCACATATGGAAAAGTAAAAGGGACCCCTTTATCATTACTTTATCAGAAAGATTCTGGTAAAGAAAAACTGTGGGTTTACCCCCAATAATTTCCATGTTATGACAAGAAAACTTTAGGCCACAGTAAGATTCTCACTATCTTACATAGTAAAACTACAATAATGAAGGACAGCCAAGAAGCTTTTGGAGTCTATAAATTGAAGGATAATTCGCAGAAGGAAGGCATTCAAGTCTTAAGCAAAAATATATCTCTCTACCTAGTTTTTCATATCTTGTAAACATTTTCAGTCTTTCTTCAGTGAAGAGTGTTATAAGGTAATCTCTATGGAGTTCTAAATTCCTTAGAGAAAGTACCAAGAGTGTAGCCGAAATATGTATGTGTACTCTTATGTAAGAGATATTAGTGTGATGTGTTTATGAAATCAAAGTTGTTTCAAAATATTTCTTTTTCATCCTGATTATTTTCTCGAAAACTCTTATCTTACTTATACTCCAACGGTGAAAGCCTTGAGGGTTTGTGCAAGTATCTTTTGCCATGTTTCCGTGTGTAGGAGTTTTTGGCGTTGTTTGAGAAAGCCATTAGAACCCTGTTATCATTCATGGTAATGTTTTAACAAAGAGTTGAAAGGAAAACTGTGATTCCGTGTGATCCATTGTGAGATTTGCAAAAGAGTCAGAGAGAAAACCAATGAGTATGCGGAAGTCATGTTGGACCATAACCCACTTTCTTAAATTCAAATAACACCGATCACTTATATCTGAGTATACAAACATATGGGTGCAAGCTCGAGGGAAATCTCGTTGATATTACTCTGAATTTCCTTCTGCTTCAATACTGTAAGATCTTTCTTATTTATGTTAATTATTTGTATTAATATTTGCAATCCTGCTAATTATGAAATTTTAGTTATCTTTTATATTATTAGAAACATATCTGTGCATTTATCTTAAATTAATTATATAGTTAAAATTAATTGTGAAATTAATATTTTAGAAAGTTAATAAATTGTTAAAATCAAGCATAATTGGTTTTTCTATTTATTTAGAAAAATAAACTTATATCATCCTATATTATGAAACTAGAACCTTTTATTAGCTAAAAGTATATAGGAAGGATATTTATGTCTTTTTAACTCTGCCACATCAGTAAATTTGAATCCCTGTTTTTGAGTTGGTCACTGAGCCTGGCTTTCTAGCATGGTCCTTAGTTTAGAGCCAATGTGTCAGAAGTTTATTATTATACTTACTTTTTCCAGACTGTATATCAGGTGAATCTTCTGAATCGTACATAAATATATGAGCCCTGCTACAAAAATAGGGCAAAAAACAGGGTTAAAAACAGGGGGTTGAGGTGGCAGCACTTCAGCCTCAGATCTGATCAGATCTGAAATTAAAAAATTCAGATCTGGGGCTGAGGTGCTGCCCACCTCAACCCCCTGTTTTTATCCCTGTTTTTTACCCTGTCCAAGGGGTTTAATTCTAAATATATAGAACTGAGCTTATGTACACTCTGGTACACAATTCGATACACAGTCTCCTCATAATATGGGATGGGGCCTGAGTTTAAAATAACATTAAATCAGTTCGAATCCCACCCCATGTGAAGAAACTATGTACCAAATGGTAAAAAAAAAGCTGTACAATCAGCTTTAATTCAAATATATAAGATTGCATTCTCTTTGTTGTTTTCGAACCATTTTTTATTTTCAATTTTTCAAAATATTGAAAATACGTTCTCTTTTCCATTTTCGAAAACAAATTTTTGAAAATGGCTGAAATTTTTTTGAAGAAAATAGAAAACAATTTTTTTACGTTTTATTTTTTCTTCACAAATCTGTCAAAACTCAAAAAACACGGATTAAGAAATATTTTTCAAAACGACAAAAACAGCGAATTTTCAACAATCTCAAAATGGACACCCAAAACACAAAATACAAAACGAATTCAAAACACAAAATTGAAATACGAATAGAACACCCCCTAAATTATTCCAAATTTCCAATTTCGTTTTATTTTGACTAAACAAAAAAATAATAAATTACTGCAATTTATTGTAATGAATATACTACTAGTGTTGACTTTGTATAAATAATAAGGATTTTGTTAGTTGTACAATTAAGAATGACAATTTCGATTGACAATGTCCTCAAATAATAACTCATGTGTATGATTGTCAATCGGGATTGTCATCCTCGATTGTACGTGTAGCATAACCCAAATAATAAATCTTGCAGGAATCCAGAGTTGAGCTAGTTTTACATCAAATGGAAAAACAATTAAGCTACTTCTATATTCATGATTGACATTCTAGATGACATTCTCTATGTCTATATACTATATAATTTGACGAACCAATAGAAAAAAATGTTGTTAAAATTAACGTACAAAAGGCTGCCGATTCACACAATCCCTATTTGGCAAATTTTAATTTGAGTCAAAGTCAGTGTTAATTTTAAGCCTTATCTAATTCCCATTTTTTTAAAACGTATTTTTTTTCAACCACACATTTTTCTTTAAAATAATATCTCACGTAAATCAAATTTTTTTCCTTATTTTTCAATCACACATTCTTTATCAATCTATTATTCTAAAATACTTTTTATTTTCACAAAAATGAGGCTCAAACACCCTCTTAAACACATATTTTATAGGACTCATAATTTTTAATCACATATTTCATCAATTTTTATCAAAATCTACTAAAAATATTATTTTAATTCCACTAAAAGGGGGGCATAACGTCACTCATGATGTCAAACTTGATGCGCACCAAGTAAAACTAATGAAAAAAATGTATATTTTTTTGTGCACACGAACAAAGATAAAAAATACCGTGTGTATAGAGGAATTTCTTACAAAAAATTTACAGAAATTCACACGAGTGAGTCCCATAGTGTAATAAAAAAATATCAAAAAATCACCCACTCCTGCATTGTGAGTATTCCGTGAAAGAAATTTCTATACACGGAACATCTCTCAACAAAGATTATTAGTCGTATTTTATTTTCACAAACTGGTATGGTCAATAGATAAATAAGAAAAAAGTGGAAAGTATAAAAGAGAAATAGCTTGGTAAATTTAATCAGACCGTTGATGCTGGGGACCAAACGATAGGAACAGCGAAGTCACATGTGGGAATAGCGAAGTCACATGTGCCTTCACCTCAAAAACACGAACAAAAAGTAACGAAGAGTGATTAAAGAAAAGGTCACGTGCATGTGTTCTTGTGTACTAATATTTACATAAATTATGCGAGACATTAGGTGGAGGAAGCTACAGTTTAATAAAACAAATGTAAAAGTAATTAGGCGCCCAAAACACAAGACATAATCATTATTTTGATCCTGATTTTGAATTATTTTGTATGTACATATTTTTTTACCAAATTTTATATAGAAAGACATGTCTTTCTATAATTTGCTATTGTCAAAAATTGTTTTTGACGACAGCCAATCTCTATAAAATAATCATGTTTTCTGTATAGAATTTGTTAAAAAAAATCTGTAATTGTAAGCATTTCTTCATGATTTTTACTAACGGTTAGAGGCTTAATTGGAGCTGACAAATCTTTCCAATAAAAGTAATTAGGTGCCAAAATCTTTCCATAAGACATAATCATTAGTTTGATCGTGATTTTTACTAGCGGTTAGAGGCTTAATCGGAGCTGACAAATCTTTCCAATAAATTTTAAGAAACTCACTAGCACTTATATTTTGAGGTTGATGGTTTGGTTTTAAAATTTTTATCTATTTTTGTTATTTTAAATAGTAACCACGAGTCTGATAAAAAAAAATTGAGATTATAAACAGATCAAAATATTGCTAATGAGGTAAACATTCTACTCAAATCATGTCTTTATTATACATTTTATCGGATTTAACAACTTATAATTTCGTTCTGTCGAAGGGGTGAAGTACTCAACCCTAGATGAATTCAATGTACCATGGCACTAATTCCATTTATAATTTAGCTCCTGTTTGGTTTTGATAAAAAATAAAATAAAAAAAAATGGCAAATTTTTATAACAGTTTTTAATTTTGTAGTTAAAAATTGATAAAATTGATGGTTTCGTGAAATGTGTATCTCATTTTATTATTTTTTTACCTATTTTCTCCCACTCTAAAATGGTAAAACTTTGAAAAAATGCTCTTTTGAGTTTTCTCTATGCATTATTTGCTGGCTACCGCAACAAATCAACAACCCACAATAAATACATTTTATTCATCTCTCCCACAGTTCCACATTCATTCACCACTCCACTTCCCTTTCCAACCCTAAACCTTCATACCCAACTCCACCTCCAACTCCGCTGTCCACCTCCACCTCCACCGCCACTCCGTCACCATGAAAACTCAAACCATTACAAATTAAGAGAGGAACAGCAGCTACAATGGGTTGTTGCCTTAGCACCACCAGCAAATCAGCAGCTCCAGATCCTTACACTTCTAAATCACCACCTCCATCACTAGAAGAAGAAACAGTCAAAGAAGTCCTTTCAGAAACTCCAACAATTGCCAGACAAACAACATCTATAATTCCGAAATTCCAAGAAAATCAGCAAAATAAAATTCCAATTATAAAGCCTTCACCATTATTGTCGGATTTTTCGGATATCCCAGATGAAAAGAAGCAAAATGATGGAGTTTTAAAGAAACCCTTTGGGGGTTTCAACAATGATGAGGCGTCTGAAGAATTTTCTGAGATCTGCAGCACCATCAGCGAGAGTGTAAGCGTTTCAACATCTGTTACGGAAAAGAGAGAGAACAATGAAAATGTGAATGTGTTCAGGCAGAGTGCACAGCCGAGATTCAAAAATCGGTCATTCTCCGGCGAGATGACAAGGGAAAAAATGATGGGGAAATCTCCAGGGAGGAGATCCGAGCCCTCTCCTAGCCGAGCTAGATCCGGACCCGTGACCCGAAGAAATGGTCCTTCCGTACCTGGAAGGAGGGAGTCGAGGGACAGCGGGGAGAGCTCCTGCCGGAGGTCTATGTCGCCGGTGACACGTACGAATGCTGGGCCAGAGAAAACGGGTCCGACCCATAACCAATTGGTACGTAGGACCGGACAATCTCCCGGTCGGATGGGGGCAGTGTTGAGTGAGAGAACCCAGAGGTGGGATGAAGATAACGAAATTACAGACAGCAGTGAAGGTAAGTGGCCACCGACTAGTACCGAGTCACTTGAAAATCCACTTGTATCATTGGAATGTTTCATATTTCTGTAATGGAATGGTTAGGGATGTAAATTTGGTATATCCCAAGGGCAATGTGGTTAATGTTGCCCTTATTTCTCACGGCAAATAAAAGTCAAAGTTAACTTCGGAAGGAACGATTATCAACATATTTAATTCCATTTAAATGTTTCTATGTACGATAGATTAATTCTAGGGAAAATTTCATGAACCTGCTTCATGTAGAAGGCTTGATTATCAGGTCCTGTACAAGGGCAGACACAAATGTGAAGTGGGGTAGGTGATTATTTGCGTCCACCTTGTACAGGGCTTAATTCAAATTTCATAGGGACACACTTGGTGTACAGAATTTTATTTATTTTTTTTTTTTTTACAGAATTTATACAGTTTAGACACAATAGGGGGTGGGTGGATGAGTTTTTTTGGACAATAAAATACTCATATGAAGCTCACTCATGTACGCATCTGTAAAAATTCTGTACAAACAAATTCTGTAAAAACAGAATTTTCCAATTTCATAAGTGGATAATTATTACCCATTTTAAAAGTAAGAAAAAAAAGGTTTCATTAAAATTTATTTATAATTTAATTAATTAAATATCTTAAGATCATAGATTTATACAATTTGATAATAGATTTACGAAATCACATATTATTTTTCGATCACAAATCAAAATTTTTTAATGTCACGGACTATTTTACGATCACAATTCATAAAATTTACAAGTAACAATTTATTCATCAGTCATAGAATAAAAATTTACACGTCATAATTTATTTATAAGTCACATATCACAAATATTATAGGTAACAACTTATTAGACATTTACAAATTATTAATTTTTTAGGTCACACATTATTTTTTGGTTACAATTTAATTTTTTCATTGATCACATATTATTTATTGATCACGAATTAAATAAATTACTGGTCACAATCAATCAAATTGTGACCACCACCAACAATTACGACCATCACTTCAACGTTGCTTCCAACACCACCACCACCACCACCACATTGGTCAAAAATTAATAAATTTATTGATCACAACTTTCAATCAACTAATAAAATCGTCACAAATACCCACATCTCATCCCACCACTCCAAAGTACCTCACCACCACCATCAATGACGTTGTCCACTGCCACCATCGTCGACATCACCATCACTACAACACCACCACAACGAGCATCACACGGACAACGACGCTGAGATACTCAAATCAACCCAAAATCTTTTACCACTTCCTTAGTCTCCACAAAAAGAGAAATTCAAACCACAAAACCACTGCACAATTGGTGTTGTGAACACTCGACACTCCACACTGGCCTCAACTACCAGATACGCCACCATCAGCCACCATACACAGCATCATCACCACTAAAAGAGAGAAAAATCTCACCAACGGCTTTGCGCGGCCTCTCTCGGCGCTGCATCACTCACTTTTGACCGATGATTTGCCTTTCTTCAGATGGTGCGATTCCATATATACCCCCACAAAACCGTCACCACCACAACACAAAACCCCTCCACCAAATCTTTGCTGCATTGTCATGCAACAAGGGTTAATCTGTTCTTCTAGCCACGCGATATCTGTGATCATTGTCGATCAAAAATCTATGATCATTGTCGATCGGTGATGGTTTGGCTAGGAGAGACGACTGCATTAGTGAGTATAAAGAGAGAGGAATGAGAGAAGCGAATATAGAGAGAGAAAAGAGAGAGTAAATTGATTAGGGTTTTGTGACCACCACTGCATCTGTCAAATAGATGGACAATAATATTTCTAAAATTAATAATTGACTTTAATTTAAATTTTTGTCGATAATTTTAACCAAAACATACATAAGCTTATTATTATTGAATATTACATGTCAACTCGTCAAACTGGCAGTAAATGGCTTCAAAGTTGGATGGAAATCCTCTTCGTAGCCGTTGGTTGGCAATGAAACAATTTTTTGTTAGGAAAATTGCAAAATTGGACTCCAATTTATTGTTCCTCCAACATATTGTTCCACATACTTAAACAAAACAGCAAGACGATTCCTAATCTTTCTTATTTTTCTTTGCTTTAGAGAATAGATTCCTAATATTTCATCATATTTGCATTAACAAAAATGGAAATAGCCCGAGCATTCCTTAAAGTACAAACTTTTAGTACAACTGTTTTCATTACTTGAGACTAAGGATCCGTTTGATAGACTCTTATTTTTCTTGGAAGTTGGAATTCGAATTTCAACTTCCACTTTTGACTTGCTTGATTGACCAATTTTTCATGAAAAACGTTTTTCAACTTTTGAAATTTTCCTTGATTTCAAAGATTTTGGTGGGAATTGAAACTCCACCTTTTTTTTTTTAGCAATAGAAATAAATTCTAAAATGAAGTGTAAAAAAATGTATCCCTTTAATTGACAAATTTCATGTAAAAAAAAGTCAAACGAATACAAAAAAAAATTTAATTTTTTTTTTAATTTTTTGGCAATCTAAATAAATTGTCCCTAATGGTAAGAAAATTTATTCCTTTAATTGACAATTTTTATGAAAAATAAAGTCAAACGGACACTAAAAGTATTATATTTTTTAAGTGAAAAATTATATCAATCAAACACTTTTAATTTTTAATAAAATAAATTTTAAATAATTCTATTCCATATAATTTATTTATTTTTATTCAAATTTCATCTTTTTATCAGACGAAGGGGTCGTCTGATAAAAAGTTAGATACTAGAGCTATAATTTCCCCTTTCCAATTCGAATTTTTCCAGTGGCCTTTCTACCTGTCCTCTAGCGGGAATAGAGACAACATAGACTGTACTGCACAAGTGGATTCGATTCTTTTGGATTGTACGTTTGTCCTTTTGTCTATGTTCACAATCCAAATCTTCGAATTGAGTGGAAAGACAGGAATTCTACGATCCCTCAAAATTCAAACTTTTGGTTCTTTGTATCAATTCAAAATAATTCTTTTTCATTTTTATGGAGACTTTTGTCCCATTCAAAAGTAAATTTTTTATTTCTGCAATGATTTAAGAAAACCAAAAGAACAGTAAAAAAAGATACTGTTTATTAACTAGTGTTGGAAAGTTGTGCTTTTTTGACATAATTTTGAGTTAGATGCATTTCTTCTCATCGTGTTCTCCTCCTGAGAATATAAAAATCACATATTTACTTGGAGAAAACGATGTTCGGTTGAATGGGATGAAGTTCAAATTGCACTTAATTGAAGTGATTTAAATATAGGATGAAAAGAAATTGTAATTGTAGCTGTCATATATGAGAAAAATAATAAAGCAATGACTAGTTTACATATAATCACATTTTATGAATGTATAATCATCTTATAAACATTTTTTCCTAAGCCCTTGTTTGAGTCCTTTTTTTAATTTTTGGACAGGAGATGTATTTTGGAATAGTATTTTTTGAAGAATATGTGGTTAAAAAATTTCAATTTATGTGTGAAATTATTTTATTACAGAATGTGTAGCTGAGAAATGATTTTTTGATAAAATGGAGCTCAAACTAGGACTTAGAATGTGTGGTGCAGTAGATCATGGAGAGTTTCTGTTAATATCAGCCATTCGTTTTAATTATGAGCACATTTTTTTCCTCGTGTGCCCTTCATTGTCTGAATTAAAAAGTAACTCGAGCGTTTATAAATAATTTATAAACATAAGGCTAATCTTCAGGGACAAAGACGTTGAGAGCAAATATGGAAAAATATTATTTTCTTCTAAATAACATTTTAGAGTCCGTTTGATTCCCATTTTTAGGAAAAAATGCATTTTAGAATAGTAGATTGATGGAGAATGTGTGGTTGAAAAATAAGGAAAAGTTTTTGATTTACGTGAAATATTATTTTAATGAAAAATGTGTGATTAAAAAGAAGAGAGAGAAAAATGCATTTTCTTAAAAATGAGAATCAAACAGGCTATTAAATTAGCATCAGAACTCCTTTCTTAACAAAAGTTGTGCAATGTTAGGATGGTCCTTTTTTGTGGAGCCCTGATATCGAGAGGGCAGGGGACATGCCCCTTTGACAAGGGTCACTTCAGCCCTTGATCTGAACATTTGAAATTCAGATCAAGGGCTGAGGTGGCCTCCTATCCTGTCCCAAACACTATCATGTCACAGTAGAAAAACCCTTTTTTGTGAGACGAGTTGTGAGGTGAAAAAATCAAAGTTGTCACTCTACTTTGGAGACTAGACATCTACTAACATTAAAAAGGGGGCCTTGCTTCTTTGCTATGGGGCTGACCGCCCCCATGATTGAAGCCCCACAATAGGGGTTGGGGCCGCCAAATTGGCAAAGAAGCCTTTTTCTCAAAAAGGTGTGACTTTCTAATAATTTCCCAGCAATTCTAGGCTGTGGGACTACTTGGCAGTGGGCTCCAGATCCATTTATTATAACTATTAGAGTCAATTTGATTGTAAAGATGGAATTTGGATATAAAAAAAATAAATTATATGAAATTGAATTACTTAAAATTTATTTTACTAAGAATTGTAATTAATTGTGTTTGATTGGTATAATTTTTTACTTGAAAAATGTTGAAAGTTTGTTGTCCATTTGATTTTTTTTTTTATGAAAATTATTCATTAAAGTGAAAAAAATATTGGATCTAGAATTTATTCCAATTGTCAAAAAAATAAATCAAATTTGTTTTAAAAAAATTACCATACCGAATACCATTTGTTTGACTTTGTTTTGCATGAAAATTATTAATAAAAGTGATAATTATTTTTACCATTGAATCTAAAAAAAATTCTATTCGCCTAAAAAAAACAAGCTGGAATTAATTTTCCCACCAAAGTGGTGGGAAAACTTTTTCAATGATTTCCAAGAATTGGGGAGGGAGGGAAAACAAATTCTTGGCAAAATTTTGACAATCAAACAAGCAACATTTGGAAAAATAGAATTAACTTTCCATTTTTCATGGAAAAGTTGCCAAATCAAACCCTACCTTATAAACAAGTGAAAATTACGAGAACCAAGTGTTTTTGAAATCTCAATTCATAATGAAGAGTTACAAATTTTTCTTTCAAAGATCATATATAATTAAAATTCTAAATATTTACAATAATACTACAAAAATTATTTTACATATCCACCCCACTACCATCTACCCTTCTAAACCCTAATTATTTTCCAATCCTCTCGTCGACGATGAGGGGCCATGCACGACGCGAAGCTGTGTTGTAGAGGCGATGTCCAATCGTGAGTGGCAATGCCGTCGCTTCTGCGTGTCGTGAAAAGTTGCACCAGTAGCCGATGTTCACGGAAAGCGATCTTCTTTTTTATTAGTTTGATGTTCGATGGTTTGTTGTGCTCTTTTGTGGTGGTGGTAGTCATGGCGTGATGTGGTTGCCGTGGTGGGCTCGGATGGTTGTAGTAGTATTGTGATAGTTATGGTGGTGATGTTAGTAGTCCGATGTGCAAGTGTTATGTTGGTGGTGGTCATGGGTGGGCTGGGCTGGGCTGGGCTGGGCTGGGGGTGGGTGGGGGGTTTGTGATTAATTATTTGATTAATTGTGATCAATAAATAATATGTAACTTAAAAATATATGATTGTGACTCATAATTTATTAAGTTGTGACTGATAAATAACTTGTAACTAATTAATTTAATAATCTATAATTGTTAAATAGGTTTTTAACTTATAAAAAATGTGATTTGTAACTAATAAATAAATTATGACCTATAAGATTTTTGATTTGCAATCGATGAATAAATTGTGACCTATAAAATTTTTCATTTGTGGTTGCGAAATAATTTGTAACCTAATTTTTTTTTTATTTGTGACCAAATTATATAGTTTTTTTTAAATATATTTAATTAATAAAATATATATTTAATTCATTATTTCATAAATAAAATTTTATAATTTCTGATTTTTGAAGTTTTAAACATTGTTTTTTAATTTAAAAAATAATGTTATTTGCAACAACTTACCACCGCAGTCGCTCCACGTGACAAACAAATAGTGGTTATATTTGTTGCATAAGATAATAAAAACTACCACATTAATGTATTAAATCATTAACTGACCTATGTATATCACGTAGGACGACTAAGACAGTGAGTGACTGTAAATAGCATTACTTTTAGATGTGAAATTTTCCCAATAAATGCACTTCGAAAGTGGTCTCTAAGATGGTTGGACCATGGTCCATTTACCACACTTCATAGTTTTGATCTTGTAAATAGAAGGCCTAATGCACAAGGGCCCCAATGTTTCTTCTAAACGGAGTCCAGCAACCAATTAAATTAGCAAATTAAAGACATGGATAAATAATCATCTAGTAGTAATAATATATTTGAAAAAAATTTCCCACTAAAATCCTTTGATGAAGAACATCAAGGCAAAAAAAGAATAAAAGAGGGTTCGACCGGCCATTTTGACACCTCTAATTTGTACCAACTTATATGTTTAAACAGTTCAAAAGTTCTTATAGAGGTTGTGTACTGGGCATTACAGGCAGGTTCTTAGAGATCTATTTCCAAGAATCAAAATTATGGAAGGCATTACAGGCAGGGTAGATACATACAAGCTTTTGCTCAAATATTTGTTCCATGACTATAAAATAGGGGGCTCGATGTCTCATGCACCTGACATCAACTCCGAATCTTCATTGCTCTCAGATGGAGCTCGAGTTCGGGCACAAAACGAGCGGCAGTTGATGGGAAGGCCAAGGCTTGCGTTCATGTGGGCAAGGCACGGGAGCTGGCCGTGCAATAAAAGTTGGAATATTATCTCCGGGCATCACCACTGAAACTTCTCTGGCATTGACTAATATCTGAAAATATAAGATTAAGTAAGCCATTTAGTTGGAGTCTAGCTTCAAAAAACTTGGGAAGAAAGTGTCTTAATGAACAATATCAAACCAAAGCTGAAGTACATTAGTCGCAGAACAAGCTCCAAGTAAATATTTCAAAATATTTATTATCGGATGTCGATTTCAGCAATAAACGTCAATATGCATCAATCATACAGTGCAATTAGCTATCATTTGAAAATTTTCGACTCATTATAGAATGGAGAGCGGATCAGACAAGTAAATTCTAAAAGCATCAATCATTCATTTATTGTCAAACCTACATACAGAAGTATCGACTGATACTTGTAACAAATACCACACGATATTGAATCAGAACCTAAAGGAATACAAGTTCAGATAGATGACAAATAAATATGATAGGCGCTCGGCCTATAGGGGCACCACATCGCCCCCCCTGTTTGAACAGGGCGGACGTGGCCCGTTCAGACAGCTTTATCCTCATAAATATTGGTGTTGATGAGGCTAATAGATATGATATACCACTGCAAGACTAAGCCCTGGTCTGAACTCAAAATTTCAGGTCCCATTAACTGGAAACTGGACTAACCTACCGCCCAACAACTCCATCACCATGGATGGGCCATTATTAAAAACATCAAATACAATCTTATAATTTGTGTATTAAAATCTAAGGAACATGCACATGCATATATGTTTAAAAAATCATAGACTTTAGGATTAAAAAACCAAGAAACGAGCTAAGCTGCCTATCTTTTTCTCTTCTTTTATGGCCAATACTATTATTATACTCTATCCAAATTTCGGTAACTTCAAAACTTTCGGCGTTTCAGTGTCGATTATCGGACAACTTTGTAGCGGTATTTAGGATCATCGGTTAGTTAATGTTCTTTCCTTTAAACTCAGACTACCTTACTAAAACCTCGAGGATCCGAAAAACATTGACGATCTGCGCAGTGTGTGGCCACAACATGGTAATTTGAACTATGCACTTTTTCCCTTCCTCCTACCAAACCCCACAACAAAAAGCAGACAAGAGAAGAAAATCAGCCAAACACTATACCAATGAACTTGACATTAATTTCTCCAAAATGGAATTTAGAATAATGAGATTTAAACCATATAATTAAATTTAGAATTGCGTAATTTTGGGAAAAAGATAAATGTAAACGTATAAAATTGTACTAAATAGCACTCACTTTAGATGATGGATGGCCAAGTTTAGCATTGAAGCCGTTCATATGGTTCTGAGACTCAATGTCGAAGCGGCTCCGGCCGTCAGAAGCCGGCGAGGTGGCTCTAAGGAACTTTTCAAAGATGGCCATAACAAGAAACATACAAATAAGAACAGCAGTGGCAACAAACCCAAAAGAAACTGCATTTACAGAGTTATCAAAGTGCGTCCAGTGGTCATCTTTCTGTATGTAGAGCGATGGCGATCCACCAGGTGTTGGTGGCCAACCACCCCACCCGTCTTCTTCTCCTCCGCCCATTTGTCTTTTTTTTCTTTATCAACTCAAAAAATTGAGATTCAATGGCATACAAGTACAAATGTACAATGAAAATGACTAGTAAATTCACTCAAAAGTCTTGAATCAAGACAGTTAGTGGCAGTTGGAGGAGAGTGAAAAACACAAAATACTTTTTCAATGCTTTTAAGCCATTGTTACGAAAGCAAGCATGTAGTACTGTTTAAATGCTTAAGATTCTCGGTGCAGAGAAATAAGAAAGAAAGACAGAGGACGACCGGAGGTTGAAAAAGTGAGAGGCTTGGGGATTTGGAAAGGCTGATTTTTTTTTTTTTTTTTCAACTCTTAAAGATGACTTGGAAATAACACCCCAAAACTGACATGCGATTAGGCCTCTACTTGTCTGAATTTCATCTCAACCATGCTACAAGTACAATATTAATTGACAATCATTCACATAAAAATAGAGCCCACGATGAATAAAAAAATTGTGAACCCCTCTTCATGTAAAATGATTGTTAACTAATATTGTCAAAAAATATTGTACAAGTAACAAAATTCATTTCATCTTAATCTTAATTTTAAAGATATTATTTGAATCAAGAATTTTTTATTTTTTTTGGATATATAAGGTGGAAAAATTATGAATTTAGGTCATGTTTGATTCTCATTTTGGAGGAAAGAATGCATTTTGAATAGTTGATTGATGAAGAATATGAGTTAAAAATTTTGGATTTGCGTGTAATATTATTTTATTGAAAAATGTGTAATTGAAAAGAAGAGAGAAAAAATAATTTTTGGGAAAAATGAAAATCAAACATAAACATGTTTAAAATTATTTTAATATATATATATATATATAACAATAATTTTCAAATTTATTTGAGACTCATTCATAATCTTTATAAAAAATATTTTATTCAACAGTGCTTATCTGCAACATATTTTAACTTAAAATCATCACAGTTGGATGAATTGGCACACGGATAAGTAGAATTTTCAATTAAACAAACTGAATAAATAGTCCAAATGAATATAATCAAGATAACATTAAGTGGTGTTCAACGCATCAATGAAACTAACCCTATTAAAATTGTAAAGGTTTATTTTTTATTTTTTATTTTATTCATAACAAAGTTCGAGAGAAAGGGTCAAAGTGCACTTCGGGTGAAACCGCACCGTGAAAGCAAAAGCATGTGGCATTGATAATTATTTTCGAACTCATATTTAGGCCTGGGCACGGGTCGATTCGGTTCGGTTCTGAAGAGAATCGAGCCGAATCGTAAATTTTCGGATAGTTAGTAAACGGAACCGTCGGGTCCAAATATAATTTTGGAACCGTTCGAGTTCAGTTCGGTTCGGTTCCATAGTATAATTAATTTTTTTTAACATTTATAACAATATTACAGTCCGACATGTTCAATCTTAACTTTTACAAATTAACGTATTCCAATTTAATAAGATATAAATAACAAGTTGTCCAATAAGATTACTTTACCAATATATACAAATAACAAAAAATAGATAATAAATTAGTAATACTAAAATATCGGTGATCCATATAAATTAAAAGTCATAGACTCGTAGAGATAAAATATTTTAAAATATTGCTAATACAGTAGTACTTACTTAACAACTATTTGATTTAACCATCAATTACTTGACTTGCCATACTAGATACTAAAAAAACTCTACAAGAAAGATTGAAAAATCACAATTAACAAACATAAATAAACAAAAAATTGATCAACTAATAAAATTTAATAAAAACAATATAATATATTTTTTATTACATGTCTCAATGCCATCATAGAACTCAGTCTCTTCATTGCAAACTCTATATTTGTTAATTTATTTTTAAAAAATTAATTAATTTGATTTATCCCATATATAAAAATTAAAAAATTTTAAAAAAATTCGGTTCTTATTCGATTCTTCGGTTCTAGGTCTAGAACCGAGAATCGACCCGTACCCGTCGGTTCTTGATTCTGATACCTGTTCGGGTATTTCATTTACGAAGAACCGCTCGGTTCGGTTCAGTTCGGTTCGGGATATATGCCCGGCCCTACTCATATTAATACGTTCCAGTTTTTACAAACACACCTCATTGCTATTCATAAGTATTAAATAGAAACATATAGGTATTCAATATTATTGATGACAAAAAATAATGTGACACCTTCATATCGAATAATAGAAATTTTAACAGATCAGTCGGATAATATTTACTCAAATTTGAATATAATATGAATGTAACTTTGCTTGAATTTTAGCACTATTATTATAAAGAAATTCTTGATAATTCGACAAGACTGAAAATTATCGTCAAAGTCATGTCAGACTACATGTTCGATCTAAGCTTGTGTGCCATCATCATTTTTCGAGAAATTTGATTAGCCAGAGAGTTTGATAAAAGCAAGTCATTTTGATACATAGATCATAGTCCAACACTTTAGGTCATCACACTTCTCTTTGATTGTTTGTTGCAGGCAGACGTGGAGCCAAGACTACAATGCAATTTTTTGAGGCTGATACGTAAAAAGAATAAAAATTCACCATAAAATAATTATAAAAATCGCAAGGAAAAAATTGTGAATTGGACCTGGCTGTCCCAAGCTATAGCGCAGGCTAGCCAAGCCCTAACTCGACCTCTGGTTGCGGGTTGCGTTGTCACTCATGGAAAAAACCTTATCAATTGCGTTACGTTAATGTTTTTAGATGATGTCTCGCATGGTTCGACCTATACAGAAGGAGCCTTCAGTCGAGATTTCGTGTTGCCATGTTTGATTTCAACAAAAAAGACTCATTTGACCAGCTTAAGGTGAACCCTCAAATGATCCGAAAGGGATTTTCAAATCGGTACCACCAAGTACTTAAAAAATTTGACTTTATTAGTTTACATAGCAAAAACACAATTTTTTTTTTTTACCGAAGTAGAATAATTAATGAGTAAGTTAATTTCTAGGTTCTATCCATCTTTTCACTCACACCAATACTAGGAGCACTATTTATTCGATGGATTCCTCCAGGCTCCAGCTTCCATTTTTGTTTTTATCTCTGCAATTATTTAATGGGTCCAGCCGAGCCCAATAGTTGCTCTTCATATACACACTACTAACATGATCATGATGGATAAGTTGAATGGACAAAAAGCAGAATTTAAACCTCCATTTTCTTCTGGGAAATTAATATGAAATTCAACCAGAATTGAATAAAAACGGAAAATTTTATCTTTGTAAATTAGTATAGACCAACAGTCCAATTAAATTTTCTATGTGCTTTAATGGAGCCTAAGATTGAGGGGCAAAGAATCCAAAGCTCAAAGTTTGAGCAGCAAGGCAGAGATAGCAGTCTGTAACTAACGAAACAAAAGTAGAGAAAGTTTGCCATCTGCCCATACATGCAACATTTTGTGGTCCCAATCAATAAAAGAGGTCGTCATTTGTAATATTTAAACTTCAAATTTTTTACAATATAATGTCATCTGTTTTCTCCAACTCTATCTCATTGCTCTTGTTCCTCTCACTCCCCAATCCCCATTCTCCATGTCGTTGGTCCCAGTCTTATAGCTCTCTATTTTCCTTTGTCGTTCTATGCCTAACATGATCTACTTTATATGTCTAAAACTAGTCAAATCTGGTGTAGTTTGCCATCACAACTAGGAAAAATCTATATGGAATTTTACCAAAATTCGTCATTTTTTTCTAAATCATTTTGTAGAGTCTCGATTCCAGTGTAGACATTAGGAATTTTCATCACTTTTTCTAAATCGTTTTGTAGAGTCTCGAGTCCAATGTAGAGATTAGGAATTTGCGATGCATTATATGTTGACAAATGCATATGTGAAGACTTCATAGTTATCATTGAATTGAACTCGACATCTCGTACGACTTTTTAATACATAACTCCGGGAAGATTTACCAAACTGTTTAAACCCGTATACGTTAGAACTTGATCGAAACTAGTTGCTCAACCCAATAGAGCAAGAACTTGATAAACTATAGGTCAAAAATTGAAAAGTTAGTGCCCAATAGATTAAACCAGAATCAACTTACTTTTCTCTGCAGTAGCTAAGTTCGCAAGTACAAATGATCCCTCCAAAGTTAAAGGAACAATTGACATGGCAATATTTTTAAATTTTTCTAGAATTTCGTCATTTTAAATTATTGACATGAATATGTTTATAGTGGTAAATGTCGCATTTTGTAACCCCAAACTACTTCGGTTCAAATCTCATTTCGATTTAATGTTTTATTTTCTTCGAAAACCCTTTTAGTCTTGGAATTAATCTATTTGTATGTTCCTGTTAACATTCTTGTTGACATACCATGTCAAAAATCAGAGGCTCGTGATGTGAAAGAATGTTGTAAAAATCAATGACTATGATAATTTCTGTCAGAGAATGTTAATCTTAATGTAAAAATTAATGTACATTTAGTATGATTGTTAGTCTTAAACTTTTAATTAATGATATTTGTAGTTGCTCATTATGGTAGTCAACCTGTGTGTCATCCATATGTCAAGTGGTTATTTAATGTGGTAATTTATGTTGACTCATATATCAATCAACCACTTGTCATATGTATTTCACGTAAGATGATTGTAATAGTGAGCGATTGCAAATAATTTTATTTTATTTTTTTAGCAACTATAGGAAATAAATCGGATTGTTTGATCCACGTTTTTTTTTTAAGAATATATTTTAGAATAATTGATTGATGGAGAATGTGTTGTTAAAAAAAAAATTTGATTTGCATGTAATATTATTTTAATAAAAATATGTAATTGAAAAAAAAAAGAGAAAAATAAATTTAGAAAAAATGGGAATCAAATATGACATAATTTCATCAACTTATTTATTTTTTCTGTCCTCCAAACTTAATTGTGAATTCGTCACTAAATTCATTCGCGCTAAAAAAAAAATTTATATATTCACTTTGTCCCTTCACTTCCTATTAATCCACGACGACGTGCTCGGTGCGGTCTCCATAATGCTAGCCTCTCACACGTGTCAACCAAGATATTCCACATCATCATTTGCCACGTAACATTATTAGCTGTATTTCCTTGCTTAATTAGTTTCAAGGGCTGATTTTCCTAATAATTTCATCTGTCCTACCCGACACAGCAATACGCAAAATGTCGGCCTTTTCAAGATTTCCACAAACAAATGGGACACAAATTCCTCAAGATTGTCCCCCAAATATAGGCCCCATTTACAATCTCCACCGTTCGATCAACTCCATTCAGGTCGATGATCTCCTGAGTCAAAAAATGGTAGCACTTGCGCATGCGTATGTGCAGAAATGCACGTGACTTTTGCTTGTACGAGTGTATAAAATTGCAGGCTCTTTCTTAAAAAAATAAAAATAAAAATGGCAGGTTCTTTCTTGACTAAACTAGACTGGACTGGACTGGTCACTGGTGTTTTGAGTTTTGGGGCTTCGGAGTGGGTTCGGGAGTGGCGTGGGGTTCGAAGAACAGTAGTTTTACTGTAGAGGTCATAAAACTTCACGTGGAGTGGTTTTCGTTTTGGTTTGATTGGTCCGACCAAATTTGTGATTTCATTCCTTCTACTAATAGTACTGAGTATATTTGGTGGGAATTAAAATTAAATTTTTTTGTAGATTATAATAGAAATTTTTAAAATGTGTGGTTGAAAAGTTATAGGACCCATGAAAGATAAATATTGATTGTTTGATTTTGAAAGATCATGTGAGACCCATGAAAAGTTTCAATCATCTCATTTAAAATTATTTTATATTCAGTGAAGGTGTACTAAATTTGTTAAGTCCTTCTAACACATAAGTTGTTAAGCGTCTGTTTGAACTCTGATATAACAAAAAACTATCCAACCTGAGGATCACATACTCGAGATTGAATATTGGTCGTGTCATGGGAAGTTTACTTGGCCTCCTTGGATATATGTCCTTGAACATGTGTTGGATATAGCCAATATTCGTACATCTCAGCCCCTTGCAATCTCGAGGACTCAAAATGACTTTTTTCATGATTCAACTGCCATTATACTCGAGCATCGAAAATAGTCCTCGGTACTAATGCATAAGCTCAAACTCTAATATTACATTTTTATGACATTTTGTGGTGACAATCATCGGGATGTGCCCTCTTGTTATGTGAACTACTCCAAGACGTGATGTTCTCGAGCCTTTCCCTTGATCAAACTCAATACTATTTCACTTAACCTATAATGATTTTTACTTCCCTGGAAACCTAACCCTATCCAACCATTTCAACACAAGACTCATATGCCTAGAAAGACTTTAACTCAACAATATAACCATTGAAATTAGATTAGTCATGTAATTATGGTATGAGTCCAACACCCATCTTAGTTGACTCTTGAAGATATGGATATTCAATTGATTAATTCTATTAGGAGTGTACTACCTACATCTATAAATACAAAGTATTAGATCATCATTCATGTACGCTTTTGCATTCAATTTATAGCATTGCGCTTATATTTTTCCCTATTGTTAACTTAAGTATCGGAGGGATGACGATATCATACCTCATTGCCTTTGTTTCAGGTCCTGAAGATTCTGTTTGTGTCCATCTTCTATCGTCGAACTCGAAAATCAACATGTGCAATTTTTTGGTAGCATCAAGTTCCATTATTGGTTAATAATACATTTTGGAATAGTAGATTCATGGAGAATGAGTGGTAAAATAATAAGAAAAAAAATTTGATTTTGAGTACAATATTATTTTATTGAATAATGTGTGTGATTTAAAATAAGAGAAAGAAAAATATTTTTTTAAAATAATGGGGACCAAACAAGAACTAAATAATATAGGTTTATAATAAATAATTAAGATACTGATTTTAAGTTAAAATGAGGTATATTTTTAAATATATAAAAAAAAATTAAAATATTGATTTTTAATGGAACATTTTTTTGAAAAATTATAAAGGGGGATATTTTTAAGGTTTTTTTTTTTTTTTTTTTTTTTTTTTCATTTTAGAAAATTATAGTATTTGTAAAGCTATCCCAAAATAATATTCTGAAGTTATTGGGCTATACTACTGTTGATGGGCCGTTCTAACTTTAAAACGAACCGAGTTGGTGTGTGGGTGTAGGCAAAAACCTATTATCAAGAGACTAGGCGAGGCCCACATAGTGCTCACCTGATTCAGCCGAGTTTGAGATTGGGCAAGTACATGTAAAATTCAAGTAAATTGTATTTATTTTTTTGGACCAATACATGACTCCTCCATATAAAAAGGGAAAAATTTATACTTCAGGTGTAAAGTTTACCCCAATTCAAAAATCAGGTACATAATTTAAAAATTAAAAAAAATCAAGTATATATATAATTAATTAAATATAATAAAGTCACATTATTCGATTAATAATCACAGATATACAATTAAGTCACAATTTATTTATTGGTAAAATATTATCAAATTGATTAGTCACGGATTATTTGGAAGTCACAATTCAAAAATTTTACAGGTCACAGTTTATTTCGAGGTTACAGATTTTCAAATTAGTTAGTCACATATTATTAAATTTTTAGGTCACATTTGAGTCTTTGATCATATATAACCAAATAATTGGTCACAAACACTCTTCGTCATATCTAATCACTGTGGTGGCCGCCGCCACAACCACCAACAATAATAACACAACGCCACGACCATCACTACCACCAAACACCATCGAAATCACAGCTCACACCACCGAACTCACAGCTCACACCACCACTACCACCATCGTCGCATCCAGCCAAACCACCATCTCACAGCCATCAATCTGAAAAGAGCCCCCAACTCCCCCAACTCCAGTACCACCAACAGATTTGGCCACCTCCACCACCTGCACCAACGACCCAGATCCTAGATCCACCAACACCTCACCACCACAGCCACATCCCAGATCCACCAACATCGCACTAGTTTTTGGTTGCTGGCTTATGCCTAATTGCCAAAAACAAGTCCGAAACATTCAAATAAAAAACCTCATTATTGACAACATTCTTCAGCTTCAAACCCCTCCAATGACCTTTCCCCATACGCCTCCACCACCACAGAATTCCACAAGACTTCAATATTAGGGTTTGATAATGCACTGTTTTGCATAATCTTTGAAGCTCGAAATTCATCTCTTCGGTGAATAAAGTATACCTTAGAACAATATTTGGTTAAGAAAGTGGCTTCTTCCATAGCAGAGTCACCATCACCAATAACGGCAAGGGGTTTATTACGGAATATAGGGGCAGCACCATTGCAGATGACGCAGGCAAATATCCCGCAGTTCCAAAAGGGCCTCTGAACCTGGTAAACTTAGGCGTGGTCTCTATCTTGCTGTGCGAACTTAGGCGCGGTGCTGCAATCATCGTCGGTGTGGCGATAAGAGAGGAGAGAATGCAGAGAGAACGGCGAGAGGAGAATAATTAGGGTTTGGGGGTAGGTGTGGGTGATTTTATAATTAGGTTGATACCTGATATTTAAATAAATAAATTTCATACCTGATGTTTGAATTGTGAATTTTAAACACCCGAGTTCATGTAATTTTCTCATATAAAAACCACATTTCATATAAAAACCACATTTCATAACTAACAAACTCCCTAAAATATTTCATAAATCAGGTGAAAAATAATAATTATATAAAGTTTAATTTAATTTACATATTCACCCCCCCCCCCCCCCCCCCAAACCCCACGCCTAACAAGCTCCACGAATTCACTTCAGAATCCTTATTTTTATTTTTAAGTTGGATGCCATCAAACCTCCGTCGCAGGGAAGATGCTTGCGGCTTTGATATGTTGTGCTTCATTTGATAGGTTTCTAAGTAAACCCCCCCCCCCCCCCCCCCCCCCCCCCCCCCCACCCCCCCCCTTTTCTTTTTCGAACATATTATTAATTAGAGAAAGTAGGGGGATTTAATAAAAAGTATTAGCCTTCAAAGTAGCCTAAAAGAAGTTAACGTAGACAAATTAATACCAATTAGCTTTACTATAGTCCTATTTGGTAAAAATTCTTTAATTCATTTTTTTTTTCTAAATTTCAAACTCATTTTCAATTACATAATTTTGCATGTAAATTCACATTTTCCTACTTTTTAACAAACGTTTTTTAAAAATATTATTTTTCACAAATTATGTTATCAAAAAATCTAAATCAAACAAGCCTTAAAATAGGCTACTAAGTGAATTTGTGGTCTTGCTATTAGTATATTTTTATTTAATTAATAGAATAAAAATTTAAAGATTAAACTCCGGATGGGTTTGGACTTTGGTGCGTGGACAGTGGACCTCATTCCTCGTCTTTGTCCTACAAGGAGAAACCCTGTTAAGCCGTTAAGCGAGGATTCTGTTCACGATGAGTTCCCTTGTTTCCATCCTTAGAGAGTTTTAAGTATTGTTTGGTATAAATTAAAATTAAAATTTTAATTTATGTCAAAGTCAATAATTAATTTTAATTACATATTTTATATGATTTACAACTTTTCAATTACATATTTCTTCGATTTTTATCAAAATTTACTAAAAATTTGATTTTAATGCCCATCAAATAGAGGTTAAATGCTTTTGTTTCACATGCGCTCTTGAAGGAGACGAGAAAAAAGGAATTTATCTGAGAACCAGAGTTACTAGACCCAAGAGTCGATATTTTTTACACTAACTCTCTCTTTATATATATATTTCAAAATTTAGGCCCCATTTGATATTCATTTTTCCTCTATAAAAATGAAAAATATGATCGTTATCAATCATATTCAGCCATCATTTTTTATTTTCTATTTCTCGTGTGATATTCATAACGATTATATTTTTCATTTTCATTATACAAAGAATAATAATCAAACGGATCTTAATCCACGTATTTTTTAATCCCCCCCCCCCCCTCTCCCCTCCCCTCCCCTTAGTTTACTAGTTGCTACTTGTGATAGCAACATTACTTAAAAAATTACCGAAAGGGAAGTGGCGGCAGAATCCAAATTAGATACTTTGGTCATGTCGATTTTCACTACTTTGGTCTTATCAAAGCAAAAAGGTGTTCGGCCAATAACAATAGAAATTTTGGAAAATGTGTTTTATAAGATTATAAGTACATATTAAGCAATGGTGAAGGATCCTGTGAATCTACTTTTCAGTTTGCAAATTTTGCACAAATCAATCAATGAGAATAATCCAATACAAAAATTTGATTGTATGGTAAAGTAAAGACATGAACCAAAAATTACAAATCTCTATGAATGCATTTTTCCATGAAATGACTGTCTTAGTCTATAATGCACGTGACATGTACCTGGAATGCCTAGGCTAGCTTGTCTATACACTTCAAAAATAAAGTTTTCAAAAATGTCAAAAAAAATAATTTAAAATGTTGTTATCGTTTATCTTTATTGGCATAGATCGATCATTTTTTAGGCGAACAATCCCTGTCGTCTCATCCAATCCATTTTCTTTGTCAACTGATCGCATGCAATTCACTTGTGCGATTGCTCAAGGACAATTTGATAAAGGCACTAATTAACTATCCTTTACTGAAAGTTCAAGATATGACATGCTGAAACAAAATTCAAAATTTGCAATCCAACACAAATCTTGACTTTTGATAACATCTCAAATTTGTTTAGGTGCGTTAGAAGATAAATATCGAGTTCGTCGGGTAAACTTCGAATTTGTTAGACAATTCTCGAGTTGCTATGCAAAAGTAGAGTATGATTGACAAATATCTTATTTGCTGTGCAAATCGCAAATTTGCTCGACTGCTTAGCTTCAAATGCTCAAAACTAATGTAGTTGTTTGACAATAAAATTTGGAGCTCTAAAATAATCCCAAACGTGACCTCAATACATAAGCCAGTGCCAAATAAGCCCATTATAAGTGTGGTGCTCCGTGCTTAGTACATGCTCGGTCTAAATTGACTAGACGAAATTTTTTGTTTGAGTCCTTTTTTTTTTTTTTTAAAAAAAAGCATTTTGTAATAGTACTATGATGAAGAATATATGATTAAAAATAAGAAAAAATTTTGGATTTGCATGTAATATTATTTTATTGAAAAATGTGTGGTTGAAATAGAGTCAAATTATTATTCAATAATGCATTTTGATGAACTCAAAAACAAGGACTAGATTAATAATAAAATGTATTGTTAGATGTTTGAACTACTCTCCTCTACTTCAATCAATCCATTAATTAGATATCTTTTGTTATGATTTTTTTTTTTTAAAATGCGAAAGGAGTTCAAGGCAAACAACTTAAAAAGTCCACTCGACTAACTGTACCAAGCATAATTCACGTGGATCTCTTAGTCACCTCCGCTTTCTATTGCACGAAGCATGATGTTTTCTATAAAATTTTTGGTCCGAAACAATTAAGGGAGTCGGCAGGCCATGCCGTTCATGCCTGACTTAAAAATTGGACCATGGTCTAGTTTCAATATAGTAGTCGTGGCCATATGAGCTTCTCTCAATTTTTCTTCTTGAAACATAATTGTTGACCTAAAAAAATGGACATTCGAGTCATCAATAGATAAATCTTCGAGTAAGTTCTTTCCTACACACGGCAGCAAGTCGTTAGTCACTTGTGGCCCTTTCCCGATGGGGGTGAAGGCGGTAGCAAGCATTCCGAAAGTCAAGTCAATTTTCAGTCAACTGGAAAAAGTCATCGACGATCAGATGATCGCTAGGACGTTGTTGGAAAAATAGGAATGTGGCAAAATGTATATATATCAATAAAGAGAATAACTTATATTGATCAAATGTCAAGGGTGCGAATCCTTTTTTTGGCACAAAATGAAGATATTTATATTAAGGATGGGAAGAAGGGAGTCATTGGATGAGGAGATACGTGGCGTCAGGTCCTTACGAATAGTCTCATCCTAGGCATTAACTTGTCAATCCATAGGTTGACAGATCATTAAATGTTCTAGCGAATGTAGCTGAATTGACTGCTCGAACGCTGCCACACGTCCCATCAATCAGTCGGAGATTTGATTTGGGAAGATCTTGGTAGAGGTGATGCGGGACATGTTTGTGACGAGTTGTGGATGCGGAGTGCAAGCTTTTGCATCCGCTGTGAAATGCGGATGAGTTCGATTCTACTATGAGTGAAGACAATTCAGTTCGGATAGATCCATTCAGTTCGATCATATGAAATTAGTTTGTCTGAAGCGTATAATTAATTTCGTTTGATACTTGACGAGTCTCAATAGACCAGTAACAATAACATTTAACAAAAAAATGAATACTGGGTTTTGGAAGTATAGACCCTAACAATTAAAGATCATCAGAAATTTTGTTTGAAAGGATGGGCCAAGAAAAAAAAAGGGAGGTTTAGAGTGGGACAAAACTGAATTTAATGAGAACTTATAAATGCCAAAATAGCTTTGCAGACAGAAACAAATAAAGAGAGTAAGTTATAGACACACAACACTATTTTCTTACTCATCCTTTACTACCTTTTATAGTAGACAATGGAATTATTATTTACAAAAAAAAGCTTTCTTTGAATTGATGGATCATAGAGAGATTCATAGACTGCAAATCTGCAATATAGGTATGATTTTAAAAATTGAAATTTAGTTGGGAGTGAAAGTTGGTGGATCGATTTGGGTATTTCAAAAGTGAAAATTATTCAATAATTCCTCGTTTGATTATCATTTTTATGAAAAAATGAATTTTAGAATAATTTATTGATAGAGAATGTTTGATTGAAAAATAAAAAAAAGTATTTGATTTTACTTGAAATATTGTTTTAATGAAAAATGTGTGGTTGAAAATAAGAAAGAAAAAAATACATTTTAACAAAAATAAGAATCAAACGGATCCTAAATTTCAAGTATTTTGTAAATGTAACCATTCAGGTCCATGTAATTTTTGGAATCCCAACAATTGTTTAAAAAAAAAAAAAGAAGTCAAACAAAGTGACCAATTTTTTAGATCAATCTTGCTACATGTACATCAATACTTACATAATGATTTACATAATATCACATGATACTGTATCATTAAATAGTTTAAAACATAACCAGTTTTTTCGTTTTTACATTTCCCTTCAACTTATCATTTTACACTACTTCTGAACAATTTTTTTTTCTGGCAAAGTAGATTAATTTTTTTTTTATATTAGTTCATGTTACATTTTTAAACAAGAAAGGTGCAAAAAGAGAAATTACGTAAGGACTCCCCAATGATTTCAAAATTTTTATTTTGACCAAGTTTTGCAAAGACAATGGTGATGTTGTGGTGATGAGGCCGTTGTTTGGCGGGTGGTGATGTGAATTGAGTTTGGGGTTACACTAGTTTGAGGTTTGTGACATTTGACTTTGAGTTAGAATTTTGAATTGTTAGGAATGGGTAGTTGAATAAAGCTATAAAAGCGAAAAAACAAATATGAACTTTAAAATATGAAATTTCAATTTCTAATCAAGTTTCAATATGGGTGTTTCAAGAATCGAAAGTACTCGTTAAACTTAAAATATTTTGTAAATAGAACCATTCGGTTCCTTATAATTTTTAAAATCGATTCGAACTAAAAAGTTCGATTTCAATTAAAATCTTCACCCTTCAAATTTTATGATGGGTTGAAATCACTAAGAATTAATTCTTGTTTGATTTTGATTTTTTAAGAAGCGATTTTAAGAAAAATGTTTGTTTTTGTAAAATATAGAGAGAAATTATTTGTTCACGTGTAAATTGTTTTATTCAGAGAAATATAATTGAAAAAAAAAGTAACTATGATTAAAAAATATTTAAAATCAAGCAAGAGCTAGACGATGGGACGAATTAATTGAAGTTGAGAAATGTAAAACATGTAAGGCATGCAAGCTGCTGCATAGATAAATGATAAATCAAGGAAATGACATGCGAGTGTACATAGCAGCCAGGACAACAAAAATTTGCTGAATAATGCTAGTTTAACAAAAGAAAAGAAAATTGATAGAAGCAGTGCCAAAATTTTAGGTGATGGGAAGCTATTTAGAGTGTGTTTGATAGGTATTATTTGAGAAAAATAAATTTTGAAATAGTGATATGATGGAAAATGTGTGGTTGAAAAAGAAGGAAAAGTTATTGATGTGATGAAAAATATTATTTTATTGAAAAATATGTGATTGAAAATGAGTAAAAGAATGAGAATGAAAATGAAAATGGGAATCAAACAGGGCCTTAATGAAAAAATAATTATGTTTTAAATAGTACAATAATAAAGTGTCATGTAACACATGTCATTCATTTTTGGCAACGTATTTACCGTCGTGGATGTACTAATCCTGGTTTGTTACTGTATAACAAATTTGACAGTGATATGACAATGGAGTACGCACTGGGCTCACTTCCCACTGCTCTCTCTCTCTCTCTCTCTCTGGGTCATGGAATTTAAGTCTCCCGAGGCAAGAAATGTGTAGAAGAACTTTGAAGAGGCCAAAGGGATTTCTATTTAAGCGTTCCCTTTTTCCTACTGAAAAAAAAAGTGAAACCACCCTTTTCTTGGTTGCTGGTTTCTTTTATTCTATAAAGGCCCTTGTTCTGGTAATTCATTCTGATTGATTTTCACCTTTGAATAGAGAAATATCTTTTCTTTTTCTCTTCACACTCAAGAATATCACCTTCGAAAGATGCGTATGGATTTTGTAACGAGGATTCACAACTACAGCAAGAAGCAATGCAGAAGCCTATTCAAGAAAATGGGAGCAGTGACGAAGAAGGGACACAAACACCAATTTATTTTCCAGTATGATCCTTCAAGTTATGCCCTCAACTTTGATGATGGTATTCAAGAATTGAGCGAAAGATCAGCAGTTTCTTACTCAAAAAATGCAGTTATTTGGATTTATGTTATTTGGCCTGAAGTGTAGCTTTCGTTCTTTTTAGTCGATCTGAAGCACGAGTAAAGAAAAAAGAGTAGCGGTAAGGGGATGGTACCTTTTGTCTTCACCTCATAGCCAATGCTATTGAAGTTCTTGTTTTGAGTTCAAATAATATTTTTCGATATTATGTTCTGATCATAAACAAGAATAACTGCATTATACCTTTGCTCCTACATTGTGTTCTGATCATAAACAAGAAAAACTTCAATAATTCAATGCAGGTCTACGAAATGAGATATGTCTACTCTTTTAAGGCAAGTCAATAAGTAGAAAGGAATGGCGCGCAGGCACACTGTTTCAGAAATACATTTTCTTGGTGATGAATGACAATGTTGTACAATAGTTCTTCTGGCGATTAGAAAGAAAGATGAGATACACGTACAGCTTGAACATGTTGCCATTTCCTACTCTCTCTTGGAAACGTATGTATTCCTCACACGCACACATACACAAGCGTGCTCGAATGAGAATCTTTCCAATTTTTTTGTGGCTAGGACATATAATTAGCCAAGAAAACCAGGCTTTTAAATTGAAGATTTAGAAATGGAAACCCATCTGGTTCTTATTCGGTGATATGTTCTAAAATCCTTGTCTAAAGGTGTATTAGAAATATTTCAACTTTACCCAAATGACATCAATCACAGCTTTGAATACGTCTGGTAACATCATCGAAAGCAAGCAACGCCACAGTCCTCTACAATTCTTCTAAAAAGCTTTGCTGAAATCGCGTTAAAACGAATATTAATGCAGTAGAACGGCGGATACATTGCAAAGACAAATTGAAAAACGTAATGCTCGGTACTGGAACTGATTAAGATTGCATTAGAGTAGGCATAAAGACATTCCAAGAAGCAAAAAGAAAAATTACGGGGGCGTTCTCCTTATTGTTTTCGGGTCGTTTTCTGTTTTCGATTTTTCAAAATATTGAAAACGCGTTCTCTTTCCTATTTTCGAAAACGAGTTTTTGAAAACAGCTGAAAATTTTGTGAAGAAAACAGAAAACAATTTTTTTACATTTTGATTGTTTTCTTTACAAATCTGTCAAAACTCAAAAAATATGAGTTGAGAAATATTTTTCAAAACGACAAAAAGAACGAGTTTTCAATAATCTCAAAATGGACATCCAAAACACAAAACGAATTCAAAACACAAAACTGAAACACGAAGAAAATGCCCGTACATTTTCCTCTCCTCTTGGAGCAAATTCCGATGTCTCATCTACCTTCTCGTTCCTTATTAATTCTATCAACCTTTGTTGTTGGAGATGGAAAAATAGTTGGGGATTTGTATCTAGCATCTGCATTCAAAACTTTCAGATGACATCGCAGTTGAATTCCAATGGAGTAATTTGTCAACTTCTAAGTTCAAATCGTTATATTTTCTAGTGATAAAAACACGAGTTGGACTATTAAACCTCGGGATTCAAATCATTAATTTTTTCAATTGCATCCTCCATGTGACCAGACTGCACCGCCTTCTTAAGCGACATACGATCTGTGATAGTTGCAAGATCTATATCTGCTATTTATCCATAAGGACAACTGAATATATTCTAAAAACTACATTGAAACCACAAAAACCCCACAGGAATGACAACAAAAACAAGCTTATCAACAAAATTGGATATTTAAAATTTTTGAAGAGGATACGATCTGTCCCAGGTTCCATTCTGAATCTTCACATAACCCACGGTAATTAGAAAATTCAATTTGCCTGGAGAAATGTCAAGGGGAGAACAAAATAGCCAAAAATTTAAACAGCTCAAAGCTCATAACTACGTTCATACTCATACACTGCTTTATCCTATAAAACCCCCCCAAAAAATAATTGTAAAATTGACTTGCATTCCCTCTCTTCCTGAGAAAGTAGAGTAGTTGTCCATGGCGATTGGGAACACGTTATCTTTTCAATTTTTTTATTCGCATTTTCAACGTTTCTTCCACAAATTATCATTTGATTACTTTAGTCTACATTTTCTGCATCAAAGATTTATGGGTTTCTTTCAAACCTCAGGAATTAAGCTGTCCGCGTATGATAAATTTATATTGTTTAATTGTGAACAGGCATCGTCATATTTGACTTTTCCCCTTCGAGACTATATTAACGTTGTCAATTTGATGGCCATGGCAACTTTCTCTTTACGTAGGAAACCTTCTCTATTTGAGGTATGTCGTCTTCTTCTTCTTCTTCTTCTTTTTTCCACCCCCCCCCCCACCCCCACAATAAATTATTCATTTTCCCTTGTTACGTAGTCAGTGTTTAAACTCAAGATCAAACCATTTTTCTTTTTTATAGTGTTTTGCATTCAGTACAAGAGTGAATGTAGTCTTTAATGATTTGAATAAAGGAATTTCAAGATTATTATGGTTTTTTACTCTGTAAACTTCTGGACATCAGAATAATTGACTGAATTTTTCATGGAAAAAGTCAGTGTGATAACCCCTGGAAGTCCGGGGGTTGTGTGGCGCGGCGGCGCCCCCCAATAGGAGGTTGTCACTGCAGCATAGCCCATTTTTCATGCTTTATTCAGTGTTGTCTATTATTAATTGCGCATTCAATCATGCTACCTTACCATCATGGATGACCTCAAGCATGACCTCGGCCCCACCACTCCTCTCACATGGAGGTCGGGTCCCACCTCATTAAATTTAATATTTTTTCCCTCCATGTGAGGGGAGTGGTGGAGCCGAGGTCATGTTTGAGGTCATCCATAAAGATAAAGTAGTTTAATTCATTGCGCATTAGATGAGAAATTTTCTAGTGTAGGTCCTGTAGGAAGGAATTTCCCAGACAAATAAGACATTTATGACATGTTTGATAAGATGATTGCATCGAACAGTGTTAAGGAAAATATATTGTTGAGTCTTATTTAGTACTGCATATCAAATACACACCTAATGATTCAAAGAATCTCAGGAAAATAAAAGGTTTTGTTGTTTGCAATTCTTTCCTGGTGGCAAGCAATTTTGTAGTGATGACGGATCTCAGGAATAAGATTTCCAAATTCAGAGACTTGTTTGACCCGACTCCTTGTGTTGGATCTGCTTCATGTTGGGTTTTGATATCTAATATATCCCGGACTATAATATTAACGTGAGATTATATATTTTATAGGTCTAAGCCGATGAATGAAATAAGTACCAATAACCAAGTCCAATGGCTTTATCCGACCCATTTGTATTCCCTCTTAGGTGACTTGAATTTTGGTCCGTTTAGCCTCTTTTGTTGGTTTAATTTAAAGTCTAAATCTAACCTACTTATAAGGTAAAAACTCTAGCCATTTAGTAATGTGATTTGTGTGTAATTGAAGTGAAAAACGTGTGCATTGAAGAGTGAAAACCAGATGCCCTTAGAGACCAAAAATGCTCTTCCTCAATGCACAAGTGTTTCTACAATTGTTCCAAAAAATAGTTTTCGGAACTCTGCATTATTTTCTTTCGATATCCTTTCCAAGTTTCGGGGAGTTTAGCAATTACAGCCTCCACTTGAAAGGTTTTTGAGATTTCAACATTCACCGCCTTCATCTTATTGACAATTACTTGTAGTTCATGAATTTGTGGAAGTAACGGAATATTCTCAAGAAATTTAAAATCAAAGTACTTGGAATTAAAAATTTCTTCGCACCTTCCTCTTCCGCTTTATACTTACTTTCTAGAGCATTCCATATTTTTTTCGTCGAAGTTGTGTTGGTGTACATATCGTACAGGAAATCCGACAACGTGTTGAGAATATGCCCCCGATATATTAGTTCGTCTTCTTGCCTTTTTGTCTCTCCGCCTTGATAGCTTCGGTTTCTCCATTTGATGGTTCAGGTAACGACGCTAAATCCGGATCAAGAATATAAAAAATCTTCAACGTCATGAGGAGAAACTTCAGTTTGTCTTGCCATCTCGTGAAATTGTTGCCATCGAAACGATCCTGTCTCACCAAATCTTGATTCATTAATTTTATCGTCGCCATGGTTGTTTCGCTTTCCATCACAGAGATATAGTTTGAGATTGTTGTAAATTGCACCAGAATTGAAGAAGAAACACACCAAAAACCAGCAACAATGTGATGTATATCAGAATAAAAACTTGAATGCTAAAGAAGAAAGTTTGATTTCTTGTATTTGTGGAATTAACGATCTTTCATATATGGAAATTTCATGTTTTTGCCTTGACCAAGATAATCTATTTATAGGCTACAAGTAGACCTCACGAAATAGTGCTAAAATCAAGTGAAAGACCACCAAATTTGAACAAAAAACAGCCACAAACGGTAAGAAATGACCTAGCAATGGTCACATTTTGGTTCCATGCAACTGCATGGAGTAAATACATGCGGACGCATGAAGAAACTCCCAAAACAGGGGTCATTGGTTTCGGAAAGTGCCTATGCGATTGCAAGGCACTTTGGCCTATGCGGCCGCAAAGGCCAAAGTTTGGCTCTCCATTTCATTTTCCTCCACTATCATTCCACACTTCATCCTTTATTGTTTTTGAATAATTCTCAACAGTAACTATATTTCTTTGATTTTTGAATTATTTTATTAATATTTTCGTATGCAGCATATGCTTTGCCAGTGTATTGTATCGTTTCAAGCAATTAAATTTGTAGGCTGTTGTTTGTCTAATCCATTCTCTCTGTTAGACATTGTATGCCGGGATACTAAATATTTGTATTTAATTTTACCCTTCAAAAACCACAGACTACCGTGCAATTTTGCATGGTAAAATTACTAAGGGCTTAAATTTGATAAATTTCTGAATAGAATTGAACATTAATATGTACTTACATAGTCCAACGTACTTAATTTTGCTACTGTAAGTAGATTGCATCAAGCGTGGCATAGTAATATTCAATTTTGCTATTTGAAAATTAAAATTTTTTAGTTACCCATTTGCATAAACTACATTATGTTAATCGATTGGCACCATGTTCGTGCTAATTTGCAAGCAAGCGTGCATATAGCTCCTGCCTCCTGGTCTTGGTTGTAAAATGGAGTGACTGGAAGATCCGAAATGCAATTATTTGTTCCGTGGCCATAGGCCTAGAGCATGATCATACTGAGAAGAATACATCATAGATTTTGTTCACTTGTCTTGTTCAGTATGTAATTGCAGATGAGGATATGATGAATAGGAAGTGTGATTCGCCTAACTTAACTTTTAGGGGTCTATGCTTTAAGGATCTTGATTGCAGGCTTGTTTGTGTAAACGAAGTTTTCATCAGTGGCAACTACAAAAGCTTCAGATGACGTTATTTCACTTGTAGCGTCTTAACCCTTGTTTGATTTTTATTTTTTTGGAAAATATGTAATTAAAAGGTAAGAAAAATATGGATGTATTTGTAAAATTATTTTATTGAGAGAATGTGATTGGAAATGAGTTTATTTTATTGAGAGAATGTGATTGGAAATGAGTTTTTTTTTTTTTTTAAAAAGTTATTTTAAAATTTTAAATTAAAAATCAAACAAGAATTTAATTATTAACTACCCAAAGAATTTCAAAAAATGACTGGTTGGACCAATCTGACAGATGGGCCGTTTCAAGCTCATACCCTATCTAAATCAGGCCTGGTTATAAACGGGTCGGTTAGGGTGGTCTCACCCATCTTGACACGGAATGACACCCCTACCTATTTCAAAGGAGTGAGAAGAATGGTGGCAGCCGCAAGCAAAGTGTGAGGACATTGTGGTAATTTAAAATGGCATTAGGGTTTTCCTTGCAGTGCTCCACTATATATATATATTACCGTGCATATTCTCAAATTATCTGTCGTCCTTGTTGAGGCTACACACGTAGAGCAGAGGCACACGAGCACGCATCTAAATAAACAGTAGTATATTCTGATGAAATTCAATGAAGTGAATTCGCCTATATTTTCTCCCTTCAAATTATTTTATTTGCAGTGATGATGAAAATTATACCATCAAACTATGAAATCTTTCGAGCTTGTTGATGCTTGATTGAGTAACTACTCTCTGCGCCTTCGTCGAATTTCTTCTTCTTCTTCTTTTCGGTTTAATTTCTGTGAGAATTAATCAAGGCAACAAATTAGAGTCACTGATGCACTACATTATTAATGGTGTTTACAGCGCTGTACGTTGCCAATAACAATTAGGTTCTGAGATTCTGGCATTTGCTTTATTAATGGAGCTTGTGCATTCAGATGTACCTACATTTCAATGGAGTTTGGTTGATTTTACGAAATACGCGAACACTCAGTAGAATGTTGTTGGATAAGAAGTATTTTGATGTAAGCATGTTGCGGGTGTTTATAAATGGTGTAAATAATAAATAGTTATAAATTGATAATGTATTAAATGGATAGTATTTGTGAATATTTTAAAGTGGAAATTATATTAAGTCAGATTTTTTAAGATCCAATTTTAAAAATTAGATCTAAAGTTTTTTTTTAAAACAAAAATTTAGATGATAATTAAAATTTTTAATATTAATTTTCTGTGGATGGTTTGTTGGCGGTTGTTTGTGGGTAATGATGGTGATGGTTGTTTAGGTTGTGATGGCAGTGGTTATTTTGTTGGTGGTGCAGGTGGTTGTGGTGGTGCAACATTTGATTGATTATGATGTTGAGTGGTGGGGAGGGGTGTGACTAATTATTTGCTTGATTGATCAATAAATAATATGTGAACTACAAAAATAAGATTTTGACTAAATTTATAATTGTGACTTACAATTTGTCAAGTTGTAATCAATTAATTTATTAATTTATGACTTATAAAATGTTTGATTCTTTTACCGAGAAATAATATGATTAATTAATTCGATAACTTATAATCATATATACCTTTGTTTAAATTAGTATTTGGAATAATGTTTTTTTTTTTTGAAGAATATGTGGTTGAAAAAGAAAAAAAAAATTTCGATTTACATGTAGTATTATTTTATGGAAGATTGTGTGGTTGAAAGTAAGAGAGCGAAAAAAAATGATAAAAAAAAGAGGCTCAAACAAGGGCATAATATAATAATTTTTTTTTAATTAATTATTTTATAAATAAAATTTAATTAATACCTTTTTTTTTTAAATTTTTAAACTTTGTTTCTTAATTTTGAAATGGATCATACTTAGGGGGGTGTATTCAATTGAGACTTTTAATGACTTTTTGGGATTTAAAAAATTTAGGTGTATTCAATGTAGACTTTTAGAGACTCTCTAAAAGTTATGATGTATTCAATTGAAACTTTTATAGACTTTTAAAAAGTCTCTAAAAATCTCGGTGTATTCAATTAAAATTTCTTAGAAGTCTCTATAAGTTTTGGGGTATTCAAATTTTAATGACTTCTGGATACTTTTATAAAAGTCTCTGGAGTACTAACTTTTAAACAGAAAGTACTCATATAAAATCTCAAAATTTGTCTTTCATTAATCACGAGATTTTGGGAGACTTTTACAAATATATATATATATATATATATATATATATATATATATTCAATATTTCTTTCATTTTTCTTTTTACGAACATTAGATGTATAAAATTAATTTTTTCTATTGATTCTCTCTCCCTCTCTCTTATCGTTTATCTCTATTTTCTATGAAAAAATTAAATTGAATTCTTGTAACTTTTTTCATTCATTTTTTTTGTGAAAAATATCTATTTTTTTTATTAAATTATAAATTTTTATATGACAAATTTATAATTAAATGTAAATATATTGATTTTTATTTATTTTTAAAAATATATTATATTAATAATATTGAATATTAAATTTATTAATTATCATATATATATGTATAGTTTTGATTATTATTTATTTAATTAAGATCTTAAATTTTTATTATTTTTAAAATATTTTTTAATTATATGAGTAGGGGAAGTAGAAGGAAAATTGTGGAAACTACAGGATCTACGTGAATTTTATTTCAAATGAAAATCTTTAAAAGTCTTTTGAATTCTACAGAAGTCTACAAAAGTTTTAAAATGAAAATCTACAGAAGTTTACGAAAGATTTCCATTAATTCTATGTAAATCTATGAAAAATCCACGAAATCCACAAAAGTCATCACTTAAAAAAAATCCACCAAAGTCTTCAAAAGTCACAATTGAATACACCCCCCTTAATCTCATAGATATGAAATTTTTCATATTTTAAAATGTATGAATAACAAGTAACTTTAGTCTTAAACATGGGCCATAACAAAAATGTAGTATGAAAGTCTTCATTACTCATCAGCACTGAATAGTAGCATTATTCAATATTGCCTGTGCTGGATTTATTGTCACAGATCGATGCTTTAGCTTCAGTCTATAATTATTCATATAGAAGTTGAGTGGCGAACTGCGTTAAGAAAATGAATATGGTTATATAACAAGTGTTTGTTCGGCGTGCTTTAAAGTTCTTTTTTCTATATAAGTAGATTTTGTTATTAAAAATCAACTTCAAGCTGTTGGTTTCATGATACAGGGAGTGCAGGGATGATTCTAAAGTTCGACAAAGCTCCTGGAACTGCTCCACTGACGCAACCCAACTCTGAGACAGATATGTGAAGCTTTGATTACACCACACTTTCTGGGCATGCTTCATCTATGTTATGGCTGTTTTCTCCATAGAAGTTTTCATCAAATATATTCTACAACACAGATACAAAGTCTTAACGCGACTTCTTAACACTTGACACGTGTACCACACGCAAGCTTTTTAGTTTTTATGCTCCAACTGTTGTTCCGTTATAATCTGCTGTTGCTAGAGATTCTACATTAATAGTTCCGTCTCTAGTTAGGGGAGTGAATCAATATTCAAGTGGGACAACAGCAATAAACAGGAAATGAATCAAGAAATTTGAAGCTCAATTCCCTTCCATTCTCCCCTTTCCAATTTTTGATTTCCAGTTCAGAGGCTGGACAAAGGGATGTAATGACTGAATCATTATTCCTGTTACGAGTCAGAGACTCAGTGTGACAAAGTGAACTCACACATGTAAACTTGGCATGGCCAACTAAAAATGAAGTTAATAGTTCAGATATATGTTGAAGCACAGGTTCTATCTTATAAAACATGATAAAAACATCAAATCCTGCCAAAAATTAGAAACACAAAGAATGCACAGATTAGACATCCATATAACTTTAAAAGTTGGAAAACATAGTATATGCATTCCTTTTCCTCCCTTGGACAAATGTAACGGGCAGATAAAAGTTCGACATAACCTCTCGACCAAGAAGCTTATCCCCCATTATCAAGAAGAAAAAATAACGACAAGCCAAGGGGCTGTTGGATCCGTTAGGACAAATAAGGGACTTTTTTTGCTCTGTCCAAAAAAAAAAAAAAAGGTTTTCTACGGTACTAACTTTATTATAATATAAAAATGAGTAAATTTAATCAACACGCACTCTACTTTAAAATGGTTACTACTTGCTCATTCATCTTTAATGGGTTATCCAATAATCACTCATCTTCTCACATAATAACCCATCCACCACTCATTTAACTCTCATCTCTTCAAATGGATGGAAAAATACAAGTGGAAAATAAAATCCAAAATGGCAATTTTATTTTATTAAATCTTGACGACCTGAAAATTAAATCCACAACTTTCAAATCCAAGTCACTCTTCAACCCATTTTCACGACAATGCTCTTCTGGAAGAAAACATTGAGAAAAAAACTTCTATCATTTTCAACCTCCTACTCCATCAGTCAAAGCCTAGACCCAAGTGATCTCCATATTTGCTGTAGTGGAATTAATTAACTAGGGTGTTGGAATTTCTATTTACAGCTATGTGTAGTGAGTGCAAAAGGGTTTCTTCCTTTGTGTGTTTCCTTCTCTCTGCTGCACTTGGGAACCATTAATGGTGGATATGAGTCGTTGTACTTCTTAAAGAAAAAGCTGTACATTTCTCATTCGAGAAATACTTGTTTAATTTCCTTCTTTTGGGAATTATTGGATTTTACATTTTCGGTTGCACATCATTTTCATTTCTATAATTAGCATGAGAGCTCTCTTCATAGTTATGGTGCCTGTAGGGGTTTCTGCTTCTGCTATGCCTTCTCTTGCCATTGAAATCTGTAGTTCAATTGATTTCGATTTGGGTTTTGAACCCACATCTTGCTAATTGGAATTTCAGGTTTGGAATTAAGGCTTTGAATTGGGATTGGGATTGAGATTTTGATTTGGGGTTTGGAATCTAAAGCATGTTGCAACTTGCAATTGAAACGTAGCAAGCTAATGGAATAAATTTGTGTGTTCTGATATGGAGATTCTGATTTGGGGTTTGTGGGTTTAGTTTCCAGATTGTCAAGATTTTTTAATAAAATAAATTTGCCATGTTGGATTTTATTTTCCACTTGTATTTTTCCATCCATTTGAAGAGATGGGAGTTAAATGAGTGGTGGATGGGTTATTATATGAGAAGATGAGTGAGAATTGAGTAACTCATTAAAGATGAATGAGCAAGTAGCAACCATTTTAAAGTTGAGTGAGTGTTGATTAAAAGAAGTCAAAATCTTGATCATTTTATCGTCTTGCCTCTCCTAAACAGGGCAACAGAATATTGGGCCATCAAGAGAGGTAGTTAGACTAGAATGTCGCAAAATGAAAAGATAATTTAAGAATAGAATCACTATGAATGAACTTCCTCAAAATCAAAAACACATTACTCTGTTTTACAGACACCTTATTAGCTAACGCGCCACTGTATATTCTTTCACAGTGATACAAACATATGATGAACTAGATAAGATCTTTACATCTACTATATACACCTGTTTTTTCCATGCAAACTTTATTTATACTTCAAAAGTTATAAATAAACATGTAACTAATATTTATAATACATCTTCTATTGTATATAAAGAAAAGCATCTAGTAGCTAACCTTTGTCACTATGAACAAGTAGCTAAGCAATCTTGAGCAATCATCGATCCTTGGAGATCCAATGTCTCCTTTACAGTCCTATAAAGTTCCACCCAAGACGATGAATGCACATACATAGGACCCCACAAAAATGTCGGATTTGGACTAGCTGGACAAGCCCCAACCATATCCAAAACTGAAGCTGCAGGTTTCAATCGCAGTGGGAAATTAAATGCCAGATTATCGACCTTGTGCTCGTAAATTTTCCCATTTCTATCCAATTTATATCGTGATGTTCCTTGAAATTGTCCATTTGCCTCCCAAGGAACCCGAGGGACACCCTTTAAGTTCCATCGGATGAGTATCATATTCTCGGACGGCTGCCAAATCCTAAGCACGTCTAATGAAATTTCTCTGAATAAAATTCTACCATGAAATCTCAATGCCCAGAATATCAATTGGTAATTTTCAATTCCAGTAAACGTATTCAAAGGGTCGACAAACGTTATATCGTCCCTGCCAATTGAGAAAAAAAAAAAAAAAAAAAAAACAGATTACCAATCCACCCTTTATTCTCAATCTCAAAGATCAAATTTCTAAAAATCTAAAAATATTAAATCCAAAAATTCAAATACCCATAAGCATAAATGAACAAAATAACCAAAAGGGTACCTGTAAATGCCATAATTAAGGTCTTTGGTGAAGATTAAAGGAAGGTCTTCACGAAGGGTCCGTACAGCTAAACCTAGGTTAACATAAAATTCATCCTTCTGGTTCTGGTTCTTATCCTGCGCACCTGGGGTCCGGTTCAACTGCGCTAGACCCCGAGGTGGAGGCGGCTCAAGCTTGGTCTGAGCATTAACAGGAGAACTTGACACTGGGGATGGGGAAATAAGAAGAGGAGAAGAAGATTGTTGGTGAAAAACAATAGCCGGGGATTTTTCTTTAGATTGGAGCAGAATTGGAGAAAGATTTGGCAGAATATAGGCCATAGTTTTTTTATCTTCTTCTTGTTCAATGTTTGGCTACAGAAGAGTGATTGTTTTGATTTTGGGTCGTTGAAGTAAAAACTAAAGTGGGTTATTGAATTTTGAGTGGTTTTCGACACGGCCAAGATACCAATCTCTCGCCCGAAACTTTACCAATCTTTTTTCTTGCATTTTCTTTATTTTTTCTTGTATATATATTTTATTACAAACAGACTTCAACATTTTATTTTCAATAAATCACATTTTAGGGTCTGTTTGATGGCAAATGTGAAATTTGAACGGAAAGAAAACAAATTACAGAAAATTGAATAGCCTAAAACTTGTTTTTACTGAGAATTGTCAATTTATTGTGTTTAATTTGTATAATTTTTCACCCGAAATTTTTTGAAATTTTGAATCTTTTGATGTTCGTTTAGTTTTTTTTTTCATTAAATTTGTCCATTAAAGAAATAAAATTTGTTGTAATTAGGGATAAAATTTGTTTTAAAAATAAAATAAAATACCAGAAAATTTTTTCCCACAAAAATCATGAAAAAAACAATTCTTCCAAAACCAAGAAAAGTGGCGTGTGTGTGTGTGTGTGTGTGTGTGTGGGGGGGTGGCGGGTGGGGGGGGGGTTGGGTGGGAAAACCAATTTCCAAAAACTTTTTGATTTAATTTTCATTTTCCTTGCAAAACTTGTCATATCAAACAGGTCTCTTACTCTAATAAGAGGTAATTTTAGTTTGTATATAGAAAAAAAAAAAAAAAAAAAAACTCCAAATACAATTGCCTAATTACAATTTCCACCCCCGTAAACTAGAAATTTATAACCCCAAGTGCACAATGAATACGATAAATAATGGATAACAAAAATCACATATACTTGATTCAACACAAGAATGCCGATTTTGAGATTGAAATTGAGAAACTAAATTTACTTTTTTCAATAACCAAATGGCAACTGAGATTTCAATAAAACTAAGCCTATGTTTGTCTCACATGTTTATAAACTATTTATAAATGGGTTAATTTCAAAAACGGTCACTGAAGTTACGTAAAAAACACAAAACAGTCACTGAAATTTAAAAGTTGCACAAACGATCACTGAAGTTTCAAATGGTTTCACAAATGGTCACTGGAGAATCAAACTCATTTTCAGCCCAACTAGCCAACTTTGGACTAGCATAACTTCAATATCCGCCCAACATACCATCTTGAAACCCTCAATGCCCTCTTCGCAACCCACCCAACCAATGGTCGTAACCCCGTCGAAATTGGCCGAAAAATCGAGCCAAAGTGGACTGCTTGGGCTGAAAATCCTAGAAAACCAGTCTAAGCAGCCACTTTTGGACCACCATAACTCCAACATCCGGCCACCTTGGCCACCGCCCAATGTACCATCTTGAAGCCCTCTTCCAAACTCACCCAACCAATGACCGTAACCCCGTCAAAATTGGCCGAAAAATCAAGTCAAAGTGGGCTGCTTAGGCTGAAAATCCCGAAAAATCAGTCCAAGCAGCCACTTTTGGACCACTATAACTCCAACATCCGGCCACCTTGACTACCGCCCAACATACCATCTTGAAGCCCTCAATTCCCTATTCGCAACCCACCCAACCACTGGCTGTAAACCCAACGAAATTGGCCGAAACATCGCTCCAAAGTTGCCCGAAAAATAGCTCCAAAATCGTCGTGTGCGCATAGTCAACTTTGGAGTCATTTTCCTGCCAATTTAGACTGGGTTACGGCCAGTGGTTGGGTGGGTTGCGAAGAGGACATTGAGAGCTTTAAGATGTTATGTTGGGCGGTGGCCAAGGTGGCCGGATGTTGGAGTTATGATGGTCCAAAAGTGACTGCTTTGACTGATTTTTCGAAATTTTCTGCCCAAACAACCCACTTTGGCTCAATTTTCCGGCCAATTCCAACGGGATTACGGCTAGTGGTTGGATGGGTTGCGAAGAGGGCATTGAGGGCTTCAAGAAGGTATGTTGGTCGATGGCCAACGTGGCCCGAGATTGGAGTTATGGTGGTCTAAAGGTGACTAGTTGGGCTGAAAATAAGTTTGGTCCTCCGGTGACCATTTGTGAAACCACTTAAAACTTCAGTGACCGTTTGTGCAACTTTTCAACTTCAATGACCGTTTTGTGTTTTTTATGTAACTTCAGTGATCGTTTATGAAATTAACCCATTTATAAATATTCAAGTCACTTTTTATCCGTATATTTTAGGGAATGGGCTGAGTCAGTTCAACCCTTAGACCCCAAGCTCAGCTTATGTCGTGTGAAGTGTGTGTTGAAGATTGTAACTAAATAAATTGTTCTTCCTCTATGGCAAGTTTTTACAGTTCAACATCAACTCACATAACCAACTGAAATGCAATATTGATATTTGCAAGAGTACAAATAAACTACAAGATCAGGGCACGTCAAGATCATAATTGAATAGAAAAGAATTCGATAATGCATGACTAGCAGATTCATTAATACAAAATACGAAATCAATTCTAAAAACACTCCATAATATCCCCAGAGCCAGATATTATTAGGTGGTGCCCATACACCATGCACTCTCAAGAACTAGAAATTTTAGGAAGAAAGTTTTGAAGTGACCCCAGTCCTGCAGCAAAGAAAATGACATAAATACAGATTTCTTAAAAACTTAGGGTCATTTGATTGCAAGAGTGAAATTTGGGTGGAAAGAAAATGAATTCTAGAAAATTGAATTGACTATAATTGTTTTATCGAGAATTGTCAATTAAATGTGTTTGATTGGTATAATTTTCCACCTAATACGTTTGACTTTATTTTTCATGCAAATTGTTATTTTTTGAGATAAATTTTTTTACAATCTGTATTAAAATTTGCTTGGATTGTCAAAAAGTTTAAAAAAATATATATATATTTTGAAAGTGTTCGTTTGGCTTAGTTTTTTATACAAATTGTCAAATGAATGAAATTTTTTATTTACCAAAAATTTAGAAAAAGCTAGGATTCAATTGTCAGTTCCATGGAAAATGACTGTATCAAACAGACCCTTAATAGGCTACTGTATGATTTTCAGACCACTGAAATTACATGATTCCCGGACCATTGAGTTTACATTCTTACTGAGAAATGGATGTTATTAATTGAACCAAAATTTATCACCTATGAGATTATCAAAGATGCATCTATACTTGCACACAGTCAAAGACTCGAGCTATCTTCGGAGTAAAAAATGATTATAAACTCACAGAAGAATGCATTTCCCTTATCGACTATCTTCGTATTGAAATGATGCAATTCAGGAACATTAACGTTGAAGTAATAAGCTTGTTTAATCACATACACATTTCATCCTCGTCAAAATGCACACGCGTCAATGGTAGGTAAAGATGTCTGGTTTAGGTTTTAGAATCTTACCTAGGAGAAGCTCCCGAATTCTCAGGAGCTGAATGGAGTGAGATCAATTTGAAAGGGTTGCTTCCCCTTGCTTACCTTCTATAAATACAAATGCGTAAAAATATGGAGAAAACAATTTTGACAGCATTAAATAGCACAATATGACCAAAAAAAAAAAACACTGCAACACGTTGAATGGTCTTTTCCTGCTCATGGACTTGCTTAATAGATGGACGTAACAGGGTGGAGTGATTGATTATGTGGCACCTTTTTATGAAACCACTTTAGCTTGATAGGGAATTAAAATTTCATGTGCATGGAAATTTAACCTAATATTAACAGCGAAAAAAGCTCCATTACTGGGCAAAGTTCAAATGGGGATTTGGAAGGTATGAGAAAGAAGCATTTCTGATAATTTAAGTTCCCACTTCCCACCAAGCAAGAGTGCTGGGGGTGAAGACTAGCTATAGACCTAAAAATTTCCAATTTTACCCACAGATCATCTTATTCTTTTGTAAGAACATTTTTATCTATATACCAATCTGAGGTGGTATTTACTATATCTTTGTATTTGGTAGATGTCCCTTGCTGCATTAAGGAAACTACATCTTTTATCGGCACACACATTTAACAGTTTTGCAAGCTATCATCCACAACTAATTTAACACTTCCAAGTGGCTGGATAGAGATGGGCTACATGAACTAAGTGATTGTGTGGGGGAGATTTTCTGAGAAGTAATTTTTTTTGGAGAATGTGTGGTTAAAAAGTAGAGAGAGTTATGGCGAAACGTGAAAAAAACGTTTTTTTTTTAATTTTTACTTTTGGAGAATGAGTGGTTGAAAATGATTGTGGGGAAAAAAGTGGTTCTCAAAAAATCACTCCCACGCAAGGGGTAAGTTTGGCCTACAGTGGACCCAGAACTGCCATTGCTCAAACTTGTATTGATTGTATTACACTGTTACCTACTCAACCAAACCGAAAGGCTATTTTCAATTGTAGCAAGATTCAAAGCAAGGATTTATGTCATTTCCGATGTAGGATAGAGTACCACTTATTATTCCTCACAGTGCTCATTTTTCTTCACATAGCAAATCAGCATAATTGACTTTTAACTCGCAGCATTCAGGACTCTTGAACACACATGAGAAAAATCAGATCTAATGTAGATCTCTCTTGTTGTGAACCCCTTACCGTCATGTTAAACATGCTATTAACTGCATATAATCAGAAACGGGTGAAGAGAAACTTACAGCAATTGCTATGAGCTCTTCCAGCAGTTCCTCCAAATGGCGAAGAGGCTATACAAAATCAATAAACAGTAAAAGTTGACGGACCACACTTAAATAGTAACCTACCGAAGATACAAAAACTGGTATAAGTTTCTCAGTCATGTGAAATTTACCCACTGAGTTGGACCATCAACTGGAGCTTTTAAAGGGTCATTGTGCACCTAAGCAGCCAAATAATCAAAATAGGAAACTTAGGAAACAATTTAACTAATTACTATTAAGTATTGACAGACTTTTACATAAAAAGAAGTAATTAAGCCCCTGTTTGAGCCCCTTTTTTTTCAAAAATAGTATTTGGAATAGAGTTTTTTTTTTTTTTTTTTTTTTTGTAGAATGTGTGGTTGAAAAGGAAAGAAAAGTTTTCGATTTACGTGTAATATTATTTTATGGAAGATTGTGTGGTTGAAAGTAGGAGAGAGAAAAAAATATATGATTGGAAAAGGGGGCCAAACAAAGGCTAATAGAGTGAAGATTTGCAAAAAGATGAGCACAAGGTGTAGACAAGAACAAAAAATAACAGTAATGGGCTCTTTTGAAGCAGACATTGGAAAACAGACTGCACATACGAGATGAAAATACATCCTGTTAACCAGAGAATGACAATTATTTACCTCCATAAAAATTCCATCCACCCCAACAGCAACTGCTGTCCTGGCAATGCAAGGTATCAATTCGCGAAGACCTCCACTGGCTACACCACCACCTTCTAGCTGATTGAGATAATATAAATGTAGTCCATTGACATGCAAATAGAACTCATTATTTGAGAGAACACACTGTGACAGCTATATGTGGTTTGAGGTGGAAAATCATTCATTCTTCGAGAATCAACAAAGTTCATTAAATTTTCTGAAAATGTCTCTCACCAGCCTCTACTATGCTAACATTGAATGACTATTTGAACTGCAGCTCCATCTGATGCTCTGAATTTAAAAAATGAGTTATAGTATAATACATACCTTTTTCCCAGCAGGTTGTTGTAATGAATGTGTTATATCGGCCACCTGAAACATAGTTATTCAATCAACGAAACTCTCTTTGAGAAATCTTATGATACTTGAAGAAAAATTGTGACTAGGGATGTTTAAGTAAATAGATTGTTTGCTGGTCTAAATATCGGTACACAACACTGATGAACAACAGAGCATGGACCAACAATCTTACAACAGGACAATCAGCCTCCCTCATCCACTCGAAGTTGCGGGGATCAACGATCAAGTCATCTGTATAGCAGACAAACGGCGTCACTTTCTAACAATGAAAGCTGTAGCATTAAGAATGAATAGGTAACTTCGTGAACATGTTAATTGCAGTTATGTAGCTCCCACTTCAAGTCAACCTTCAAGAATTATTTAAACCAACTTTTTGCAGGACCTTCAACATAACTGCACTTTTGAATTTTTGGTGTGGTTTCAAAAAACAGTTGTTTGCACGTGCTGAGAATAAACCTTTGAAGCTTATTTATAAAGTCTATGCCTGAAATGTCCATTACAACTGAGATCAAATTTCTTGCTTTTGTAATTTGACATGGCTTTACAAGGTCCAAAATAATGGTTTGGAACAACATTAAAGCTTCAAAACAATCAATTTCTCATTTACTAATAGTAAATTACTATCTAGAATATATTTGATACTTTGTTCGATACAATTAAGATGGAAGCTAGGGGAACTTACTATAGCCAAACATTGTTCCTCTCTCACAAACCATAACATTTTGATTTCCAGCCAACCTAATTTTTTCAGCAGAATTTACCATAACCTGCAAAACCAAATCAACTATCATTTTGGAAAATGATACTGAAGACGATACAAACTGCAATTATTTTGGGCTGGAGAAGGACATAATTAGCACATGTAACAGGAAAAAAAAAAAAAAAAGAGCAAATGCCTACGGAAGGAGCACAAAATTGGCCTTTCTTGATATTAATAATTTTTCCAGTCTTGGCAGCTGCAACAAGCAGATCTGTCTGTCATTCAAAAAGACAACAAAATCAATACACATAAGCTACCCCCGCAAAAATCTTAATAGAATGGACTTGATATTTAAAGAGTATGTTCTAGTAAGAGCAGCTTAGTTATAGCTATCAACCTAACCTGCCGGCATAAGAAAGCAGGAATCTGAATTATGTCTGCAATTCTGCCAACTGCTTCACACTGCAAAAAATCAAGTATTAGAGAGGAAACACAGTTTGTGATCAGTTGAAACAAGGTGCTCCGCACTCATTTTCAACCAGACATTTTACAAAAAAAAAAAAAAAAAATCATTTTTCTTTAAATTTTTTCTTACTTTATAACCATACATTCTCCAAAAAAAAATGACTTTTCAAAAAATCAATTTTTAAAAAACATCTCTCCCACATATGGGCTAGTTGTACATGCTTAACTTTCAATGTCATCATTATTGAATGATCTAATCGCTATATCAAAAGAAAATTAAAACAATAAAAAAAGACGTATATACTATAAAAAAAAATTAGCGAGGGCGCATGGCTTATGTGCCTCTTTAAGTTAATAAATGTATAATTGTTCTTCCTTTTTTTCCAAGATGACCATCAAGAAGCCAAATAGTATGAGAGTTGTGTACGGTATATAAGATTTAAGATTTTGATCCCCTAGCTTCAAGTCTGGGTCAGTGTCACTGAGAACCGACGGCTTTCTTAGAAGGCAAGATACATCACAAAAGCTTAAATGTAAATTAGAAGAGTGCGCCCATCATACAAGAGAACATTGGATGACTAATAATCACTTTATCGGGACTATAAAATGCTTTTGGAAGACAAATTTCCTAGTCTCAGATATGTTGCACAAACACTTCAACAAATGTAGCATGTCGGATATTGGCACTTCTCGGACACTCTACCACAGTTTTTATTTCTTTGACAGTAATAATATATAATTTTAACTCAAAAGTTAATACGGTTGGGGAATTCAAACCCTCACCAGCCTTCCCTGGTGGTCCTGAAAACCTACTTAGGCCGTGTTAATATTTTCCTTAAAAAAAAAAACTCAAAACTTATTATAATATAACAAATAGGCACTCTTATTTAAAAATTTCAACGAGAAAAATTAGTAACAAGTATAAAACTGAAATTATATTATATAAATGAAGAATTTTAAAGAATTTAATCAATGTGTTGAGTACATGTGGTGTTTGTACTTCTTTTTAAACATCGCGTGTTCAACCCAACACATGTCCATGTCGGTGCATCATAAATATAACCAATAAAACTCCAGATTTATAGAATGGTCACTGTTCGCGCAAAAACTGAAAGCATGATCCTATATTTAATAATTTAAATGGCGAGAAACCAATTATATAGTTACACTATCATTGGAGACTTATATGATAATCGATTATATATTTAAATAGAACATGTACATAACTGGAAGAGATGAGCAGCCTTTGAAATAGGGTAGAGTGATTACCTGAATTGTCTCGTGCACATCAGTGACTACAGGAAGATCATATGTTGTTTTCACCCTTTCAAGGATCTAAGAGAAAAAAGAGAAACACAAATAAGTGGACATTTATTGACATTAAACAGGCTTATCTGTTGTAAAACTTCTTATAAACTTTGTAATTGACTTATCATTTAAAGCCATAACATTGCAACATACATCTAAATAGGGAAAAACTCATATAACTAATAACAAGGAAAACTCATCAAATTTCTTATATTTAAACACAACTACAGTTTCATCATATTAAGAATCACAGTAGTGTATGCATTTAAACACATAATACCAATCATACCTTTAAGCCTTCCTCCAAGCCAGGCCCTCGAAACGACTTAGATGATGTCCTATTAGCTTTATCAAAGCTAGACTTAAAAACCAATGGCAACCCAAACCTACAAATAGCAAAAATTTTAAACGCCATTAATCTAAACAATTTTACTTCCAACATATATTGCATCATTAGTACACGAAGAATAGAGAGTAATGGTTACTTAGAAGTGATGGCCTTAATATTCTTAGCCATATGAAGAATGTGATCCTCTGATTCAATCACATTGGGGCCTGCTAACAGGAAAAATGGCTCCGCTGCCTGGTTTTCCAACATTTTAAAATTACGTTAAACTCTCAGTAATAAAAAAAAATCAAAATTAAGAAAATTAAATTAAGGGATTAGTTCAACCTTGAGCTGGTTGAATAGCAGTGTGGATGAATCCATAACTGCGGCAAAATTAAATTAAAATTGAAAAAATAATACAGTAAAATTATAAATAGAAAATCGGGAGAGCATCAGATATTTGTAAGTACAAAGTGCGAAATTTAACGCACCAATTAGGATCTAAGATCTAGCTGGAAGTTTTCGCAGAGAGAGCAGTGTACTGCCAGTCTGCCACACGGTGGAAAACGATCTCCGGGTTAATAGACTGTGTCGGTCGGGTTGTAATTAGAAATGGGTCATGGGTGTAAGTGTTGATTGGATTTGGGCTAAATATTTAGGCCCAAAAGTTTCATATGCCCGCACTGGAGTTAATTGGGCTCCGGCCCTGCCGGTCCCACCCAGATGTAACCTTCCAACTTTATATAAATAGCACTAATTGGACTGGAATACATTCTTTTGTACGTTGTTATTTTAGGATCACTTTTTTGATGATTCTTCTTCGAATGAAGACATTCAATATTCGCCTGAGCATAAAACTGCTTTCCCGAAAGAGTAATTTGGTGTATGAATAACCTTTTGTCATGACATTGTAGTCCATCATTTTGATAATTCAATGTAATGTATATTCATGACACGTTTATTGTACATTATTGATCATTATTCACTCGTGAAATGACACATGACATACACAATGCTCGATTATCAAACTTTTCTAACAAATTAACCTAGACTACACAAAGAGCGCAATTTTTACCTCAATATACCGCCTTTTAGTATTGAAATCCAACATCCAACAGTTAAAAAGGACATAAATTACAGTGAACAAGAACCCTAATCAATGGATTGTATATCTCTTTGTTCAATTTGCAAAATTGACAATCCATGCAAGAGTTTAGAGAGGTGAACTTTTTCCCCAATTACGTTGATTAACGTTTCATGACGAGAAAAAAGGAATAAAATCACACACTGACGAAACATATGTAGCCTTTTTCTGTAAACAGAGGAGAAAACCTCCCTACAATTAGTGATCATACTTTAGTATTTTTAGTGACGTGTTACGTAAATTAATATTAATATTGAAAATAAATGTTATATTAGTGCAATTAGTGTCCAACATATCCAACATAACGGCTTTAACTTGGAAGAACCGCTTGGCTCGTGGATTAGTAGAAAGGCGCACAGAACTCGGCTTATAATGTAACATATATGTGCAAACCTTATCAAATATACACCCAAATATGTCAAACTTTCAATACAAAACATTAGTCCGAAACATTTAGAACACCATGCACTGCGGTTTATACATACACCTTTTCAAACTTATAAACAGGCACAAGCCTATGTCCCGAATATCCACCTGAACGCTTGTTCAAGGGCTCTAAGCTTAGTGACCTCCAGGGTTGCGGTTCCATGACAAATAAGACGGATCTCCAAGTTTCCTGAAATAAAGATTACATATCAATGACATTTTGCCAAAGAAGAATAGGTTCATGCTAGTTAAATGACGTGTACTGGGAACAGCAGCAGAATGAGAAAGGGCGTCCCGGTGAAGGCTCAGTCTAGAACTTTAGCTCAGGAACACAAAGTACATCACATGCTCGTTTAAAAAGTGAGTTATTGGAGGATCCTCTAACGTTACAGCTAGATTGGGTAATCTGGCACGTTGTGAGAACATGTGGGGCCAGGTGAGACCGATTATAGTTTTCAACTAATAGTGGTGAAGGTTTTTTCTCAAAAGATTTACTTCCACAAAAATACTATGAGATGAGGAAATAATGTAGGCCCTAAAACGTACCTTGGCTTAACTAGATAGATAATTGTGAAAACCAGGGAGAGAAAGAAGCACAATCCACCCACGACAAGATACGCAATACCAAGAAAGTCATTCTTTCCTCCAAGCCAGCTGGTGGTAGAAAGGACGAGTTTCTTCTTGCCATTGAAACTATAGGTGTTATAATTATTTTGCAATTCCACATTAATGACATCACCGGCCTGAAGATCCACCTCTATTTTCCCATATAGTTTTCTGAACGTTGGAAGTGCTGCAGTTCGCATCCAAACAATAAGGTCCTCCTGCTTATTCAACTGTTCAATAATAACATATCAGTAACTGATGATTGGCCGAGTCTAGAAAGCAAATTAGTAGAAATAAATAACATGACTGAAAAATTTATACATATCAGTTAACAGAGCAGTATCGCACTAAAAGACAAGTTTAAGCATGATCTCACATAATGTCGCTTCAGAGAGTCGTCTGGGACAAGTTTGAAATACCACTCAAGATGAGAGAATAAGTACAAGTAGCAAGTTTATGAACTGCCAAAGCAACAAATTGAATATCCACCATCCAGTTCACTTTTCTACTTTTCAGAAAATCTCTCGGACAGAAATCAGATACGTTCGTAGCAGTGGAAGCATCTTAGGCCCTGTTTGTTCCCATTTTTCTAAAACTCATTTGTTCCAAACTCATTTTCAACCATATATTTTCTCGATAAAATAATTTCGCACGTGGATCTATAACTTTTCCATACTTTTTAAGCATATTCTCCATAAAAATCATTTTTTCACAAAATCTATCATCCAAAAAGCTCTATCAAAACAGGGGGCTTATTTTCTGTTTATTCTGTTTTTTTTTTTTTTTTTTTTTTTTTATCTTCATTTATATTCAAATACGAATTTTTGAAGCATGTCAATGAAATGGTAAAAAAAAATCATTTTTTTGAACACAGTAACTTAATAACAAAGCATTTTTCGTATAGCGATATACATTGTCACATGTTAAATAAAAATAAAAATATATCAGTATCCTCAACTGTTAAACTCATATATTAATAGATAATGACCAAGGGCTAATATAATACACAAGCAGTGAATTTTTCATATGTGATTAAATATGACTGGAGGCTTACTGATGTATTCGCATCAAGACGTGCTCCACCAACTAGAGTATTATTCTGAAAGTTCTTTGGGTAGACATTTTTGCCGAATTTGTGATCTCTATCACTCTTCCACGAGATACCTGTCTTGTTTATGGTCACTGGCTGGTTGTTGAGGGTGAAGTTGTAAGTATCATTGAACAGGCTCCAGGCTATAAGACCACAGGGCACAATTGGCATCCCGTGGGCAGTGTCTTCAGGCTCACAGGCACTTGTGTCATCCTCATCTCCTGGATTTCTCAGTTGCTGATCACTTCGGCTCTTCACATATCTGGGAAGGGCATAGATATCAGCCACATAGTTTGAAAATAAAAAGGAATAATGAATAAAAAAAATTCATGAAGAATTCCTACCAAAGTTGCAAAAGATTTCAAATAGATAACTATTACAGGATACCAGAAGAGAGAATAAAATTCAATTTCCAGTGGAATCATTTATCTTATAGCAGAGTTCTATATCTATAACAAAAACAAGGAATCACTAACACTCATCCACAGAGGTAGAAATCCAAAATATTCCATCAAAGAAACAGTTAAATATTTCATTTACCAAATTTAATGTCAGAATATGGAAACATTAAAAGTACCTCCGATGATTCTGGTAAAAATTGTCAAGCTGATAATATACAAAAACGGGCTGTTTCATGCGTTTTGGAACCTGATGATTAATCAATAGTTATCAAATGTTAGATTTTATAATTATACTAAAATTTAAAATGCAATTGCCACGATAAAAAACTAATAAACCGTCGAATTGAAACTCACCGTCAGACTTCTGTTGCAGGTTTTATCTCGAGGGCTTTGAATAAATCCAACTTTATCATTTCTTAAATCTAAAGGAATGCAATCAGTCTCATATCGATCAATAATTTCAACAACCTGATGAAAAGAAACGACTTTAATGAGGGAAGCACAAAAAACAAAAGAACGACAGGTTAGGAAATTCTGAGCTTACATCCTGGGAATTGAATAGCGAGACAACTCCAATGGGAATAAAGACAATGCTAACAAGTAAGAAAGCAGAAATCACCTGCACAGAACAGAGTTTATGAGAGGAAGTAATTCCATAGGTAAAAATGAAAAAATAAATCCCCATAATGTGGTGATTTACAATAAGGCGCCAGTAATATGTAGAAACAGTTTTTATAATATTTACCCATTTAGGTGTTAGAATAGGCTTGCATGCTGGAAGTTCTTGTTGCGTAAACCTTGAATCTGAAGAGATAACGAAAACAGAAATGATGCTTTAATCAATCAAAATCCAAATTGTGATCAAAATACATATATTATTGCTTCACAATATATTCTGAAGATGAAGAAAGGAATTGCATTGATATTCCCATATTTTACTCACTAATGCAACCTCCAAATGAAATTGAAAGCCCAAGCATTCTGTTTTGCAACATTCCCATATAAATAATATGTTTTAGCAAGTGAAACAATTGTTTTTCACATTTTGAAACTGCCTTTATGAAATAGGTAGTTGCATCCTATGTATAAAGCTACACGTATAGGTGCAGCTTTCACATGGGCCTTACAAGCCCCTCACTATAACGGTGGGCCCCACTTGCATTAAAAAAATAAAATTGTGCGGGCCCCGCCGCTGTGTGTGCACCTGGCAAGGACCTGTAAACCAGGTCCCTGTACATGCAAAACAACTTACATCCTATGGATGATACTTGTACTGAGTTAAAAACAAGTATCATCCACGAAAATTCCAAGACAGTGTCAATAAGTACAACTTGATATCACATAGATATGTGCTCAATCTTTGTCATAGATAATAAATCAATAGGAGAAATGTATAATGGCCTACAGCTAACTGGTTAGGCAATCTTCATTTAGTTCATATGCACTTCTACCTCAATTAACCATTTATTCACTTCAAGTCTTCAACTACATCACTTGCTCTATCAATATTTCTTTGATCCCAAACTCAGGCAAGGAGTATGATTGTGGTACAAAACATCCTACGACAAAGAAGTATTGGCCAGCGCATTCCCTATGAGTCATTAAGCACTACCCCACCCCCCAAGCTCGCTGGATTTAAATCCCTGCTAATTCTAGCATGTGAGCTTCAAGAACCCAACCTATTGAACTCGAGACCCTGAAACGCTGGAACTAGGTTTGGATCATCTCTCTTTGAAAACAAGCCTATAGATGCATACATCTGGGGTGTCGTTGTCATTTACTTATTTCAGAATCTCTTGTAGGTAAATCGGTTTGCCAATTAAATTCATATGAATAATAGATTTAGTCAATGATGCATTATGTTGAAAAAAAATGCTTTTTATACTAAAATTATGTCCAAGCCTTAATATGCCTTGAGTAAAAACCCACACAGATATAATTCGATTTAACTCAAGTTTACTACTGTTGGCAGCAAACATGAATATGAAATTGGAGAAAATTAACAGCCAAATGTTTTAGTATTTTGCGGGTACCCTTTGTAAGTACATAAAATAACATGCTAACTGCACTTCCCAGCTATATACAAATTAACAAGGATTTAAAGAACCCCCCCCCCCCCTCCCCCCACCCATCCCAGTTAAATTTTCAATTAAAGACAATTGTTTTCATACTACTTATCAATTCCTAAATTAATTATCATCTTTCAATAAAAATAAGAATAATTAAGATACGAAAACCAGAATGTGTAGGAAGAGAAAAATACATTTGGGTCGCTTGGAATTCCTTCTGGGCGCTGTTGAATCGGCCGATCCAGGTCCTCCCGCACTCGTTGATGGAGAATTCGAGTTCATCACTTCACAGTATATATTTCCCCTTTTTCAAAAATTACCGTGAAAAACTAATGATAGATCAAATAGAAATATGGACGAAGATTAATAAATAAAAGAGTTCTGAATCTGGTCGAGATCAATTTAAGAACATGGGTTTTAAAAGTAATAGAGGGAGATGGGAATTTTTGAGGGTTTGGTATATATCTCACGCTCTTTCTTCTTCTTTGACTTCGAATTTTCTTCCCATATTCTTTATTACGAGGCCGGAGGGCGGCAGGCAGTCCACCCCCAATTCCTCTCTCTAGAAGTCAAAATAATAAGGCAGAGACTAGAGACGAAGAAACCCGTGCAATTCGGATCCAGTTCTAATTAGGTGCGTTTGAACTTTGATTGCAAACTTGTTTGCATGGAATGGAAGTATGAAAATAATTAATTATGTATTTGATTTATTTAATTTTTTAAATTAAAAAATATTATATTTATTTTTATTGGTGGATAGATGGAGGAAAATGATAAATGAGATGGATAAAGAGAGAGTGAATTCATTGGAAAATAAAAATCACATTTTCCTAAACAAAACGATTTTTGAGAAAAATATGATCACGTGGTCAAAAAATCGAAAAAAAAAAAATATGAAAATTTTTCAATCAAACATTCAAAAAGTAAGAATTTGAGTAGATAAATAACACCATTTTTTTTTTTTTAATTTTTTTAGGGATTGAATATGTCAACGGGTGAAAAAAAAATGCCTGAGGTCACCCAAACTTTGAGCATATATTCATTTGGGTAATTTATGCTAAACCTCCCAACCTTTAGGTTTAGGGTCATCTGCACTTTCATCTCCATTCAATTTTTCTGAATGACGATGTTCTCAACCTTTGAAAAATACCGTAAATCTTCAATAAATAAATATTCGATAAATTAATAATCCAGCTTAAATAATAAAAAATTTTGATCCCTATTCGAACCAGTATACTAAATTATTTGTCTCACTAAATGCATGAGATAATAAATTTATTTAAAATCATTTATGGGCCAATGGAAATATTAAATATTAATTGGTTAAATACATACTAAGCATCTTTTTAATTGAAAATTTCTATTTTTTTGCAGTTGGTTTTTTTTACCAAAATACGCATGTAAAGTTGCTTATTTTTTCTTTGTACTCAAACAGAACTTACATGATTCTTACAAAAAATAAATACGCATTTGGTTTCCCACTTCGTAGAAAGTAATTCTTTATGATTGCAAAAGCTTGGATTGCTTCGTTTGGAGTAGGGCTGGACACGATCTGGTTTGGTTCGGTTTTAAGTGAAAATTTTCGGGTATTAGTAAGTGGAATCGTCTGGTCCAAATTTAATTATGAAATCGTTCGGATTCGGTTCCATTCGGTTCAGTTCAGTTCAGTTCGGTTCCCAAATTCTGTACTATAATTAATTTTTTTAATATTTACGAAATTATATTAATTCAACCAATGACATGTACAATCTTAACTCTTACAAAATAATGTAATCCAATTTTATGTATCTTTTCCATCTTTCTTTGCTGAATTCTTCATAGATTTGATTGTGAAAATCACATGAAGATGACGATAGCGAACTTATAATAATTAAGAAAGGTACTGTCGAGTTTCAATTCGATTTCTCCAGAGAAAATGCACTATGGTAGAATAACAGATTTAGATAAAAATTTAGGTCAATTTGATTAAGTTGAACTTGGACTGAAAATTAAAAATATTTTTGGGTTAACAAATTTATTTAGAAAATAATAAAATAACTTGATTTATTTTAAATTAATTAATTAAAAAATTTAGGGAAATTCAATTATTCGGTTCTTGATCTAGAACCGAAAATCGAATCGAATCCGTCGGTTCTCGATTCAGATACTCGTTCGGATATTTAACTTAAGAAGAACCGCTCGATTCGGTTCAGTTTGAGAGTTTTGTCCAACTCTAATTTGGAGACATGATCGATATAACAATACTATCAACTAAATCCCGATCATTCTCGATAGAAGCATTCCGTACTTCTTGAATAATCTCTTCGTCAGTATGCTATTACATCACAATATTATTTTCACTAAGATAATTCAAGAGATGTTTAGCATGTATCACATTTTTATAATGTCGAGTAAAATTTTATTTACTTAGCCCATCTTTGTTTTCCATTAAATCGACTTAAACTCATTTTCAATCATACATTGACAAGATAAAATATTTTGCTCGTAAAATCAAATTTTTTTCTTAATTTTTAACCACACACTCTTCAAGAAATCACTATTCCAAAACTTATTTTCCATAGAAAAAATATTTTTAATGGAAGACAAACAAAGACTATCAATACCCAACCAACTCATCCACCCACACCCATCGATTAAATTTTTCTTTAACAACACACAAAACTTACTAATGTAGAGCACATCATAGATTTTGATGTCCACCATAAGTTATCCACCAACATATTTATAGACACATCATGACATCATCGATACTTAACATATGATGAGTACTGATATTAATTAGATTATTCATGTCTATACATATTTTTTGAAAGACACGGTATTATATTAACCTAGAGTTTATATTTATGTTACAATCAATATATATCTTTTCTTTTTTTTTGAAAAAAAAAAAAAAAAACTTGACTATCTTAAGGAAAAAAATACACTTTAAAATTAGAAAAAATTATTACCCAATCACCCAATGTTTAGCAAAAATAAAAAATTGCCCTCATTGTAACAAAGAAACTCAAAATAAATAAATAAATAAATCCCTTTATAAAGATTATATCCTCGGTAACACAATAATTACGTGCATCTAATAGATTTTAATTAACATGCAAAATTTGATTTGCTCGAGTTCTCATGTGTAGAACATAAAGTATAAATTTCTTCCAACGCCGTGAACCCATTTACGTACTCCTTGTATCTGTCGAATTCGCCAAGTGTTTCAGTTTTGGACAGCTTTGTAATTTCAGGTAAATTTATTTCTGGGAAATCTTCCAATTCTAGAGGAGTATAGGGGGCTTCACCAAATATTCCAGTGTAATTTGGAATTCCAACATCCTGCACCAAAGCATAGTATCATGAAACACGTTAATTTCAAGAAACGGAGTAAAGTGTGCATATACTGCTAAGTTCTAGAAATTTAGAACTATCCGAACATTTTAAAAGTAGCTTTCCCATCTTAGAAGTAACTTTTGACATTTCAAAAATTTTGTCAAACGAACCTTGTTAAGTTCAACCAGGAACGACGAGTAAATATCTTGAATATCTCTCTTTCTCCATATACAAAAGCGCGTTGCTTTGTCAATACTATTTTTTTCAATGTTTTAAAACCATAAATTGCAAAAACCAAGGGGGGAAAAGAGTACATTTTATCCAGTCAAAAGAAGTTGTGGGGAATGGTGATGAAAGCCATTGGAGTCAGTCTAGAGATTTTTAGAGGGGATGCTTTAACAAAAGATGTTTAGTTCACTGTCTTCAGACTTTTGTCACTTTAAATCAAAAGAGAACCTCAAAGGATCATTTCTGTGGACCATATCAAGCCTAGCTATATGCTAAGTTTGCTTTTCCTTGTGTGAAAACGTCTAAACATGTTTGTTACAACAAATTATTTGAGGTCTTCTCGACTAGTAAAAGGCGTTAGCAACGAAAATTTCTATGGTTGATTGCAAGATTTTCATTGGAAATCTACCTCTAAAGGGAGAAACCCCACTTGCAAAATAGAGAGAGACTAAAGACAGGTCCAGAAACAAAAATCAGCAAAGATTCTATACTCGAGAATGTCTTTTGTGTGGGCATAAAATGAATTCTTGAAATTAAGTCATGAATAAGAATGTACCTGACTGAAACTTGGCAGGTCTCCAGGGCCAAAGGAATAAAAATCATTTGAACTGTTTACTTCGTCTAATGCAATCTGAGCTTGGGAATTATCTTTTGAACATGTAGCAATTGGTGTTCCTTGAGTGAGATCTGAAGAGGATGCCGAAGATGGTAATTTGGAACAATACTCAGGATTTTTTAGGGCATTTTCGTCGTTGGCTTCTCTCTCTCGGGAAGTTTCAGTGCCGCTGGTGTCATCCCACATAAATTGTTCGTCCGTCTCCTTCTGAACCTTGCGTTGTTCCTCGAATTTTGTTTTAGGTATATATATGTTTTTCTTGAAAACTCGGCATAATGCATAAGAATCCTAAAGGATGAAAGGTTAAAACTTAAATTCCACAAATAAAAATAAATTAATTAACCACATATATGAGTTTAGTTAATCCTCTTAACAAGATTCACAATTTAAGATGATCTGTAATTCTCAATAATTAAATTAAGAAATAGGAAAACTAAATGTTAAAAGTATTTCCTATAATAGATTGACATTATGGTACGTACTACAAGGAGAGAGTTAATTACTTCACTAATGCTTATTTTTTCAGATTATTTCTAAGACATAACTATTGATTAATATTTACTTAGAGTCAAACCCTATGTCCAAGAAAACAGGAATTTTCAATTGGTTGGATGTCATTATCATTATTAGCCGCTGATTTCTACCAATGCGAAAATCACTGGTCGCTAATGCATGTAATATAGACGTAAATTAGTGAGATTATCGACAGAATATTGGCTATACATGGAGCCATAACTCTCATAAGCAAATATTTAGCCTCTTTTTGGCAAATTTATAAATGATTTACAAAGAGAAATAGTGGTAGATCCGATAAAAATATATGGATAATAATGAGTAGTAGTTATGAAGCTTGTGTTTGAAATTAATGATTGATTTTAACTGTATTTATAAATTTATATCCAAATGCAGGCTATTGAAAGCAATAATCTCAAGTAAATTCCATGCACAGAGCCACCGCCATTGTTATTTTTTTATCTTTATCTTACGAAGTACAAGATCACTCTAAGACGCCTTCACTTAATGCATTCATTTTTGCATATTAATTCGCTTATGATTGGAATAACACTTTGTCGGAGAAACTGGGAAAAGGACTGTACCTTTAAACTTGATGTAGTGCCACAGGTGGACTCACTGAGTCTATACTCGTGCATTACCCAGTCGGTTCTGATGCCATGAGGTGCTCTCCCTCTGTAATAAACCAGTGTCTTCTTCATGCCAACAGCCCGTTTCTGCGACTGCACTGTCCGGTCTTTTCCAGTTGCTTTCCAGTATCCTGCCCGAGTGGCCCGATTCGTCCTCGATCCGTTCGGGTATTTCCGATCCCGGGGGCTGTAAAAGTACCATTCCATGTCTTTACTCGGCAAGAAAGATTTATCTGGCGAAAGAAAATTCAACTTTTTATTGTAAAAAAATTCAAAAAATCATATGAAGTGAAGGTGCAGTAGTATATGTACTGTATTACTTACCAGGTAAATCCCAAGGTTCACATTTGTAGAGATCAACTTCTGGGATGATTTCAAGCTCGATATTTCCACCATTGATTTTCCTATCCAGGTAGTAAGCCACAAGCTCCTCATCCGTTGGATGAAACCTGAATCCAGGTGGTAAACTCGTTGGTGCCATACAGCAAATTCCCTAGAGAGAAAAAAGGAAGAAAAGAGGGGAAGAGAGAGGGACTGTGCGCAAAAAATGGAGAAGAAACTGTTAACTGGATTGTACGACAATGGAGTTTATTAATAGCCCACTGTTCTTGATCAAACCCACAAAAGTAGCCCTAATCTTTCAATATTTTTACATGGGCAGCCATTCACTTGCCTTTGCTTTTGTGATGAATAAGAAACAGTGGAAAGGGCAAGATCGATAATATGAAAAATAGTAAGATAATACAGTGGGCACTGGGCTGTGGGGCTTTAATAGATTCTGTGTCAGCATTGTGTGTGAACATTGACGAGGAAGAAGGAGAAGCTTCTCTGCTTTTGTCTGCTCACAAACTAACAAAAATCAGAGGGGCCCGCAAAAAGGCTGCATGGGACACCCACCGACCCTTCTCAACAACACGCAATACCATGAAGAACAAGGCCGCCTTTTATTTTATTTATTTATTTCAATCATGCTATACGAACCAACTCAATGATAAAAAATTATTGACAAATTACACTTGGCAATATTTCATTAAAAGTTAAAAAAAGATATCATAAAAACACTCCATTCATCTACTGCCATATCAATCGAGCTCCAAACCCTTTTTTATTCCCTGTTTCTTCAACTTTATTCATTTATTTATACAGATTATAAAATCATTGTATTGGTATATAATATTGTGTGTCTATGTACGTATAAGTTGAGTATCATGCAGACAGGTATATGTTCTTTTTAACAACAAAAGATGATTTGGAATCTGTCACATGGGTCTAATCTTAAAGCAAAAACACTTGATTATCCATCAAGCGAGTTTACATATTGATTTTTCAACAGTGTTCTAAAAAACATAAAATGTTGTTAGGCGTGGAGGTCAAACTTAAAACTTTACGAGCCTAGGCGAAGTTTAGGCATAAAAAAACGTTTTTTTATTTTTAATTTTTAATCATTGTAAAAAATATTCAATAATTTATATAATATATACCAAACATCTAAAATTATAAAATATTGTATACAAAAAAGATAAGTTTCAAAATCATAATTACATAACATAGATAGATAGCTTGTAGCTTAAATCTTATCTAACTTTTTATCGGACTCTAATTCAATATCTTCTTCTTCATCTAATAATAATAAATAAAAACAAAACAAAAAGAAAAGTACATTTAATGAAAATGAAAAATTTTAAAAAAATTAAATGGTCAACGAGAACGTTGACCGTTTAATTCCCGTTTAGGCTCAAGGCGAAGCGCCTTATTCACGCTTCGCGCCTAGGCGCGCTTTTTAAAACACTGTTTTTCACACACAATGTCACTTTTTAGGGGGAAAAAAAGGATAAAAAAGAACTATTAAGTAGATATTATGTATCGCTTGCTTAATATATCTATTTATTGTTAATATATTTTAGCTTCTATTTTAAAGGGTGTTTGGTGGGTATTAAAATCATATTTTTAGTGGATTGTGATAGAAGTTTTTGAAATTGTGGTTAAAAAGTTGTGGGACCCAAAAAAGACGTGGTTGATATTAATTGTTTGACTTTGACTTAAATTAAAATCAAATTTTAATCAGAAACAAGCAGACCCTTAATTAAAAAGGGGTCTTCTTTGATTAAATAACTTTCATAGTTGCGTTTTAGCAAATTTTGGTAAAAAATTGATAAAATATTTGATTAAAAAGTCGATACACTTGTGAGTTTTAAGAAATGTGTGGTTAAAATTGAAGTTTAACCAATTAAAAAGTTAATAAAATTCTTACAAAGTTTTATCAAACGATCACTTGAAGATTAAATAGTGATATTAATAGTTGATCTTTTAGTTGGTGGGTTTTTATTGAAATTTATAACATTGGCTTTTCTTGCAATTTTGTCCAACGTTTCTTATTATTTTTTGAAATCAACGATGTTTTTTAACTTGTGTTTTTGTACTTCTTGACTGAAATTCTTAACTAAAGTGGCTAAATCCAACTATTTCATCCTCTCATTCTTGAAATTTTATCTGATGAATGAAGAGATACAGTAGCCATAAGGATAATATCTTATAGAGCTATTTTTAATGCAATTCTTTTAATTAAATATACTTCCAATTACTATCTATGCTATTAGAAGTAAGATGTAACAAGGTGCCCCTAATTGGAAAAGAACCACAATTATTTTAAAATATTACATCAATTTTATTATTGAAGAACCCCAAAAAATAGTAATTTATAGATGCCTAATTTTCCGATTAATAAATAGTACATGACGGAATTTATTGCATGATTCGGTTGCATTACTAAATAAACCAGAACAATAATGTGGTTGTGTGATTAGCCATATATAGATATATTTTGTCCATACGATTTCAAATTGTAAATCTATGATGGATGAAATAAAATGTTGAAAAATAGGTCGAATATCCATGTCATAAATTGAGTATGAACACATCATTCATTTCCTACTCGAGTAATTAAATAAGAACTTTATATAAAGTAAAACAAGAAAAAAAAAACATGTTTGTTTGTTAAGTATTAAAATCTGATTTTTAATCTAAGTCAAAGTCAAACAATCAATATCAACCACATCTTTTTTTGATCACGCAACTTTTTAACCACACATTTCAAAAACTTCTATCATAATCTACTAAAAATTCGATTTTAATTCCCATAAAACAACATCTACATGTGAGAAACAAAATTTTAAATGTAAAGATCATAAAAATTTGAACTTTTATGCTTCAATAAATGTCATCGTTTTAGAAATTATAAAACAATAATTGTGTTTTAATAATTGCAATGGGCTCCATTATGCGATTCCTTCAACTTTATCATATCCCAAAGAAGAAAAAACACTTTCATCGTTCAACAGTCGAAGGGTAGAACAGAACTACCTGTCACCTCGTCATGTTTTGCTTTATACATTTAATAATATGATTCTTTTTCCTTTTAATTTATTTATTTTCGACAATCGACTTTACTTTACTGTTTTTTTTAATTTTTTGTTTGTGTTCAGTGCTCTTTAATCTTTAGTATACTTTCCTTAAAATATCATTTTCTAGTGGGTAAAGATAATACTAATATATCCACTTTAATCATTACAAGCCCTATCTTTGACTGTTCTCTCTCCCTCTGGACTACTCTTGGTCTGAAGCAAAAAAAGAAAACAATGGACTGAGATTTTTTTTTCCTTTTCAAGTAAATTTTCTTAATCTGTCACATCCACGTTAGAATTCAGTAATTCGCTGTGAATACTGTTATATAAAATTAGAGTTTTGCTATTTGTTTTCGAAGTTTGACACTCCGAGTTATTTGACCTACCGGCGCCCTCACATGAAAATCGGGCCCCACTTCCGACAAATGTGCAGGCCCTGCACCCAATGTAAGATGACGTGTGGGGTCGGATAATTCAGAGTGTCAAATTTCGAGTACTTATAGCAAAACTCAAAAGTATTCTTGTTATCAAGTCATGTTATATTATCAGTTACTTTAAATGCACAAATGAATTTTTGGACGCGTGTGAAAGATTTAAAATAATGTATGTTCTACCGAAAAATTTATGGTTGTCTCTCACGACAATACCTATTACTTATTATTCATTAAAGCTCCAAATTACCAATTATGTAAGAAAATAAAGAAGAAGTTATTAATATATATATATATATATATATATATATATATATATTGCAATGAAGTTTAAAAAACAGAATCCATATGCCGCATTTGAGATTAAATTTTCTGTCAGTGAAAAAGAACAAAAAGAAGAAGAGGAAAAGGAAACCATCTCCCTACTTAAAATTATCATGTGAGGAGGGGTGGGGGGAGCGAGGGAGAGAGAGAGTCTGTATCTAAAGCCATGCACCCTTTCACACGATCTTAGGTGAACAAAGCAAAGTGGATGCTGGGGGGGGGGGTGGGGGGGTCCAATAATGCTTTCTTAATTTCAGCACCATTTTGGTATCATGGGCTTGTTTCATTTTAATTTCTGTGTACGAAATATAAGAATAACTGTATTGATACTCTAGAGCAGATATTTATTTTAATTCAACGTATTGTTTACATAGAAATTCATTGCCGGTGCCCGGTGAACCACAGTCCAAATTCTGGTGTTTCTAATCTTCTTTATTCTTGAGTTTCCGCTAAACAATAGTGATAAGTGTAAATTAACATTTATTGAACGTTTTATGCAATTTCAAATTTTTTAGTTGAGATTCTGCTCGTTTTCTGTTATTTTAGTAACAATCTCGAGCTAGATGAATTTTAACAAGAAAAGAAGAAAATCGATACGATCCCTAAACGCAGAGGAATGATAATATTTACCGGAAAGTGATAGTAACAAGTGAGGATACGAAGTAAAGAAGAGGAGCAATGCTACTGACTTTTCTTGCAAGTAGGAGCAAGGCAAGACGAAATGCTTGAATGAGTGGGCCCAAAAGGAAAGAAACGGCATACAAATTGAGTTTGCTCGCACTATCGAGCGAAGCACAACTAGTGGCTTGCACATGCGAGCGATTAGAGGAAACTCATGATATTTTTCGCTTGTACAAGGACATTATTAGTACTTTTTGCACGAGATGAGGGGTTGGAAATCTTGGAGTGTATTTTGTGCCTTTGATACGTTAGCGAGACATGACAGGTGATGACCTCAAAAATTCCTAAAGCCTTGCTGATCTATTGCCAAGCCTCTATCAACATATATGTTATCTTTACACTCGGATAAAAATCGTTAATTAGCATTAGGATCACCAAACAACAAGAAAAAGGATCAACAAATGTTGGTACTCCTACATTTGTGAGCTTCCTCCAAACTTGCTTTCTTCATATCCTTTTGATCATTCATGCTTAATCTCCATCTAAAGTATCCTAATAGAATGTAATCCTTCCATTTCATAGTCAGAGGCGATCGTGGGAGTGCATGAGTTGAGCGACTGCATAAAGCCTCAGCATTGTAGGAGCACTAATTTTTTTGTTTGTTTGTTATAATTACATATTTAAAATGTTTTTATTAATTTTAAAATTTTAAATTATTATTATTATTATTATTATAATATTGAGTTAAAGGACACAATATTTATATAAACAAAAAAAGAGTAAAAATATTTATATTACGTTATTATTTTTTTAATTTAACATATTATTGAAAAAAACATTTATTTTTTCTAGTTTTAACTATCTTATTTTCAAAAATAAAAATAAAAAATGAAACTATCTATTTTACTAGTCCAATCCTAAATGTCGAATTAGCTTCATTAACCAATTACCGATCCAACAAGACAATAAGCCGCCAAAGATTTAAATAATTAAAGTGAAAAGTGAAAAACTAACCTCGTATCATTTTTCGTTTCTCTTATACCCTTTAACCCACGAAGAACCGTCAAATAGACGAGAAGAAACTCTACCATTAGTCTTCAAGCACTCTACAATAGTACAATCTCGTAATATCGTCATTTTATTGGTATAAGTTGTCCACTTGTTAATTACTATTTTGTGATTTTTTGCTCTAGAAGGATGAGCTTTTGTTGGACGATCACTCATAAGTGACATTCAATTTTTTTTTTCCTTTTAGAATTTTGCCTTTTGAATGTGTCATTTGTGATCTATGATAAGACAAATAAACAAATAGTAACGACTCTTATTTAATATTATTGTATTTCTTATTCCTAATTCTTCTACATTTTCGTTTGATTGGTGGTACTCAAGTTTTCGAAGAATCAAGATAGCTTTAATTAAGCTAATAAAGCTTTTGGTAGTTTAATATTTAATCAGGTGCTGTTGTCATAAAATAAAAGTTTAAAATGTATCCTATAAAACAACAATCAGAATTCGAAAACGAATGAACTGGAGAAAAATTGAGGAGTTGATAGTCTCAAAAAGGTGCTCTTGATAGATTGTTAAATAAGCTAAAAATAGGACCAAGTACTCGGAACTGATATAAATGAAAATGAAGATGTTGAGGAATTGAGACAAAATGAAAATGACAAAAATGATAATGTTGATGATGAAATTTCTAAGGAAAATAATACCGGTGAAGATATTGATGATGAATCTCCTAACGCAAATGATAATAGTGAAGATGTAGATGGTTTAATTCATAATAGGTCCATTCCCTGCAACACCTATGATACAAGAATTTGGGATAATCGAGACATAAAATCTATAGATAGCTTGTGATCATAATGACATTGTTCTAAAACGTGTAATTTTTTGCGATCTTGATAGCGAATATTTGTTTTAAAAGTTTAAAATTTTGCGAAATCTTTTATCCAAAGAAATAAAAATAACTTTTGATATATTAACTTAATTGAAAAGATTGGATTGCTTTCCAAATACATTTATTGCTTATAGAGTTCTATTGACAATTTATATTACTGTTGCATTTGTCAAAATAAATTTTTCAAAATTGAAGTTACTAAAATCTTATTTACGATCAACCATGTTACAAGAACAATTGAATGAGCTAACTTTAATATCTATTGAACGAGATTTGCTAGAACATATTGATTATGAAAGTTTAATTAATGAGTTAATTTGCTTGTAGAAATGCGAGAAGATATATGTTTACATGATTTGTTGTATTTTAAGGTTTACACTGATAAATGTGCGTTTACACACTTATTGGACACTTTTTGGCTTATAATTATTGATGAAATTGAGCATATTCTATGCATAATTGTGTATTATTTGATTTTATAAGCAAAAACACCGACCAGACGAAGAAACGAGCTAAAGAGGAGCAAAAGGACTAAAAGTGTACAATTTTGTGAAGTTGAGGACTGAATTGCACTTGACCAAAAGATGGAGGACTTTGACTGCAATTTAGTAAGGGCCTAAATTATATGAAGTTCAAAATCTGAGGACTGAATTGTACTAATTCAAAGATGAGGGATCAAAGTGCAAGACGATCAGAATGTTCAAGGACCTGAGTAGCAAAAATTGGATGAACTATACGACCGCATGTATTTTGCCTATGCGGTTGCGAAGTGGCCACAGAACACTCAATACCGTTTTAAGGTTCTTCTATGTGACCGCATAGAAATAGTCTATGCGGTAGCATAGAAATAGTCTATGCGGTAGCATAGAATGAATTTTCAGAGGCGGTGGATTTTGCATTTTTCTCGAGTTTTGACCAACAATTTGATTACTTTTTGATTTGTTTATTACCTAAACTTATTTAAAACCTAATATTATATATTAAAACTATTATTAAACTAATATAATAGTTTTAGTGGAGGAAACTTAATGGGAAAGCAAGGGAATTGAGGATAAGGGAGAATTTTCATTCATTTTGAAAGGGGTCTTCATCTCTTCATCTCTTTTCTCTCTCTCTCTCTCTCTCGTCCAAAGCTCTCTGGTTTCTTTCTTTAGGTTTAGTTTTAACTTGTTTTTGTTAAGTTTTGTAAGTTAAATTGAAGGTAGTGAACAAGGAGAAATCATCAAAGAGGAAATTGGAAAAGAAATGGAAGATTTCAAAATTGTTCTACAAGGGTTTTATCTATCCTTTTGAATTTCTTCTTTTAGTTTCCTTGTTTGTGTTGTAATGGAACAAAAATCTCTTTGTTACACTACTTTTATTATGAGCTAAATAGTTTTGTGTTGGAATTTATGTAGTAACTTAACCAAAAAGTTTCATTAGTATGTTGTTTTGAATGGTAAGATGCATGTGTTACCAAGTTCTAGATGTTTTAATTATTGTGTTTTATTGACTATCATGTACTTGATCAATATATGATATGGTTTAATGGTTGATGCAATTATTGAAAAATTGTTGTACTAGCTAGATCAAGATAATTAAAACCCTAGATTTGTATAGTTTCGACTATACTCGTTTAGGTGTTATAGAGATATGCATCTACCCTAGGTGACTCTTAGAGTATTCTCACAACAATTTAATGCAATTGATTAAGTTGTATCCACATAGAGATATAGTGGATAGGTTAATCAATTAGGGTTAATTTCGCTCGGAAGAGGTTGTTAACTAAAATTGGAGAATCGGGTCTAATCTGACACTTTGGTAACACTAGTATCTTTATTTTATCGATTTTAATACTAATGAAACTATGGTTAAGTGAAAGCATAAATTCCAACATTTTTCCAAATCAAAAACCCTTTTCGTAATTTACTTTATCTTTTTAAAATTAAATCAAGTCTTTTGTTTTATTTTCTAGTTTTTAAAATCAAGTTTTAAATGTGTGTGTCTATCGTTAATTTGAAGTACTTTAACTTGTAATTGGATAAACACTTTTCGTGGGATCGACTCGGGCTTTAAAAGCTCTATTATACTACTTGATCCGTACGCTTGCGACATTCGTATTCGGCCCGATCATACACGTGGTATTTGCTATTTTTTATTTCAAGATTTGCTCATATGGAATTTCACGAAGAGGTTAATGACTTGGATGATTCTTTCTTGATGACATATAAATTTTGATGAAGTTTGAGAGTTGCTTTTGAACTTTACTTGTACTTTTCTTATTCACGACATATAAAAAAATTCTTATATTTTTGCAATGAAATAATATCATTGAAATATTTTTTAATTACACAAAAGACAAACCATTTTAAAATGTCATACAGGATACCCAAAATTTAAGGATCGCCTTGTTCAGAGTGTCGATTTCTTCTTTAATACGTTGTAAGTTTGGCTCTTTCTTCCGAGCCTCCGTGATGTTTTACCAAGAGTGCTGAAATTCTGATATTGTCGAAGTCTCTCAATAACTACTTCTAAATAGAAAGCAAGAATGCCTCTTGTCCTACTGTCTTTCTCATGAGCGCTTTAGCAACTACATTAGCTTTCTTGAGATGATAGTGAAATGCACACTCGTAGTCATTGATTGGCTCGAGCCACATTGCCTCATATTTAACTCATTTTGGATAATGCCTCCATAGTGATAGTCTCCAAATCTTCAGTGCATAGATCACTACTGCCACTGCTACCGATTCTAAAAAATGGTTTAGATAATTATGCTCATAATGTTTTAGTTGTCAAGACACATGAGCAACAAACTTGTCGTGCCGCGTGCCAAGCCTTGCTTTGATGCGTTACGGTATAAAGAACCTTTACATTCCTTGTACAATAGTCAGTACTAGAGCATAAATTAAGCTTTGTTTTAATTCCTAAATGCTTTGCTTACACTTATTAGTCTACTAAAATTTGAAATTCTTCTTTGTTAACTGGCTTGTTGGTACAACTATTTTTGAAACCCTTTTGATAATTCTTCATTGACAGCCAACCAATCTTAAAAATATGCGGATATCTCTCCTACTTTGGTTGGTCAAAACCAATTGGTGATCTATATTTACTGCATCAACCGCGATGCCTTGAACTGTAACCATGTGCCTAATGAATCAATTTATAAATATAGACAATGGATAGTCTCACAAGTGCGTGAATAATAAATGAGCAGTAATTATGAATAGAGCAATTAATATTTAATTTTCACTAATTTTATATATCATTTATGAGTTGAGTGCCAAATGGAGGTTGAAACAAAAGATTACAAACATCTTATCATCTAGCATCAATTCAAGTACAAATGTAATTGTGAAATCATATAAAAACTGATAATAATAATAATAATAATAATAATAATAATAATAATCAGGGAGGACATCATTAGAGCATCTCCAATCATGCTCGAAAAGCATATTTTGTAATATAAAAAATATCTAAATTTTTTTTAAAAAAAATAGTGAGTGAATTATACAATAACACTGCATGTCACTCTTTATTTTGCTAATTTCCATAAATAATTATGACTGACATTTTTTCTTCATTTTCTTTATTTATGTTAGAATTATGGTGTGATCCGAATTCTATTTGGAAGATGATTAAGAATTCTAATTAAAGTCGATTTAAAAAGAATTCTATTTAGAATGCTATTTGAAGTCTATTTGACAAATTCTAATTGAAATTCTATTTGGAAACCCAATATGAAGTTTGAAATTTGTGTTAGATTTGAAGAAGTGAAAGTATGGACCAGAGAGAAAATTTCAATGCTTTTTTACTAGCTAGTCGCTAGCCAACCGCTTGAGTAACGCTATCAAAGTTTTGTATAGAAAGCTAGTGCCCGCTTGGCGCCAGACTAGCATTCAAGCGATGCCAACACCCACTTGGCACCCTTCTGATACTCAAGTCGTGGCTTGTTCGACCCAGGTCCATTCTCATGTTTTGGCGCGTCTTGAGCATTCATATCCATCTATAACTCTACTTCTAGGTTTGAAACGTCATCTATATATATTTAACTCTTCATTTTATTTTATATCAAGTTAGACATTATTTATAAACACAAGTTTTTATATTCTTTCTTCATATTTTAGTGAAATCTTCTTTACCATGTAAATTATATTGTTCTTGAGCGTTTGTGATCAATACTCTATATTATGTGTATAATCTCATATTTTCTTCAATAAATTGGTATCGGAGTAATCTGATCTTGTCTTCGTTTTCAACAAGCTCATATCAGAGCCAAATGCTTGGAAATTCTGGGGAGATTGAGGTTTTCTTCAAGTTAAGAGCTTAACTTGATATTTTTGTGATGACAACCATGAAATATGATATTCTGCTTTTGAATCACATCACAAGATTATCGTAGTGGCAGATAAGGATGCAAGCAGTTTTCGCTCAAATTGATTTGGACGACGCGTTGTTGGATTTTGACAAGATATACACATTGAACGATGAAAGAGAAACAACGGAAGGATCGAAGTGCCCTGTCTCATAGGGATGACAATGGACAGTGTCAATTTGCTTTAGCCCTTAAAATAAGATAAAAAAGAGCAATTTTTAAAAAAATTGATAAAAACAAATAGAAAAACAAGTTGACCCACGAGCCTATATGAGGTAGCTGGTAGAATTCTCCAAGCTCAAACGAGCTAGCTTGTGAAAAAAAATGTGAGCTTGCCTTGATCCATAGTTCATCTCTAAACGAGTCAAAGTTGAGTTGACAAACTCGCGAGCGGCTCAACTAGTTTGTCAACTCTATTTGAAGAGTCATATTCACTATCTTTTATATTTTTTATAAATAAAGAGTTTGACTCTCTGAAACAAAAAGAACAAGAGAAGTATTGGAGAAAAAAAAATTATTGGAGATGCTTTTAGTCCATCAATTTTTAACTTTTTACTGTTTCATATTGAAAGTATTTCAACAATAAGATCAAGCCTCAGTTTGGGTTTCATTTTCTTTGTTAAAATTGTACTTTTCAAAAAATGGATGATGAATATGTGAATAGTATTTAAGAATCATACAAATGTGCGGTCGAAAGTAATGTTCAATTTTGAAAAGTATTTTTTTAGTAAAAAATGAAACTTATACATAGGCTAGGTATAAAGATATCCCTAAAGTTTATTCTTATTTAAAATTGACTACGGAATAATTGAGGAATGCGACAACATAAAACTTAGCCCTTAATTGACAATCATTACTTCAAATTTTTTTTTTCTACATATTCATTTTCAACCTCACATTCATATAATAAAATATTTTGCTCGTAAATCTAATTTTATTAAATTTTTTAACTACACAGTCTCCTAAAAATCACTATTTAAAACATTGTTTTGTCAAATAATGACCATCGAACATGGGCTTAATATCGGGACTCACTGTTCGATTTTCACCACCTTCGTGTAGAAAGCCATGTTTTATCTTAGACTTCCATTTTTGAATATTTTTAAGACGGTTAATAATCGACAATTACGTGAATAATTATATATTATTTAATTTAATTTATAACTGCATACAGAAAAGTAAAAAATATAAATTCCTAACAACTATGTTACAAAACAAATTTTAAAATCATTTTACAAAGAAGTTGCATTTCGAATTTACATCCAATAAGGAAAATAATATAGGGAGTGAATTTGACCCTTGAAGAACCATATTTACTAAATAAAAAGTTTGTCGAATAAGATAAATAACAAACGAGTCTCTAAAATAAAGTGAACGAGAGAAATAAATAGTTTATTGGAGATGAAAATTTTAAAAAAAAAATGTCTATTGTAGATGATCTTAGTCCGTCAAATTTTAATGTTTTTACTATTTCATAAAATTCAACAATAAAATTAAGCCTATATTTGGGTTTCATTTTCTTTTGCTAAAATTTACTTTCCGCGAAATGATTAGTGAATAAATGTGTAGTATCCATGGATTTTACCAATATGGGATTAAAGGTAATGTTTAATTTTGAAATATACATTTTTAGTAAATAAAATGAAACCCATACATATGATAAGATGATTTGACGTCAGAAGATGTATTTTATTTATTTGTTAACGTTAAACTCGTTAAAATAGGCTCGTTTATTCTTATTAAAATTGTTTACAAATAGTGAAAGAAGGTGATAACAATAAACATGGTTCCTGTTAGGTACCAATTAAAATTTAAGTGAAAATCAATAATTCATTTCAATTATATATCTCATACGTTCCACAATTTTTCAATCATACATTTCATCAACTCCTATCAAAATCCACTAAAAATCTGATTTCAATCTCTATCAAATAAAGGCCTAATGTTGAGTCTCACTCTCCAAATTTCATCACATTTATTCATTGTTTGGGTTCCATTAATTTCAAAATGTATTTTTTTCATCTCTTCTTTTTAAACACACATTCTCCAATAAATTTATATTACATATAAACTCAATTTTTTTTAACCACACATTCAAAAAATCACTACTATAAAATACGTTTTTCTTTTTTCTAAAAAATTAATTATAATGGAGCTCAAACAAGGGCCTAGTGTTAAAAGTCATATTTTACCTCACACATTTTTTAAATAATTAAGACACTAGGACAATGTGAATAATAATATTTTATTCAATTTATAACTATATATGTACAGATAATCATTATTTGAAAAAAAAAATTATACTCATTTTTAATCATACATTTACACAATAAAATATTTTGCATATTAATTCAAAACTTTTCATTCTTTTTAATCATACATTCTCCAAAAAAATCATTATTCAAAAAATTATTTTTTCCAAATAAATATTATCAAACAAGGGCTAAAAAACTTAAATTCCAAACAACCATCAGTATATCATTATAGCCCCGTTTGATTCCCATTTTTAGAAGAATGAGAATGAAAAATATAGCCGTTATAGGCCCTATACAAGAGATAAAAAGTCAAAAATGATAACTGAATGTGATTGATAATGATCATATTTTTCATTTTTAAGGTTGAAAAATGAGAAATAAACGGGCTCTATATCACAAAACAACTATCAGTATATCACAATTGTTTTCTTCTTTTTTCAGTAATAAATTTTTTTGTTACGAGGGTTTGTTGTAAGATTGTTAAAATCGTATTTGGTTTGGTATCTTGAAAACTTATTTCTTAAAACAGAAAATACGTTTGGTTTGAATTGTTTTATGATATTTTATTTACTGCAATTTGATTATTCAGTAAAAAAAAAAAGAATAATTTAATATTAATATATTATCAAGTAATATATACATTTTAAATTTGGTGAATTTTTAAAATTAATTTTTTTACTACAAAAGTAAACTACAAATAAATAATAAATTGAGTTCAAAATATAAAAACAATAAATTTAATGACGTTGACTGAAAATATTTTTATATGTGCTCACTTAAATTTTTTATGTAAATAATTATTAAGAACTTGAACTATTTTTATTTTTGACATTTTATAATTTTCATTTTTATAAAGTTTTATTTTTCAATTTTTTTTTTTAGAATCTTAGACTTACTTATTTTTTTTTTAATTTTTATTTAAATGAATTTTTTAATCGAATTTTTTAATCAAATTTTTTTTCCATGTTTTGAAAAACACTTAAAGATCTCGGCTTGTTTGATAGCCATTTTTGGAGAAAAAATGATTTTTTTTTATGTGATGGATGGTGAATATGTGGTTGAAAAAGAATGAAAAATTATTAATATGATGAAAAATATTATTTTATTGAAAAATGTGTGGTTGAAAATGAGTAGAAGAATGAGAATGAAAAAAGAAATGTGTACCGAACGTAAAAAAATGCGTTTTAAATTTTATTTTAAAAGTTTGATATTGTTTTCAAAAATTTATTTTTTGAAATATCAGACCCCCTGTTTGATTCTCATTCTCATTCTCATTCTTCTACTCATTGTCAATTACGCATTCTTTAATAAAATAATATTTTCCATCACATCAATAACTTTTCAACCATATACTCACCATCATTACATAAAAAAAATGCATTTTCTTCGAAAAAATGTACATCAAACGGACTCCAAATATATTTTCATTGCTTTACAAAATTGGAAACAACTTCAAAACAGTGGTAGATCAAATTTCCCTTTAGTAAGGGAAAAATGAAAACCCCCCAGAGCCGAAGGTAGAAAGAATGAGTACAATTGAGCCGTTGAAATAAGGTGACTCCGCATGCACACACATTAAGCGTCAAGACTCGAGAGTCGGCACCGTGCTCGTCGAAACTGCACACACCGCGAAAATCCATTATTCCCTTTGCCTGTTCTTCATCAAATTCCTCCAATTATCTATAATACTGTAATAATTCCTCAAATTTACTATTTTTTTCTTTTCAATTTCGATAACATTTCCAATTTTTTGGAGTATAGAATAAATCGAAATGGGGCAGCCATCGGTGCCGCCGCCCCCGATTACCCATCCTCCGCCGCCTCCTCTAACGCCACCGCCTCCAGCTCCCGCCCAATCTACCGGAGGAAACGTCGGGGGTTGCCAGGTGCGTTGCGCGGGGTGCAAGATGGTGCTGACAGTGGGCCCGGGTTTGACGGAGTTCGCGTGCCCTAGTTGCAAATTGCCTCAAATGCTGCCGCCTGAGCTGATGCAGCTCAATCAGGCAGAGGCCCATCAACAGCGCAACGTTCAGGCATACGGCATTGATCCGACGAAGATACAGCTGCCTTGCGCGCACTGCAAGGCCTTGCTTAATGTTCCCCATGGCTTGTCACGCTTCAATTGTCCTCAGTGCGGCATTGAACTGACAGTCGATCTCTCAATGTTTCGAAATCTTTCTTCGGATTTTCGCCTGCCCCCGCCTTCTGAAGAAGTCAATGAGGTTTCCTCTTTTTATTTCTCCTATTTTCCGCTTTTTTTTTTTTTTTTTTTTTTTTTTTTAATTTTAGTGGTTGCAAAGTATGTAGTGACATGGAAATTGGAATATTTGAATGCCATTGGATTTCTTTGCTGTGAATGTGAATTTTGGATTCCCGTGCAAATGGATAGCCAAGTCTGGGGCGTCATTTATAAAAATTTGCGGGACATTACCAATTAACTGTATTTCACTTGTGGATTTTTGAGTGAGGAACGTATCGTACTACTGACTATATTCATTCATGATTAATCGTGCTCTTTTAGTAAGTAATGGCTATGGATTGCCTTATGAAGGAAACTCTACTCAAAGCAGAAGATAAATGCAATTTTTATGCTGAAAAGACTAACTGATGGTCCATTATGATTAGTTTAAAGAGGGTTTTTTTTTTCATAAACAATTTGCTCCAATCTCAGCAATTAAGATTTGTGTGATATCTATTCAGATAAACCTTCTTACCTCGGGGGTTTCACTATGGTTCATGTGAAGTTTTGTGAGATTATTACTTCTGCATATTCAGTTGGTTAGTCTCAACTGATACTTTAAAGTTAAGAGACCTACTTAATAAGAATAAAAAGTTCAGATGTTCAATCATTGGAAGAACTGAAAATACAAAAGTTAGTCAAAGGTGGCTTTCCAATGTCAAAGATTAAACCTTCTCATTCTTCGCCGAGATACTTCATTGGAATATACAGTCTTATCTTGTATTTCAACTCTAATATTTGGAGTAGTACCCATCACATTGACTTCCGTCAAAAAAGTATTGATTTCCGTCACTCTCCGTTTTAAAAGTTAACCGGCTTAACTTTTGAAGTTGCAATTGTGAAATATTTGAGAAAATTCAGTGGCAACTCGGAAAATGTTTAAAGTATTACAGAAAATTGTAAACATTTGGGAAAGTATAGTGGCAACTGGGTCCTTCGAACTTTAATAGAGTTTTCATTAATTACCTGTTTTCAAATGACTCAACACCTTTGTTTTTCCATGTTATAAACTTCGACATTCCTTTGTAAATATTATATGTTTAACTTGGCTTGCCATGTCCTAATAAAATATAAAATAGAATTCAATGCACCTCTGAGAAGACCATAATTGTAACTTGACGCCTGTAGATCCCATTTAATGCGCAAAATTACTGTTCCTTGCTAGAAAAGTAATTATTAAGAATGAAATATCATATAGAATAGTACATGCTGGAGCGTTTAGTCATATATAACCCATACTTGCCCGTCTTGCATCCTAAAATTCATTCCTATAGTAAGATCTAACATCTATTCTTTCTCTTTCTTTTCCGATTCATCGATTTTAATACGATCCTCCTTTCATCCAAAAAATGAATTTTTGTACATTTCTTATTTCTTATTTGCCATTTGACTCTAATTATAGTCATTGAATTATCAGCCTCGGATCCCTCTAAGAACGAGTTTTACCTTTTTTGTTACCTTAAAAATGCTTCCATATTAATTCTTTGCTTTTCCTGTATCTGTTATTTCATTTCTCGTAGAAGAGAATGGAAGAGAAATGAACTAAAATATTGGAAAGAAAAAGTTAGATGATGCCGGTTGAGTTCCGTTTTAATGGCTTTTGTTTGAGGAGAATTTTAAAGGAACGTTGTGGAAGCATTCTTTTCTTAAGAAGATATAGCATTACAATCAGGGTAATATGACAGTAGTCTCCTTCACTTTGTAACAAAACGATTACTTGTGCAGGAGACACCCATAGTTCAAAAGACCTTAATTTACTGTAAGGGAGGATGACCCAATTATGGGCCTGTCTCTTTTGGTAGTTGGAGAAAAAAACATTGTATTTGCCATGTTACGGGTGAGATTGGTTGTGCTTATGGTTGTTGAGGCCTTATTTTATAATCCTTTTAATGAAGGTGAAGGGGTGGGACTTTAAATGAAACTGCAAATGTCTTAATTTGGTCGATTTGGAGAGAGGGAACTCTAAAATCTAGATCCTTCAGGCTTTTGAAGCATTTTTGCTTAAAAGTTCCCGTAAAGTTGGGTCCACTAACACATTTTTGGCGCATGCAGATATTTTGTTGAGTTCTTTGTGAGTTTAATACGGATTTTTTTTAACTATTTCGTTTTTTCTTACAAATTGCATCTTTAGAAGTTACTTGTTTTAGAGTTTATCTTTCTTAATAGTGTATTTTCCCTGAATTACAGTAAATTGTTGATATTTTCCTTTTGAAATAACACCATTTAGGTAGCCATTGAAGTTGAGCGCGAAGAAGATGAAGGTGGAACGGTGGGAGATACATTCATGGACTACGTATGAGTCCTTATCCTCCTTGAATAATCTGTTTTCTCTAGCTACCTTCACTCTGCATTGAGCCGTTCTTTTGAATTTATGGACCTTAAGGAGGACAGTTTTAACTTTTCTCCTGTTTTCTTTGCATTTTCAGCGTCCTCCCAAACTGTCCATCGGGCCTCCCCATCCAGATCCTATTGTGGAGACATCTTCCTTATCTGCAGTGCAGCCTCCTGAACCTACTTATGATCTGAGAATAAAGGATGACCTGGAAAATTCAAAAGCACTGTCATGCTTGCAAATTGAAACGTTGGTCTATGCTTGTCAGGTTGCTTTTACAACTTGACACACATAGAGACAGATATATGTATTTTGTATTTAATGTTTACAATGTTAATCTTGTTTCCATGACAGAGGCATCTTCAGCAACTTCCCAATGGTGCAAGGGCTGGATTTTTTCTTGGAGATGGCGCAGGTGTGGGTAAAGGACGGACTATTGCAGGGTTAATATGGGAGAATTGGCACCAAGGGAGAAGGAAAGCATTGTAAGTGTTCTGTGATATGCACTGTTTAGTGCAAGTTAGGTGTCATGAGGTCTTATCTTAATTATGTTGAGCAGTAGTGATCGGCTAAGCTTTGATGCAGTGTCTAATTAAACCCGTGTTCTATATTTTTTTCTAATGACCTTGTGCAGGTGGATTTCCATTGGTTCGGACTTGAAATTTTGATTCTAGGAGAGACTTGGACGACGTGGGTGCAATGTGTATAGAAGGTATATGCAGCTTTTTTTCATGAATTTTTTCTATTAACTGCCTTGAAATTGGGGTTGTTATTTTCTCGTGTTCTTGTCTTTCCATATATCTGGGGTCATTGAGTTTCTTTTTATTTTATTGGAGGGAAGGGGGCATTCAGTTGCACACACATTTGAACTTACCTATTTATCAAGATAAACACAATCATAGGTGATATGTCTGTGTTATGTCTAGATTTTGAAAACAACTTCTGGAATTAGCGATTAATAGTAAATTCACAAATTTGGTCCTTCCATCTATTTGAGACTGATAGGTGAGGTGGCCATTTAACTGAAGGAGTTTGATGTCAGACGAAAGCACAATAGTGGAACCAATTTCACAATTTGAAAGTTGAAACCATAGGAAGGGAGAAAACAGAGAATAAATCTGCATATGGAAGCAATAAGCAAGGGCAAATTTCTTTTTAGTCTACGCTTGGTCGACCAATAACAAGGGTTTCATTTTTTGATTTTAGTAAAAGGTGGTGTAATAAGGTCTCAATCCCCTGATTTTTAATTTTATACCTTTCTGCTTGTGATGTTTCAAATTTAATTGTGTCAATGTCTGCTCATACTTGTTGTGTCTTCTAGGGGTTAACTAAAGTTTTTGAGGTTTAGAGGATTTCTGAGTTGGGTTCCTTATACTTTTACCTTGTAGTGCATGCTTTGAACAAGCTTTCTTATTCTAAGCTTGATTCGAAGTCCGTTGGCATTAGGGAAGGAGTTGTTTTCCTGACGTATAGCAGCCTCATAGCATCTTCTGAAAAAGGTCGTTCTCGTTTGCAGCAGCTTGTACAATGGTGTGGACCCCAGTATGATGGTCTAATCATATTTGATGAGGTATCGGATCTTCCAACAAAATGAACATATCAACATGACTTGCACAAGCTAATCTTGTATGATATCAGCATGTTTCATGCAAGGAAAACTTAAACATCTTTTCTAATTGCTTATTTTAGTGTCACAAAGCCAAAAATTTGGTCCCAGAAGCTGGTGGGCAACCTACAAGAACAGGCGAAGCTGTTCTCGAAATTCAGGTGTGTACTTTGCTAAACTGGTTAATTAAAACTTGTGTTAAAATATGTCTCACTTTCAATCCTTTAGCCGTACCAGGATATATATATACTGTTGGTTTTCTTCCCGTTAAAAAGGCTTAACAGCTTCTGTTAATTCTAAAAGAATGATACTTACAGATATATAGGACTAGAAATTACAAGATAGAAAAGAAATAATGTATAGCTATTCAAAAGATCCTAATGACTGGACAAACTAGAAAATGATATATTACAGCCTATAAGGATATCTGAATGTAATGGAGGAATTTTTGCACCTCTTTCAACAGTTAATTCTGTCCCTTAGTTCAATGCTTGCTTGGGCACCGATAAATGGTTTTAAAACATCCAATTGTAACCGGCTTTAAGGCCTCCTCATAATGAGCGTGCAAAAAATATCTCAAGGCTCAGTCTTTTTAAGGAGTGTGCCTCAGTTGTATAAGGCATACGACTCACAGCACCACCTCAAGGCTTCTGGCCCACACAACATAAAAATTCTAATCGATCCATTTTCAGAATAGCCTACTGTCACAAAACCTAGGTTGGGAATAGAGTACTATCCCCACCAATGAAAACAATAGTTTCTTTGTAGATTTTTCTTTTGTTTGTTTGCACACTATAAATTGTTCTATTGTGAATTTTCAAGATTGTCTATGATGTATTATGAGCTTAATTTGTATTTTAATAATTTTTTGAATTTTTTGTTTGCTGTGAGGCCTACGCCTTGCCTCATGAAGGAAAAAGTCTCAGAATTACGCATTTTAAACTTTTCCAGGAATCTCTCTCTCTCACTCTCTCTCTCTCTCTCTCTCTCTCTCTCTCAACCTTATCCTCTTTCCTCCACTACCTCTATTTCTGTATGCTTACGTCAGCATTACTATCCTTCTTTCACTGAATATAAATATTTCAGTAATGATTGGTCTCTCTACAAGTTTGATTTGCTTTGTTGCTGTTGAAACCTATAATATGATCGTCAAACGTCATTTTTGTCAAGCAAAGAATGAAGGGATATGAATTAAGTTGGATAGTGTTAGCTTTTTTAAAATATTAGAAACTATCGATTCATTTAGCAACCTGATAATCCACCATCGTCTTTGTTCATTGAATTGATACTCCAAAATAGCGGGTTGAGTTGTACTAGCGAAGTCCTGACACTTGAATGTGTCAATTTTAGTCCATCATATTAATGAATCATTAAGTGATTGTGATCTTTAGAAGAAAAGAAGAGAGAAGACAATCTTTTAACTGCTTATGCTAGTGTTATACTTTGTTTTCTGGAGCACATGTATGGGAAAAAGCTAGGTTGGTGGGATGTTCATCCCTTCTTACATTCTGAATGATGCACATGGAAAAGACTATATTTTTGATATTGTTACGTCTCTGCCTACGTGGTAAGCGACATGACCAGCAACTAAGAATACCATAAGTGCTTTCCGAGGCGATGAAGAACATTCCAACACCTCGTCGACATAGTTTAGGAGACTAAATAACTTATGCAGGGTCGTCACTTTCCTTCTTGATGATTTCTGGATTCTCAATGCTTAATGGCATAACATAGGTCTCCATGACCGAAGCGGTAGAGACCGACCCTCAACCTTTGTGTAAATGTTGGTCCGACTTACGAAGCCACATGAAAAGTGACTAATGTAACATTACCTATAATAACAGTTAAAATTAGACATCTTTTTACTTGCCAAAGATAGCATGTGGGGTCACGGAACTATTGATGCATAGGATGCGACATGACGCGATGAAACTTGACCAATGAGCTGTTGGGTTAAGGTTATGTGTCAAGTATCCAGAGAGCCTCCATTCGTTTCTCTATCCTATAAATACACACTATTGGAGGTTTATTTAGTTTCCATTAATAAGTCTTGACAAATCACAGAAATCAGGGAATTATTTAGAGATTTTATTCCAACTGTACATATTTATTTCCTTTACTCTTATACGTTTGTAAAATACTATTAATGCAAGTGATAGATATGTGAAATTTATTCAGCAAAATTGGCACACACTTCTTGTCATTCAAAGTTAATCAACATTTTGAGATTTTCACTCTAAATATAAATCTTAACTCCAAAAAATACTCTTCTCTGTGTGTCAATCCCACACTCAAACATATGTCTTAGTGTCCCTTTAACGGACTTGAGTGTCGATATGCATACAATTGTGGCCTCCCCACCCTTCTTGTGTTTGAAAAGGCTTCAGTCTTGCACATCTAACGTGTGCTTTTTAAGTGTGTAAGTAACACCCTTGAAGGGGAGGGGAGGCAGAATCTGTTGATGCACTGAGTCTCAACCAGATTCGCAGGTCAGAAGTTAAGATGCAAGACATAATTTATATTGAAAGGGCTATTGAAAATCTATTAAATGGATACAAGATTATTCAAAACCATGATGATGTTAGAGTTAGATTGTACAAGAAGAATTTGTTTGGTTTCTTGTTACTTAAAATGGATAATTGAGCCATGCTGTAGAAAGGCTTGCTAAAATTTTGTTCGGATATTGGAAGGAATTTTGTACTGTATGATGGGAAGGACAAGACTTTGAAGCCAATAATCGTGAAAAAAGAGTGAAATGAACTGTGAAAGAAACAATATTAGTCCTCAGGAAATCTGTTTAACACCTGAATCTTACTGCATCTGTCTTTGGAAATTGATAAGCTTGGTAGAAGTGGAATTCAAACTCTTACCTTAGTTGTGAGGATGAGGAGTATGCAACAAGCTCAGGTTGCCTTTGAAATTCTCTAGTTCTGCTAATTATTGTTCTAAAGAAATTTGCACTTAAATCTATTTTGGAGCTTGTCTTATTCAGATGAGACCTTCTCCTCGAGGCCTGAGTTGTGAGGAAATATATTTTAAAATTCAGGACTGAAAGTAAATGAGTAAATGTTGGGATCATCCTTGAATTGTCTAATAAAAGCTCTAAATGTGAAGTGGGAGGGTTAGGACCAGTTTTTGGAGATGATAGATGTTATGGAGGACATAAGAAACATGGATTCCTCAGATCTTTGAGAGCAATGAGTATAGATTCGTAGAATTGTTCATGATGATGTTATATCTTACCTTCCATACTGTAGAAGGCTTCAGCAATTTGTAGACCTTTATAGCCTTTTCTATATTGTATTATGTTTTTGTTCTGTCTCTATCATATAATTTAAATCTTGCTTTTCTGTTTGGCCTGCTGCCATTTCATGTGATTGTATTCTTGTACATTGTCCGTCCTTGGAGTTTACTGGTTTGTGATTTCCTTTATTGATAGTGTACATATGCTTAACAATATTAGTTGCAGCAACAGTGCAATTTTTTTTTTTTTTTTTCTTCCAAGTGAACTAACGAATAAGCAGTAATAGCATTATGCTTTGCTGTGTCTTAGTGGACATTTAATTGTCAATTTGATTTCTAAAATATTAGGCCCGACTTCCTGAAGCTCGTGTTATTTATTGCTCGGCGACTGGTGCTTCTGAACCACGCAATATGGGTTATATGGTTCGCCTTGGTCTTTGGGGAGTTGGAACATCTTTCATCAACTTCCGTGAATTTTTAGGTGTGATTTCCATTTACTGCAGCAGACAATCTATTTCATTTTTAGTTTAAATTTATGTCAGTGTTAATCTTTCATGAATTCAGGATCTTATGTAGCTACGCTGGATGATATCCTTTGGCTGAATTATAGGCTTACCTTCAGTTTCATAATTAATTTCCTTGCTAATTGCTTTGACTGAATTTTTTTTATCCAATTTAAGAAGTGCAAGCTTATTTCTTTAACATTCCGTCCCATTTCCTTTTTTGCTCAATTTTTTCAAAGAAGAAGCTCATTAATTTTACAATTTGAAAAGCTGAAAACCCATCTCCAAAACATTAAGGAAGAGTCTCGTATAAGTGTCACGTATGTTTCATCTTCTCAATATGCTCACAGCCTCATTAAGAGATGAATAAAATGGTTGTTGGACAAGAGGGATAATTATAGTTCTTCACCTATGCATGGAGAAAAATTAATTTCAAAAGGAACTATGATTATGGTAAAGATAATTTGATACATGCTTTGATTGTCACGTCAATACAATTCCTGCATTTCACCAACCTGGATGTTGGTGTGCTATTCACATTTGCTTGCTTGTGCATTTCTTATATACACATGCTACATTATTTGTTTAGTATGTTCCCTTAGTTATCCAGCACGGTACAACTGTAGGTCTTCAGGCATATATCATGTGCCGTTCAGGTTTATTTTATGCATTCACACTCATATAAACTCTCATCTCCAGTTTTTCCTTCTCTTTTCAGTGAACCTAAAGATTTACAAGATTTTATTTTTGGATTATGTTTATCCTATGATTGCAAAGTTGTGGCTACCTGTCATGATTCTATGCAGGTGCACTGGAGAAAGGAGGTGTTGGAGCTCTAGAACTTGTTGCCATGGACATGAAAGCAAGGTTTTGATTTAGCATACTGCATGGAACAATTAGCATGAATAATGATGTTGTCAGTTAAAATAACACTTTGTTTTTTAGGGGTATGTATGTTTGTCGTACACTGAGTTATGAAGGTGCAGAATTCGAAGTTGTTGAAGTACCCTTGGATTCCAGCATGAAGGTATACTGCAGTTTCTTGGTTATACTAAATTATAAAGGAGATTGATAATTGAACATATGGCAATTTAAAAATTTGTCATTTTCTCATGTCAAATACGGTCCTTTGAGGGCTAGTTACCGAACTTGGCTTATACATTCTCCTATTATATTTCATCCGCTAGTCGAACAAGGGATTTCTCACCCGGTGTGCTGGGGATAGCTTCTGTTTTTCATTGTAAAGCTTCATGAGGATTGAGGAAGTCACCTTAGACCAGCTTCCTCTGAAAGCTCTTCTTGCCCGACAAAACACTTCCATAAATTATCCAAACATCTCCCAAAGCAGCTTATTAGTCTTAGAAGTAGCTTTTGTCTTTTTAAAACCTTGCCAAATGGGCCCTGTATACTAGTTAATTGAATGTCTGAGGAATGCTATTGCGTTGAATATTTTCACATGTTATATTTTTTGGGTTCAGGCTTAATAGGAGTTGATATCCTGGAATGCTGGCTACTACATCTTTCTAATCATGCTGAATTGGTGCACTTCCATGAATTGTAGTAATCTGATGGACGCAGAATTTCTTTACAGTATTACCATCCTGTAAAGAGAAAAATGTGCAGATAACAATGCTTTATATATGTTTACTGAGGCACTCTGCTAATATGTGTGTGCACCACCGATAGCCTGACTGTCCACCCTTCACCATTTATATGCCTCTAATTGTGTTGGATTATGTAGATGAAAAATGACGATGTGTTTAAGAAAATTTTATATCTGTTCCAGCAAGAATATTTGCCTTAAGAATTTCAAGGTTTCAGTATTGGAATTGTCTAGACAAGCTTCGTCCACGTATAAGCGATAATTGTTGCATGATTTTCCTGATCATATAAACTACTAACCTATGATGCACCGACACGAACACATATGTCCGACACGATACGTGTCAGATACGTCGACATGTGATTTTTTAAAAAAATATTGACATGACACGTGACCGACACGTTGATTACATTCTTTAAAATTTTTCATTTGTATAGCATAAATTTAGTTTTATAGTTATTAATTTTTTTTTTAAATCTTTTAAAAATGAGTATCTATTTGTTGTTTATTAATAATTTTGAGTTAAAAAATATAATATTTTAAATAAAAAATGAAAAATGTTTATTGTAGAGTGTCCGAAAAGTGTCGGAATCGACACGTGTCGGACATGGACACCCTATCCTAGTTGAAGTGTCCGTGCTACAAAGTTACTAACAGATGCGACTTTTCCACCTGATATTAGAGTCTATTTCCGTAAATTAAGCTAATTAGTTTATTTTATTACCTTGTATGGCCTAGCTAATTAGCTCACAAAATCGGGGATTAATTCCCATTGTATAGTTTCCATATATAGCTATGTACTATTCTATAAATTAAAAGCAATACAGAGGAGAAATTATCGAGCAAAATTGGCACCTGACACTTTACTGTTCTCAGGATATGTATAGAAAAGCAGCAGAATTTTGGGCTGAGTTGAGACTTGAGTTACTATCAGCAAGCGCATTCCTCACCAGTGACAAGCCTAGCTCAAGTCAATTGTGGAGATTATTCTGGGCTAATCATCAGGTTTATAATCTTCAAATCTCCAAGTTTGTTATGTATATTGAACACGCTCAATGTTTTCATTATATACACATTTCATATATGTTTTTGTTTCTATGCACCGCTGTAGCGTTTCTTCAGACATATGTGTATGTCAGCCAAGGTGCCTGCAGTCGTAAATCTATCTAAGCAAGCATTGATGGAAAACAAGTGTGTGGTTATAGGCCTCCAGAGTACTGGAGAAGCACGGACTGAAGAAGCTGTGTCAAAATATGTGAGCCTACCCCCCCCCCCCCCCCCCCCCCCCCCCCCCCACATAATGCTTAAGTTTCTTGGATTTCCAAGTCCCTGCCATATATGTTGTCAACTTGTCATACGCTCTGGTGAAAATAATTAAAATTGCATTAATATCAAAATGCTTGTCGAATAAACCTTTTACCTTGAATTTTGGGTATATTTTCTTGATGAATTTGTATTCAACAAATTTTCGTCATAATTTTATTTTGTGTGGAAATAGGGTCTTGAACTTGATGATTTCATCTCGGGACCTCGTGAGTTGTTGCTAAAATTTGTCGAGGAAAATTATCCTCTGCCAGAGAAGCCTGAACCGCTCCCAGGTATCCATATTGTTTTGTACAGTGGAACAGTGTGTATCTTCTTCTTTTTTGAATCCTGAAGTATTCATTTTCTACTTTTGTGCTTAGAGGAAAGTGAGAAAGGGCTACCAAGAAAGAGACACTCAACAACACCTGATGTTTCCTTCACCGGGAGAGCAAGGAAAGTTGCTAAGTGGCAAGCTGAAAGCAATGAAGAAAGCGAGTGGGGATCAGAAAGTAAACTATAAGAATCCTTAATCTGATGAGTATTTCAGTGCAGTATTGAACGAAATCTTGCTCTTACATTGTTTTGAAAATTAGCATTGTTTTTCTCTATCACAACATTGATGTCGTCTCATCTGTAATATTATTAATTCATTATTTATTCCTTTTGACTTCAGCTAAGTACATGAATCATTCACAATTTGTAAGTCTTGCATGTAGCCTCGTGGATGGAACATGAGGAGGGAGGCTGGGGCAAGATGACAAACTTTTGGCTAGTGCTGTGAAAATTAAGTTAGCCTTATTATTAGAAAACTGCACGGTCTCTGTATTCCCTCTCGACCTCTCGAAAGAGTGGCCCAAAGACTTCTTGATTATATTTAAGTCAGTCTCTTGGCTCTCATATGCCTTGTTTAATGGTCAGATGTAATTGATACGTTTTCCTGCAGTACACTCTTCTCTCTATCACGAAAGAAAATAATTTTGGTTATGACTGAGAAATTATCATTTGGCTGTAAACCTGATGAAGCTTATAGAGAGCATTGCTGCTTATGAATAACATTTGAACAGCTCATTTATTTTCTGATATACATTGCCTATATCACTTAATTATACAAAGATTTCAAATTTATGCTTAAGATCCCCCTACTCCACCTTTATCTAGGCATTTGCGTTGATGACTTCATTTTATTTGACACCCATTCTTCACTCATTAAACTTACCATTGAATTTATGATGCTCTCTCTCGCTCACAATACAAGGTTTTCATTATTGCTGATTCTCATTCTGATGAGTGCAGCCGACACTGAACCCGAATCTGCTGGATCTGACGATGAGTTTCAGATATGCAACATATGCAACTCAGAAGAGGTATCTCTCTCTCTCTCTCTCTCTCTCTCTCTCTCTCTCTCTCTCGTTTAGATTTATAGGACATGGTTGGTGGCTATGATACCTCTCTTTACTTATGTAGGAAAAAAAGAGATTACTACAATGTTCCTGCTGTTGCCAGCTTATCCATCCTGCTTGTCTAGTTCCACCTGTTGTGGAAGCTGTACCTGAGGATTGGTCTTGTCATTCGTGCAAGGAAAAAACAGAGGAATATCTCCAAGAGAGACGTGCTTATGTTAAAGAATTGTTTGAGAGGTATTATTTGTGCAATAAATGGTTTTCTTGCCAACCATTTTTCCTTTCAAGATAGCATGCTAATGTTAATTTGAACCTTGCTCACGATTTTGATGGCATTTGCATTTATCCAATTAATGGGAATCAAAATATATGATTAGGTATGAAGCAGCAGTTGAGCGTCAATCAAGATTTTTAGAAATAATTCGTTCAATGGATCTTCCAAACAATCCATTGGATGATATTATTGATCAGGTAGCTGCACGATCCGAACTAAATACCTGTCAACATCGCTAATGTATCACAATATTTGTCTGCTATTAACCTCACAATGTCTGTTCAGCTTGGAGGCCCTGATAAAGTCTCAGAAATAACGGGGAGGCGAGGCATGCTTGTCAGGGCTTCTGATGGAAAAGGAGTCACTTATCAGGCGCGAAACACGTGAGTTTTGGGAATGAATGCATTGCATTTTTCTTTTAGTTTATTTAAGATAGTTAAGTCACTATCTGGTATGGTTTAGGAAGGATGTAACCATGGAAATGGTCAATATGCATGAAAAGCAACTATTCATGGATGGTAAGAAGCTGGTAGCTATTATTTCTGAAGCTGGGTCAGCTGGTGTTTCATTGCAAGCAGATAGAAGAACCGTAAATCAGGCAATCATTATATTTCTACTTCATTCCATGAGTTCCTGTTGGATAAGAATTTACTCAACTACCTATTCGTGGTTCTTAAGTGCTATTTGAGTTTGGGTCTGTTTCTTACTTGTCTTCTCATTCTCCCCATATCTCAACAGAAAAGAAGAGTTCATATAACTCTAGAACTACCTTGGAGTGCAGACCGGGCAATTCAACAATTTGGAAGGACACATCGATCTAATCAAGCATCTGCACCTGAGTACAGGTAGAGATCAATTTTACAATTCTGATCTGATTAATGGGTGTGTCACAAATATTATTGCAATCGGTAAAACTGTAAGCTTAACTTTGTGCGCATTTATGTTCAATTTAAGCAAGCAATGCAAACTGAAAGTGTTATTCTTTTGATACAGAAGTGTAGAAAGGGTATTTTTATTCATATGTAGACAATTGAATACAAAGAGGAATTTATAGAGCATGCATGTTGAATTATTATTGGAAAAGCTACTTTAGGAACGGAAGTATAATTAGCCTGATACTTCCAAACTAGCTATTAAAAATATTAACTATCTCAGAAATATACAACAGAATCTTCAAACAATAAATAGATTCTACGATAATTTGAATATGCAATGGTCATCTGTACTGTACCCCTATTATTCAACTTAGACTTCTAGAAATGTTTTGTATGGATTACATTTTATTAGAATACAGCCGAAGTATGCTGAAGACTACATGTACAGTTTGTCGATTTAATATTTACACCTGTTCTGCATGCTGATAACCAAGTGGCAAATATATTTTATGCTTCACAGGTTGCTTTTCACGAACCTTGGTGGTGAACACCGGTTTGCATCAATCGTAGCCAAGAGACTTGAATCTCTTGGAGCATTAACACAGGGAGACCGGAGGTAACTCTGAATCATTCTTGTGTCTTCTTATAGAGAGCCTCAGTGACAATTAATTTTACCATACCATCATATCCACACATGCAACCCTAATATATTGTGAATTAGGCTTTGTTGTATCCATTCATGGAAACGTGGATGTTAGATTTGTTGACTGTGTTGTAGGGCCGGACCAACTCTAAGCACCTATAATTATGATAGTGTTTATGGGAAGAGAGCCCTAATGATGATGTATAAAGGAATCTTGGAACAGGTCTTCATTTATTTTTACACGATGGTCTCATACTACTTTTTATATGTCTCTTATGTTTGTATAAGTTATCTTTACTTTATTTTCTTCTTTTTTTTTTCTTTTTAATCAGGAATCTTTACCAGTTGTACCACCAGGGTGTTCATCCGAAGAACCAGAGACAATTCGAGATTTTATTCTGAAGGGAAAGACAGCTCTTATATCTGTTGGAATAATTAGGGATTCGGTTTTAGGTAATATTCTGATTTATATGTTGGAAAGTAAATGTAGATTTCTTTTCTTCAAGGTTTTTCCCTGTTTCGATTTTTTTTTTTTTGGCGTGGGGGGTGGGGTTGCATTTTATCATGAAAGAATTTTGGTGACTTTTTGTTATCTCTATCGTTGAATGGTAAAATCAACTTTAATGCATTGTTCATCAGTCTTAAGTGGGATGTTATCTGTACTGCCAAGTGATAACCTTAAAAAGGATTTCTTCATTATTTTTCATTGAAATCTTCTCTTGATTAATTCTCTGTCTAGGTGGTGGCAAGGATTCCGGAAAAATTTCTGGACGGATAGTTGATTCGGACATGCATGATGTTGGACGTTTTCTCAACCGGCTTTTAGGGCTCCCACCTGAGATTCAGAACAAGTATGTGGATTGATGTCAAGTTTTGGTGTGTGTGCTCCTTCAACGTGCCTTCGTAGTATTGAATGCTAATATTGTTGCAGGCTCTTTGAGTTATTTGTCAGCACCCTTGATCTTCTCATACAAAATGCGCGTACTGAAGGACAATTGGACTCTGGGATTGTTGATATGAAAGCTAACTCCGTTGAACTACAAGGAACTCCAAAGGTCGCGCCTATCCTCATTGTATATTTAAATTGCTGATAGATATTAACATCCACATTTGACAGACTGTCCATATTGATCATATATCTGGGGCATCCACTATGCTGTTTACTTTCACTTTGAATCGAGGAATGACATGGGAGGTATTATTTTGGTTTTGTGGATGCAAAATATTAGAAATGATTGGATAACTATAATAGTCCTGTGATTTCTTTCATCATATGCAGTCTGCACTGTATTTGCTCGAGGAGAAGCAGAAAGACGATTCTGGTTCGCATAATAATGGATTCTACGAGTCCAAACGGGAATGGTTGGGAAGACGGCATTTTATATTGGCATTTGAAGGGTATGGAATTTAGATTTATTTTGACATGTTACGCTAAACACTGTGCTTGAATTTGCTTTATTTAATAATGAGATCGTCAAGTGTAATGGTAAAATTGGCTGACAACAATAAGGTTAATTTATTGCTTCAAATATGAAGCAATCACTTTGAACTTGTATCCTTGAGGCTTGGACAGTATCACATTCATCTCTCAAGGTCTGAAGGTTTATAGCCTTTCGGCTATTTTTAATAAGTCCAGATTATCAACCAAGTGTTGGTTCATGCTGCAGTAGCACAATAGATCTAGTACTGTACTGATGATGTAAGCGATTCAATGAGCACGCAAGCTTTTTAAGCTATGAAAAGATAGAATTTGTTTGTCTGAGCATGTTGGTGCATTTGTTCGTATTTAGATTTTTGTAATTGCACATTAACTTATAGTTATCGATTGCGCACCCATGTAGAATAATTATACTCTATTTGTGTATTTTGAGTTTCATTAGAAAATTAATTTTCAATTTTCTATCTCCAGATTATTGTTTCTACTCTCTGCTACTGTTTTTTCTCGGTAAATATGTTTCTCCACCCCATCTTTTTGGAGTAAAAAAAACGGCTTATTCACTCTCAAGATCTGATTAATTTTGGACAAGTTTTGAGGTGGTTTGAATGTTTTATTTGGTGGTGCTGACTTTCATATGCATTGAAAGTGTGGCTCCCAATTGAAATCCATACCACTGGAATTTCTCCTTAGAAGTGTAGGTGCTGCTGAACTGGGCTGCACAAGAGGCCTTTGCTGTGTTCTCAATATCATATAAACTTCATTACTTGGTGATTTTAAAGTATTCCAAATCTTTAATTCCGCCTAATATGTTTATTTACTGCAACTTCTTTTCTCTTGTTTCAGTTCTGCCTCTGGAATGTACAAAATATTCCGGCCAACCATTGGGGAGTCCCTCAGGTGCCAAAATAAATTATTGTCAGGATATCTTTGTATAATTTTCCTTATATAGTTTCCATATCATTAATTAAACATTCTATGTGGCTTTCATTCAATATCCAGGGAGATGCCTATAGCAGAATTAAAAGATAAATACAGAAAAATTTCATCTTTGGAGAAAGCTCGTAGTGGTTGGGACGATGAATATGATGTTTCATCAAAGCAGGTAATAAACAATTATTAATGTGGTTAGTGAATTGTTTTGCCAGAAGTTTTAATCCTCAGTTTATTTTCTTGCAACATAGTCTGTCATATTAGCATGGTATAGTCACTAGTGGATATTGGATAATATGATAATTCAGTGTCGATGAAACACATGAAGAATGCAAACCAAAATAATCTGTGGAGTTTTATAATATCTTGATTACAAGACATCTAGTTATTGGATGGCTGTGATTTCATTTAATTTAGATCTGTTTTATTTTCGTTCTTTTTTTTCTCTATGGACTTTAGTGTTGTCATTTTAAACATCATTTATTACATTTACATATCTAAGTAAGTATCCCATTAATCTCTGAGCTCTTACTTGGTTCATATCTAGGTGACTAGATGTTATTAGTCAGCAGATGCATCATTTATTCAGAAATAGACGAGAGAAAATGCACCGTCGAGTATATTTATGTATACAGACAACCAAAAACAAAAATGAAACTCAAGCTATGAGCATGCAACATCTATTATATTCATATTAATTAACATATTTATATTGTATTCATGGATTACAAAATATCCCACACCCTCTTTGCTGATTGGTTTTTATTATAATTTGATTTGGATTGATAATAAAAGCATTATGAGAAGTGAATAGTTTCACTGAAATATATGAGCCTGATTTTCAAATTGTCGACTATCATACACACTGCACACCAATATTGATTCCTTGAGCATAACAAGTAAAAATCATACGACGACTCTACCATGATTTGAGATTTAGTCTTATTTCTCACATTCCAGCTCTTACAAATTTCATCTAATGATTCGATAGCTCTTGTCAAGGATATTTTGAGTTCCTCTCATTTTCATCAATTGATGGTAATTATGGTTTACTGTTGCATTATATTGAACAAATACCTCGCTTAGCATAATCTTTTACCTACAGTGCATGCATGGTCCAAACTGCAAGCTAGGAAACTTCTGTACAGTTGGCAGAAGATTACAGGAAGTGAACGTGTTAGGTGGCCTCATTCTCCCTGTCTGGGGAACTATTGAGAAAGCACTTTCTAAGCAAGTAAGTTGAAATTTATTTTTATTGCGCATGCTTCATTTGATCAGATGGATTTTGTGCCTTGTGCTCATTAGCGAGTCTTCAATACGTGGAAGTATTTGTATTTGCATTTGTGATGATTCTTAATGTTCTTGATTCCCACTTATCAGCTCCTCTCGGCATTAATTTTGGAGTTAGGCAATATGGTGTGACTTTCATCCTGTTTCATTTCTGAATAATTTTTCCTTGGCGTCCGAATTCAGATTTTCTTGAAGTGATAGATACTGTCAGATGCTCTTATTAGGTAGTCTGTGGCTGCCAATGTCGGCATGAATTTGAATTGCGCACTTCAGTTTTTCTGTGTTTGCATGTGTGGTGGTGTTATCTTTGTCATTGGTGGTACTTCCTATCAGCCTATCTTCCACGGCACCTTCCCAGATTCTGGGCATTGGTGGAGGGAGGAAAGGTTGTGTTTCGTCATTTGTGAATTACCATAGTTTAGAAGCAATAGTTGCTGTTCTTGGCTTTTCCAAACCGAGTGTGTGGCCTACCTTACTTCTAGTTATTGGACTAAAAGATGAACTGTAGTTTGGATATACAAAAATTCATGTTCCTCATTAGCATCAAAGTCGAACAAGAAACATTTACAGAGTCATTTTCTTGCTTCTGCCATATGTTGTAATTAGAACATTAACATCATTTTGTGCAGGCTCGCCAAAGCCATAAAAGGATTCGGGTTGTGCGTGTAGTGACCACTACAGAAAATCAACGAATTGTTGGGTTGCTTATCCCAAATGCAGCAGTTGAATCAGTGCTTCAAGGTTTAACTCTCTCTCTCTCTCTCTCTCTAGTTTAATAATTATACTATGGACCTAAAGGTATTTTTTTTATTTTTTTTTATAAATGACAACGTCGCATTGGCAGATTTGGCTTGGGTCCAAGACATCGATGAACAAGAGAAACCACTGGAAGTTTTGTTCAAATTTTCTTGAGGGGTCGTCACAACTTTCTGCTCTACACAGTCAAGATGCAGCAAAGTTGGTGTGCAATATGGAGTTCAACTGAAAAAACCTGCCTCAGCATCACCTTTGAAAACGCAGTTATTCTTGAGATTCATCATCCAGAATTTGATACAAAGCAACATTGAGGATATTTAATTTTTTGGGCCCCATTTTTTGGCATATAATTTGTAAATCAGAAGCATAATTGTTATAGGCAACGAATTATATTCAAGTGGATTTAGTATTGATGCTTCACAATTCATAATAATGCGAAATTTATATTTGTTTCAATTACATGTTTTTGTAGATCTAACAATTAACCAAACCAAGTATTTGGAAAATATTCATGGAGGGAAAAAGAAGTTTCAATGCTTGTTTGAGTTGCTACTCAAAATACATAGCAGAATGCGGATAACGCAATTTTGCCCAAATAATTATTGTGCACAAGCACAAAACAAAGCACCAAACCAACACGAACATTCCATACAAACACACAGCAAAACATTTAACACCTTTCTTACAACTGCTTTTGCGGCGTTGAATTATTCTTCGAAATAGCACACAGCACGCACCAAGGACAACCTTATTAGCGTACAAAAGGAGCATCAATGTGTTGATCACTGCAATAAAGTCCTGGACGCTGCGTGAAACCCTGCCTCTTCAACATCTGCCTTGCCTTCAGAACAAGCTCCTGGTTACTCACTTGGCCATCTGATTCTGCAATAATTGTCTGAATTGCATTGCTAAGAGCACCATAAGCTTCGCTGGCATTTCCTGATGGGCTAGCGTCAGCAGATGTTTCATCTGTTTGGCAGCCGCTGATCAAAATCCCACCATCCGGGAGTGCTCGTTTTGTTGAACCAGCGTAGGCTTCCTGTTTGCTACCGACATGTGTTTCCAGGGCGGCTTTAGCATAGCTCTCATCATTTTCTTCAAGCTTCTGCTGCAGAAACTGCTGGGCCAAACTTCCAACCATCCCAAAAAACCCACCACCCTCGCCTTCTCCTTCACCTTGATGCTGGAGTTTGCTCATGATGACATTCATGAATTTCTTCACCTTAGGACTAGAGTCTTCTCCAAAGGCATCAAAAAGTGTTGGCCTTATATTGCCGACATCTATATCATCCTTCCCAGTTTTTTGCTTGAGTATCTCAATGAGAGTTGAAAGTGGCAAGGATTTGTTCTTCACGTAGCCTAGCCCTTGACCTCTTTCAGTGGATTCTTCTTCCCCAGCATCCTCATTTTGGTGCTGATGATGATGGCCAAATCCAAATTCAGATGGAATGTGAATTCCACGGGATTCAATAGCATCTTCAACACTACGTTCCAAGAAGTTCTTGAATCCGAAACCAGATCCATCATCATCATCATTTCCCCTGGTGCTCTCTCCAATCTGCTCCTTGGCCTCATCTATGAGGCCTCCGCTGTGACAAGAATCAGACACGATCGTGATGCAGCAACCCTCAGGAACTTGGTCTACTAGCTCTCTGAAATCATCATCTGATCACCAAACATTCTCCAACAAGTGAGCCCAAAACGCTAACATATTCTCTATTGGTAATAGTTATTAGACTATATGCCTCCTATCAACAAGCATTGTGACATGTTAAGATCTTGCAGAAATCAAAGCACCGGGACAAATAATTGTCTAGGGCACTAGCTCAGACGCTTAGACTTGCCTCTGAGTCTGTTCCTCGCATAGGTGACATAAATATTATCATGTTGGACGAAAAATTAACTTTTAACAATCTTTCTATTATAGGCATCCCAGGTTAAATTTTCATACACTATTTCCTAATTGTTCTTTGTGAATTTTAATCATATTAACCTGATACATAAACCAACTAGAAACATGTGACTTTTGTTAAGATTACCCTGCGTTTGTGAGACATATAATTTACAAGTAGAAACATGTAACTTTTGTTAAATTACCGTCTTTGTGAGACATATAATTTACAAGAAGAAACCTGTGTATGCAGATATATTACAGTATATACACCACATAACCAAAATTGAAAAACATCGGAAAAGTGGAGGTAGCACAGAAGAGAGTTCACCTATTAGAAATTAGAATGTAATAAATTTTGGACTGTCCCGGAGTAATACTGTAGTTTTCTAGAGTAGGTATTCCAGAATCACTCGACTATCCATCAAATTCATCCCAGTTTATTCCTTTTTTGCTAGTTTACAATTCGTCTAATGAAATATTCGAAGCAATTACATCCTCGGAAACTTTTGGTCTAGACTATTTGCCAGGCCAGGGCCGGAGTTAGATCATAAGCAAGCACTCCCCACGAACACACAATCTGAGATTCTAGACAGGTCAATTGAAAAATGGACCATTTTCGTCCTATAACGCATCTACCTCGATCTTGCATCCTGATCAGAATTCACAGTTATCATCTTCAGATTTTGATCCATCTACCCGCATCCCCACACCATTTTTTAACACTCAGCACAAGTAATTGTATAATCACCCACACAAATCATCAAATCGTTAGCGAGTGAGAGAATACCTACCTGTGATTAGATTCATGTCAGTAGGAACAATGCACTCATCGTATCCAGTATCATCATCCTCGCCGGTCTCCGCTGGAACGCGGGTGCCGTGCCCACTATAGTGAACAAACAAATAGTCACGGGGCTCGGCGGACCGCACCAAATCGGCAAGTGCTTTGCGCATATTCCTGCCAGTAGGCTGCATGAAAGAATCATCCGTATCTATAAGCACCGTGATATCGTCCTCCGAGAATCCGTAACATTCGATCAAGCACTTGTACATTCTCCGCACATCGTTGATGCATCCTTTCAGCTCAGCCTTCGTTCCTGGATAGTTGCACCCGATCAGCACCGCCTTCTTCGCCATAATTGATTTGGATACGGGGTTTTTTTTTGGGGGATTTTGGCTTATTTTATCCAAAAAAGATGAATTTACGTTTCTCAAAATTAATGAACTTTATTTATTGTATCATATTTTAATTGTTTTTAAATTCCTTAAATTTAGTACATTGTAATATTTATGAATTTTGATCTTTTTAACTTTTAATTAATTAGGACATGATTTCAATAAAAATATTGTATTGACGTATTTTTGAAAGGGAAGAAAAATAGTTTTTATTACTCTGAAAAATAAAATGTTAAATAAATTATTTTATACTCTCTCAATAAATTTTTTGGACAGAAATCATTATTAAAGATAAAATATGCGTATTAACACAAAGTCAATAATAAAACACATCAAAAAATTTAAGACGCAAGTGATACAAAAAAAAAAAAAAAAAAAAAAAAATTGTAGTACTTTAAACGAATTAAATTGTTGTATAATTAATAAAAATTATAGCATAAATATTAATCTCAATCGAGTTATGGAAATTCTGATTGATCCATCCACTCACCCACGGTCCACAAATATAAAGTGAGTCAATTATTGAAGAGTCCTATTACAAAAACAGGGCAAAAAATAGGATTAAAAACAGGGGACTGAGGTGTGATCAGATCTGAAATTAAAAAATTCAGATCTGGGGCTGAGGTGCTGTCCACCTCAGCCCCCTATTTTTAACCCTATTTTTTATCCTGTCCAAAGGGTTTAACTCGTTATTGAATTGAGTAATATATTTTGTAACAATGCTACATGTACACACACCCCTACACAATGTCCTACACCCCCCTCACATGAAGGGGGGCCCACAAATATTTTATTATGTGTGGGCCCCCTCCATGTGAGGGGGGTATAGGGTATTGTGTAGGAGATTGTGTACAAATAACTTTATTCTATATTTTGAGCCTGCTATATGTATGTGGACGTTGAGTCTCTCGTGTACATGTCCCCTCACAATGGGGTCCTGCAAAAATCATATATTTTAAAACAAAAAGAATGAATTGCAGTATTTTATCACTGTCGGCACCCCACACAAGACAAAAACATTAGAAAAGAAAAGAAAAAAAAAATTAGTTTGGAAATGTCGATATTGTTTCAACGGCGCTCTAAGGGAACCCGGTTCCATTCCCTGGCCAGACTTACCAATTCAGTCGAATTTTTTTTATAACTATATGCTCATGCAATATTTACAACAGTAAATGGTATAATTGATTATATCGTACTTTTTTAATAACAAAATTTAAATTTCCTTTTTCATAAATTTGTCTCCTCCTAATACAAGATGTAAGAGTTTTAATATTAAAAAAATCCGCATAACCAAACATGGTTCAAGGTTTTATTACATTTTTTTTACTCATCGGCAAGAAAATTAAAGAGCTCACACTTCAAAGATTAGCACATATGAACAAAATTCTGTAGTAGAGACCAATTTACAATTGGTTTAAGGTTAGGAATAATTAACTTTGAGAAATGTACTTCATTTTACCTCAAAGTAGAAGGGTATATATATGGTGAAGCGAGAATGTAGATAATTTGTCATATCTCTTGACAATTATGTGAATGATTGATTGTGAAATCGACTACCCTCCAAGCCAAAAATCACTAACATCAATCATACTTTGATGGAGTGTGAAGTGTTGTTGAGTTGAGACTAGATTAGGAGGGTGTTTGACGGGATTAAAATTAAATTTTTTAGTAGATTGTGATAGAAGTTTTTGAAATCTGTAGGACCTATAAAAGATGTGGTTAATATTGATTTTTTGATTTTGACTTAGATTTTAATCAGAAACAAACAAACTCTATATTATGTTAAGATGGTCACTTAATGTGAGTTTACCCCGAACTAAGGTACCAAAATATTTGGTTGTCCGAACTCTAAATCACCTGACAAGTGTAAAGCACGGTTTTGTTCATCATGGCATGACTCATCTCTACAAAAAAAAATTGGCCCAAGCATGATTGCTGAGGCTGATTGCATGCGATAACCTGTATTAAAAAATTATTTTTTTATATAAAAAACTCCAATTTCCTTTATTTTCAAAATAAGAAAAAAAAATTTATAAGAGTTGTAGGCACGACATGGCTAAAGGGGCACAGACAGTCTCAAAACTAGATCGTGTCAGGCCGATTTATATATAGAATAAACCTGTTTTGACAAACTTAAAAACAGAAAGAAAAATAGTTGGGCCATTTGGTGCCCTCTGATGGGACAGGCCCCCCTCCAATAGGGGGGCGCCAAATGGCCCTCCTGTTTTTCTTTCTGGATTTAAACCTGTTCAAATAGCAGACTCCATATATACCTCTACGGCTCTACCCTAGACCCATACAATACTAATTACTTGATATCACGCAAACATATTACAGCAATAATAATAAAAACTTCCAACACACATTAAGAAGCAGCAGAATCAACAGATGGAAACATTAAGGCAGACACAAATGCTCAAGAATTGACAAAATTGCAATTTGTTCTTATTTCCCCTTGCATTTTGCCAGTAAGAACTTGCACATTTCCCAAATTCACCATAGACACTGCAAATTGGCTGGTAAAGAGCTCTGCCTGAGATGCCAAAGCATCAACAAAAGGTGAAGTTCTTGAATCTGAATAAAGCAATTGATCAGTGGACAGCAATCCCATTTTCTTTTCAAGATTTGTATAGTAAGCCATATCGAATGTCTTTGGAGTTGTGACATCAAGGTTAACAAAATTAGTGCCCAATTTACATTGTCTGTTCAGAGAATTCAGATAATTGATATCAATAGATGGATCAGGTTTTCTTGTTCCATTGAAGTTGGAGAACCTTTGCTGAATAGAAGAGCAACTACTTCTTCCTATGGTGTGTGCACCCGAGAGGACAACAAGATCGACTATGTTTAGACCGAGTTTTCGGAATAAGCCAATCAAGGAAGTGATGTTCTCGTGCCCCTGGGGAGCCATGTTGGCTTCTGTAGCAAGAGATACCTGTTGTTGAAGACAAAATTTAGCATCGCCTATCAGGCTTTAAATGGAAAAAAGAAAAAAGGCATTTAAGATCTCTAACGGCTTAAACTTGTAGATGAGGGGATTCAACGATACCCGTCCGTCTTTCCTCCCAAATGGCACTTGCCAGAAAGGACCTCCTGCAAGAATAGTTGCGTCTCTTGCTGCGGCAGTGAGTATGTCAGCACAGGAGACAGTTCGTGGACACTGCCTTTCCACTTCGGCCTTGATCTCATCAATTAATGCGAACCCTCGTAGTGTCTTGCTTGCAAGAGCTCTCCTTTCACTGCCTCGATAATTCAGCAAAACTGAAGCATCACACCCCTGCAAGTTCATAAATGATCAGCCACTGTTAAGGAATAAAAACATACCCACGCAAAATAGTGACTTGTTTGAGGAAATCAATTTTGAAATTCGCATGCTCACTTCTTTGAGTCTTAATCGGATCAATCGCTCATTAATGGGCTCTAATACCATATTAAGACTTAGGGTCTATCTTAAAAAATCAACATTATTAAGAGGAGCAGTCAAAATTCTTATAAGTTGATCTATGTTTTCCTCATTATTTGATGTGAACTTTATTCCTTAACAGACACGGTCCAAACTCCCACACGAGGCAGCAATAGGGATCAAAAGTATGAGTTCCAAACGGAAAAATCATAACTTCGTTATAAAACATAAAAGGCATACAAATGATCAAGTGGGACACGGACACGGTCCAAACTCCCAAGGAACACTAGAATTAACCTTATTTGGTTAGACTCTGAGATACGACCCAAATTTATATGAGATCACAGTAATATAAATCATATTTTGGTTAGAGAACATTAATTAGAAAACGAAATTAATTACTCTAACGACGCAGTCGTGGAAATGCAGGCGGATAATGCTGGGAGCAATTGTCGAATCCTGTTTAATCCAAGCAGTCACTTTCTGATTGATGATGGCTTCAAGATTTGGGCATGATTTTACATAATATTCTGTGGACAGATTATCTGCCGCAGATATACTCCTTGGCATTGTCCGTGGCTTAGTCTTGTTACGAATCCGAGGCGTCTGTGCTGCAGAATTGGGCAGATGAAGAGTGAGGACGAAGGCAATTACACAGCACCACCACCTGTTCATGTTGGCTCTCAACTGATTTATTTTGTTGGCAGTTTGTGTTTCTGAATGATGCATATTCTTGGAAGTTTTTATAAGCTTGTGTAGAGATACGATTGTGGGATTTTCGACGTGAGAAGCACTACTGCAGTGGGTGACATGCCAACATGTTAAAAGGTCTACGAGTCAAAATTGAAATTGCCAGATAGCATCTGCACATGAATCAGTGTTGCGGCTGGATCAACTAGTGAAGGGGACATCATAGACTTCCAAAATAAGTTTTCCAGTCCATTTTAAGCCATTCGATTTATCCCCTGGTTGACAAGCGTTATTTGAGAAAATAATGTATTTGAGTAGTGATTTTAGGATTAAAAATTGTAGGAAAAAATTTTGAATTTACGTACAGAATATTTTATTGTGTGAATGTATTGTCAAAAATGAGTATATAAAAAAAAGAGTTTTCAAATAATGATTGTCAAGCAGGGATTAGTTTAAAAGGTTAATAAATATTTAAGTCAAAGTTGATAATATTAATTTTAATTATATATTTTATGGGATTCAAAAATCTTATCGACTTTTCAACCACACAATTCGTCAACTTTAATTTGATTTTTAGTCCAATTTATGTGTTTCCTGGCCCTCGCATTTAGTATTTGAAGAGCAGAGGGGAGATAAAGTGAGAAAATAAAAACACGATATATAATAAATTGATAATATTGAGAAAGTGTGAACAAGATCTTAGTGTGCGTTTGATTGCAAGTATAGAATTTGTATGAAAAAATAAATTTTAGACAATTGAATTCCCTATAATGACCTAATTTATTGTTGAAATAATTCATTAGGAACCACCTTTAAATTCGAATGTTTTATTTCGGAAGATTTCATCAGGAACTTGTGATGCAAAAAGAATATATTGGCAGGATATATTATCACACAAAAATATATTCATTAAAATAGTCACTAACTTATGAAAGAGCATTGTTGGGGGCACAGCACCCTGTACAAACCCCTCACAATAGGAGATGGAATCCGTGATTATTTTAATCGCCGACTCCACCCCTACTATGGGGTGCTGTGCAATCAAAAAACCCCTTTATGAAAAGAAGGCAAGTTTAGTAACAGTATAATTTGTTAAAAGTAATTTAACTTATTTTTAAAGCTTTGCTAAACATCCACCCCAGCTTCTCGTAGATCCCTGTATTATAATATAGTCTGGATTCAATGTAAATTTTTTTATAAATAATTTATATATTCAATAAGGTAGTTCTGATTCTCATTAATTTATTTTATGATTTGTTGCGGAATTATTTTTAACTATACATTTAAACAATAAAATATTATATACATTCTTTCAAAAAATTTCCATATTTTTTAACCACATATTTTTTTAAAAATATTATTTAAAAATCATTTTCTCTCCAATTAAAGAGAATCAAACAAGTATTAAAATTAAACATTAATTTAATTAGATATTTATAACTACATTCAATTACATGAACACGTTTCATTAAAATCAGTGCTCTTCATAATTCATCTATAGATTTGCCTAATAGCGAAGAGAATAAGGTCCCGTTCTATTTATTGTTTTCAAGCTGTTTTCTATTTTCAATTTTCTAAAATGGTGAAAGCGTGTTTTCTTTTTTATTTTTCAAAAATATCTTTTTGAAAAAAAAAATTGCAAAGAAAACACAAAACGTCATGTTGACGTTTTGAGCATTTTGAATCCAAACAGGTGAAAAAAAAAATGACGAAAGCGAGTTCTCTTTTCTATTTTTCAAAAACATACTTTTGAAAAAAAAAAATTGCAAAGAAAACAAAGCGTTTTGAATCCAAACAGGTGAAAAAATTGAAAATACGGAAACGCCCAAAACGCCCTCTCTCTTCTTCCAACCCGTCTCTTCCTTCGTTCAAAACGCCCCTGCCTTCTCTCTTCTTCCAATCCTTACATTCCTTCTATTTTGTAAAGATGGAGAGAGTAGAACAGAGAAAGTGAAAGAGAATGAAAAAGGGAAAGGGGTTGTCGTAGCGGTGATGGTGTAGCGACCCGAATTTTCAAAATACAATTTCATAATTTAAATTGCGTCGCTACGACAATCCCGTCAAATTTAGAATCCATTTTACGTCCGTCGAGTTGTCTAGCAAAAATAATTAATTTAAGAATTTCGAAACGATTTTAAATTACAAAATTCAATATTTATTTATCGAGTTCAATTTCGAACAATTTTAAAAATATCAAATTTTTATCGATTTAAATCCAATTTTTATGTTCGATATTCTATTTAATATCTAATTTCATTAATTCCAAATATTACCTTTTAATTCAATTTTATTTAAATCCTATTAGCCAAAGAATTACTTTTCAACCCAAACTCTAAGTCCAATTACTACCTCGTTTTTCGTGCCCTACTGTTCATTATCACCTTCTTCGACCACGCCTCACAGCTTCTCTCACACGACCTCTTCAACCCAGCAACTACTGCAACAGGTAAGAATCCACATCCCACCTACTTTCAATCTCGATCAATAATCAACCAAGAATGTCACGCAATTTCTCACACACACACACGGTTAATCCAATTTCAATCACTCACCCGTTGCAGCCACCAATGCCAATCACACCCCACAGTTTCGACCACCACCAAACTGCAAACTACAACCATCACCTCTATTTTTAGACCACCGTTACTGCCTTCACGCCTGCAAACCACCACCACCTCGATACCGAACCGTTGGCCCAATCGGACTCTCCACTTCAACCAAAAATCAACTCCAAACAACCCCAAAATCAAGAAATCACAAAGCCATTCACTTACCTCGACTCCACCCACATGTTGGCCGGATTTCCCGCCAGAAAACCCAAGAAATCGCCGCCTCCTAGCCTCGGTTTAGCCTCGGTTTTGACCCCCAATCGACACCCAATCAACCCCAGTCGACCCATACCCGCCGGCGCTACCTCGCGACGGTGACAGCTTCGCCTTCGACCAGAGTTCGCCCCACCTCTAGCACCACTTCCTCGCCGGTTCCCTCTTCTCTTGATCTCTCTGCGTTTGTCGAGTGAGAGAGAGAGAGAGAGAGATTAGAGTTAGGTTTTGTAAATAATTGTTTTTTTTTTGAAAAATTACACCTTAAACCCCTGTTTCTAAAAAGTTATTCAAGTTGGCCCCAAAGGTTTAAATGTTTATTATTCCAATTTCAAATGTTTTTACAAATTGTTTTATTCAGTCCCTATGTTTTAAGTTACTTTTAAAATTAGTCCACAATTTCCAAAAAGGTTACTTCAGCCCTTTAAACTTTTAAAATTCAGTTTTAATACTTTTCAATTTAGTCCCTAAAGGTTTTAAAGTTTTAATTAAACTTAGTATCTTAAATTAAATTAATTTTGTTCTTGCTAGACGAGTTCGCGGGCAAAGTGTGAAGCACGGTAACATTTCAATTGTTCAATTTCCCAGAAAACTTTCAAGACTTCGAGGTGGGGTTTACTTTTAAGCAATTGTGGTTATTTGTCCATGTTAATTCTCGATGTGTGATTTTGATTGTGATATGATGTTTATACATATGAAAATGTTGCCAGAGACCGTAAATAGGTCCGGGATCGAAATCGGGTCCTTGGGAATGCCCACAGTGCTAAAATTTGCTAAGCTTATGCCATGTTGTCAGGGACCGTAAATAGGTCCGGGATCGAAATTGGGTCCTTGGGAATGCCCACAGTACATATTCTATAGTATGTTGTATGGATATTATGTTCACCACTTGATTGCATATTTTGATTTAATTTGGACTGATTGCAGTATCTCCACTGAGTATAATTCGTTATGCTCACCCCACTATTTTCCCAACCTTTCAGGTTAACGAGCTTGGCAGGGCAAGGCAACGAGTGGGGCAAATTTTAATTTATTAATAACACTTTTGAATTATTGATTTTGAACAAGAATTTTAAATAGTTGGTTTCCATTTGACATTTTAATACCGAATTTTGGTATCTTTGCAAATGTTGATTTTTGCTTATTACATTTGGTATTAACTCTTGAATGTGAGAAAAACTATTTTCGAAGTGATGTTTCCGCGTTTTGTGTTAAATTGCTATGGATTTTTAAAGTATATGTTTGCCTTCATATTGTGGCGACTTTTGAAAATATTTATTTACAGGCTACTTTGACTTAAGTAACGCCTCGAATTATTAGTGAAATTTGGGGCGTTACAGTGTGGTATCAGAGCACATGTTTACCTTTCTGTAGACTTGTGAAAAATTTTCAAAAAAATAAAATAAAATGTGTTTAGTACTTAATTTAAATGTTACCCGCTCTTGCCGCGCCACGCCTACTCCGAAAAGGTAAAATGTTTAGAAAATTTTATTTGATGAAGTCTGAAAATTTTCATCTGCTGGATACCATGAATTTATTATATTACTGCATCTGAAATTGATTGTTACAATGAAAAGTTACATGAGAATGAAATTTTACTATAGTTGATGCAGTTTGAAATGTTTGAAAGTTTGTATCCAGTACATGTTATAAAAATTTTCTATGAGCTATTATGTTTGGGAATTGAACTTGTGATGTGAAGTATTTAAAAAAAAATATTTGGAAATTAGAAATTTAGTCCTCGGAATTAGGCTAAAACATGAAGTAACCCATTTCAATAGAATTTACCTTCATAATTGATATGTCAAAAAGGACTGTATGAGATAGAGATGTGGAAAGAACTATTTGTGAAAATTTCAGTAGGAGAACATATTTCGAGTTATAGATATTGGTTGCAATTTTATTATTTGTTTTCCTTTGGAAAAATTTGAGATAATAATAAAATTTGCTTTAGGCTCTACTGTGATGTTCTATAATTATTCCTTTTAGATTTTATTATTCCTAAATGGCCATTGTGAATTTCACAACTTAATGGATGCTGAGACAAATGTTGTTGTAATTTAGGAAAATGTCTCGTAGAACAAATCGAGTTCCCGTGAATCGGACTGCTGCAAGACAAGCTACCCCAGGCCAGACTGCTACTGGCGATGCGGGAAATGATTCGATAAGGGATCTCGTGAATGCACTTCAGGGGCTCATTCAGCAACAAGCCCCGACAGCTCGACGAAATGCCCCTAATCCACAAACTAATGCAGACAATACAAGTATGGTTGTTGAACAATTTCGCAGATATAAACCACCAACATTTAATGGTCGAACAGGACCCCTAGCTGCAGAGGAATGGCTAAGGGCATTAGAGAGGATCTTTAAACATATAGCCTGTTCGGACGCTCAGAAAGTGTCATGTGCTGTATTCCAACTTGAAGAGGACGCAGATCATTGGTGGGAATCACATCAGCGCACCAGAACTGAGGCACAGCAACTTGAATTGACATGGAATGGATTCAAGGAATTAATAATACAGAGGTATTTTCCCCAGTCTTTTCGGGATCAGAAAGAAACAGAGTTCCTTGAACTTAGACAAGGAAGTATGTCAGTTGTAGAATATGAAACGAAATTCAACCAGCTGTCCAGGTATGCTATCCATCTGGTTGATACGGATATCAAGAAGGCTAGAAGATTTGAAAGGGGCTTACGCCCAGAAATTGGAGGAATCATGGCAGGTTTAGGTCTCACTACCTATGCCGAAGCAATTGAGCGAGCACAAGCTATATCCTCTCGCTTAAACCTGGAAAAGACTACTCAGAAACCCGCAGAGGTACCAGTAAAAAGGAAATGGGACAATCAGAATATGAGCAAAGGTAGATATCAGAACAAGAAGGGAAAATCATGGGGAAAAATGGAGAAAAAGGCTAGCACTGAGAAACCCGTATGCCCGAAGTGTGATAAGCATCACCATGGAGAGTGCTTACTCGGGAAAGGAATGTGTTTCAGATGTAAGAAACCCGGTCACTTTGCTGGTGAATGTCCTGAATTCAAGGGTAAGGAAGATGCCAGGAAAGGAAAGGCTCGAGTTTTTGCTTTAACTCAGAAGGAGGCAGAGAAAGATCCCGACGTGATGACAGGTATTCTATCAGTATTCAATATACCTGCTATTGTTTTGATTGATTCCGGTGCTACGAATTCTTTCATCTCTGCTAGTTTTCATGCTAAGATTGGGAATGTATGTGAAAATGTGAATGATGCCTTAGAAGTTAGTATCCCTTCAGGTGAAACTATTATCACTAATTTGATGTCGAAAGCTGTTAAGTTTGAAATAGATGGGAAGAACTTAGAGGCAGACTTGTACTTAATAGACATGAGGGACTTTGATATTATTTTAGGCATGGACTGGCTTAGTTGCAATCACGCTACGATTAAGTGTCATGAGAGGGAAGTGCTCTTTCAGAAACCAGGAGAATGTGAATTTACTTTCTTCGGGACAAAAGTTAAAACCATGCCCCGTGTCATATCAGTGTTGAAAGCACAAAGGATGTTGAGAAAGAGTACAAATCAAGGATATCTAGTTAGCATCACTAGTGTTCAGGCAACTGAGATAACTGTTACAGATGTACCAGTTGTGCGTGATTTTGTGGATGTATTTCCAGAAGACCTAGTTGGTATTCCACCAGATAGACAAGTGGAATTCATGATTGACTTAGTACCTGGAGCTGCACCCATATCTAAAGCACCCTACAGGATGGCACCGAAGGAACTTCAGGAGTTGAAGGTACAACTACAAGAACTGTTGGATAAAGGATTTATTCGACCAAGTGTATCGCCTTGGGGAGCACCGGTTCTGTTTGTGAAAAAGAAAGATGGATCAATGAGGATGTGCATTGACTACAGGGAGTTGAATCGCCTCACAGTCAAGAATAAGTATCATTTACCACGAATAGAAGATTTGTTCGATCAGTTAAAGGGTGCCGTTGTATTCTCCAAAATTGATTTGAGATCAGGTTATCATCAATTGAAGGTTAAGGACGGTGATATACCAAAAACTGCATTTAGGACTCGATACGGACATTACGAATTCACTGTGATGCCGTTTGGGTTAACTAATGCGCCAGCTGTATTCATGGACTTAATGAACCGAGTATTTCACCAATACTTGGATCGGTTTGTAATTGTCTTTATTGATGACATTCTGATTTATTCAAAGGACAAAGAACAACATGAGGAGCATCTCAACATTGTATTACAGATACTTCGACAGGAAAAGTTGTATGCAAAATTCAAGAAATGCGAATTCTGGCTTGACCGAATTGGTTTTCTTGGACATGTGGTTACCGCAGATGGTATCGAAGTTGATCCAGCCAAGGTTGATGCTGTCACTAATTGGAAGGCACCAACTAATATAAATGAAGTTCGTAGTTTCTTGGGATTGGCTGGCTATTATCGAAGGTTTATCGAAGGATTTTCAAAAATTGCTGGACCGATGACCCAGTTGACCAAGAAGGGAGTGAAGTTTCAGTGGACAGAAAAGTGTGAGAAGAGTTTTCAGGAATTGAAACAGAAATTAGTATCTGCACCAGTTTTGGCTATTCCAGAAGGGTCAGAAGGTTTTGTAATCTACAGTGATGCATCGAAACAAGGTTTGGGATGCGTTCTGATGCAGCATGGAAAAGTGATTGCATATGCATCTAGACAGTTGAAGCCACATGAGCAGAACTACCCTACACATGACTTGGAATTGGCTGCTGTAGTTCATGCTTTAAAAATATGGCGACACTATATATATGGTAGTAAATGCGAGATATACACAGACTATAAGAGTTTAAAGTATTTCTTCACTCAGAAAGAATTGAATATGAGACAGAGAAGGTGGCTGGAGTTAGTTAAAGATTATGACTGTACTATCCACTACCACCCCGGCAAGGCCAATGTTGTTGCTGATGCACTTAGCCGGAAAGGTAAAGGACAGTTAGCTGCCTTAACCAGTCAAGAACAATTGATCAAGGATTTTGCCAACATGAGACTTGAAGTTGTAGCTCCTCCACATCACACGACTGCAATTATAGCTACTATGATTGTTCGACCGACTCTCAGAGACAGAATTAAAGAAGCTCAGGGTAAGGATAAATTTTTGTGCAAGATTAAGGACAGAGTACTCGCTGGCAGTGTAAAAGGTTTTGAAGTATCAACTGATGACACTCTTCTGTTTAAGGGAAGACTGTGTGTACCGAAGGATGAAGCCTTGAGGAAGGAAATTTTAGAGGAAGCACATTTTTCACCTTATACTGCACACCCAGGAGGTACGAAGATGTACCAGGATTTGCGAATAATTTATTGGTGGAGAAACATGAAGAGGTCGATTGGCTTATTTGTTGAGAAGTGCATGACTTGCCAACAAGTTAAAGCTGAACATCAACGTCCGTCTGGAATGTTGAACCCACTTGAAATCCCAGAATGGAAGTGAGAACACATAACAATGGATTTTGTTGTGGGACTTCCTCGATCAGTTAAAGGTCATCAAGCTATATGGGTCATAGTTGATCGATTGACAAAATCTGCTCATTTTGTACCAGTGAAAATGACTTTCAGCTTAGACCAGTATGCTCAGTTATACATCAGAGAAATTGTAAGATTGCATGGTGTACCAGTTTCTATAGTGTCAGACAGGGATTCCAGATTTACATCCAAATTTTGGGAAAGCTTGCAAACAGCTATGGGAACGAGATTGAAATTCAGTACAGCATATCATCCACAGACAGATGGACAATCAGAGAGAACTATACAGACTTTAGAGGATATGTTGAGAGCTTGCGCGTTAGACCTTGGTGGTAACTGGGAAACGCATTTACCTTTGGTTGAATTTGCATATAACAATAGTTTCCAATCTACCATTGGCATGATACCGTATGAAGCTCTTTATGGCAGAAAATGCAGATCACCAATCCATTGGGATGAAGTTGGTGAAAGGAAAGTTTTGGGTCCAGAAATAGTGGAACAGGCTGTAAAGGCTGTAGAGAAGATCAGAGAAAGGATTAAAATAGCACAAGACAGACAGAAGTCTTATGCTGATAAGCGACGAAAGGAACTACAATTTGAAGTTGGTGAAAAGGTATTTCTTAAAGTGGCTCCCATGAGAGGAGTGGTAAGATTTGGACAGAAAGGGAAACTTAAACCAAGATTTATTGGACCTTTTGAAATTTTGGAAAGAGTTGGAAGCGTTGCCTATAAGTTGGCTTTACCGCCAGAGTTAACAACAGTACATAATGTTTTTCATATCTCAATGTTAAGGAAATATGTCCATGATCCGGACCACATTGTTAATTATGCATCCTTAGATGTTAATAAGGATATGACATATGAGGAAACTCCTGCAGTTATACTTGAGAGGAAGGTTCATACCTTAAAGAACAAAGATATTCCTTTAGTTAAAGTCCAATGGAATAGACATGGTAGAGAAGAGGCAACTTGGGAAAGAGAAGATGAGATTTTAGCCAAATATCCAGACATTCTCAATTCAAGCAAGTTTAATTTCGAGGACGAAATTTATTTAAGTGGGGAAGGTTGTAGCGACCCGAATTTTCAAAATACAATTTCATAATTTAAATTGCGTCGCTACGACAATCCCGTCAAATTTAGAATCCATTTTACGTCCGTCGAGTTGTCTAGCAAAAATAATTAATTTAAGAATTTCGAAACGATTTTAAATTACAAAATTCAATATTTATTTATCGAGTTCAATTTCGAACAATTTTAAAAATATCAAATTTTTATCGATTTAAATCCAATTTTTATGTTCGATATTCTATTTAATATCTAATTTCATTAATTCCAAATATTACCTTTTAATTCAATTTTATTTAAATCCTATTAGCCAAAGAATTACTTTTCAACCCAAACTCTAAGTCCAATTACTACCTCGTTTTTCGTGCCCTACTGTTCATTATCACCTTCTTCGACCACGCCTCACAGCTTCTCTCACACGACCTCTTCAACCCAGCAACTACTGCAACAGGTAAGAATCCACATCCCACCTACTTTCAATCTCGATCAATAATCAACCAAGAATGTCACGCAATTTCTCACACACACACACGGTTAATCCAATTTCAATCACTCACCCGTTGCAGCCACCAATGCCAATCACACCCCACGGTTTCGACCACCACCAAACTGCAAACTACAACCATCACCTCTATTTTTAGACCACCGTTACTGCCTTCACGCCTGCAAACCACCACCACCTCGATACCGAACCGTTGGCCCAATCGGACTCTCCACTTCAACCAAAAATCAACTCCAAACAACCCCAAAATCAAGAAATCACAAAGCCATTCACTTACCTCGACTCCACGCACATGTTGGCCGGATTTTCCGCCGGAAAGCCCAAGAAATCGCCGCCTCCTAGCCTCGGTTTAGCCTCGGTTTTGACCCCCAATCGACACCCAATCAACCCCAGTCGACCCCTACCCGTCGGCGCTACCTCGCGACGGTGACAGCTTCGCCTTCGACCAGAGTTCGCCCCACCTCTAGCACCACTTCCTCGCCGGTTCCCTCTTCTCTTGATCTCTCTGCGTTTGTCGAGTGAGAGAGAGAGAGAGATTAGAGTTAGGTTTTGTAAATAATTGTTTTTTTGAAAAATTACACCTTAAACCCTTGTTTCTAAAAAGTTATTCAAGTTGGCCCCAAAGGTTTAAATGTTTATTATTCCAATTTCAAATGTTTTACAAATTGTTTTATTCAGTCCCTATGTTTTAAGTTACTTTTAAAATTAGTCCACAATTTCCAAAAAGGTTACTTCAGCCCTTTAAACTTTTAAAATTCAGTTTTAATACTTTTCAATTTAGTCCCTAAAGGTTTTAAAGTTTTAATTAAACTTAGTATCTTAAATTAAATTAATTTTGTTCTTGCTAGACGAGTTCGCGGGCAAAGTGTGAAGCACGGTAACATTTCAATTGTTCAATTTCCCAGAAAACTTTCAAGACTTCGAGGTGGGGTTTACTTTTAAGCAATTGTGGTTATTTGTCCATGTTAATTCTCGATGTGTGATTTTGATTGTGATATGATGTTTATACATATGAAAATGTTGTCAGAGACCGTAAATAGGTCCGGGATCGAAATCGGGTCCTTGGGAATGCCCACAGTGCTAAAATTTGCTAAGCTTATGCCATGTTGTCAGGGACCGTAAATAGGTCCGGGATCGAAATTGGGTCCTTGGGAATGCCCACAGTACATATTCTATAGTATGTTGTATGGATATTATGTTCACCACTTGATTGCATATTTTGATTTAATTTGGACTGATTGCTGTATCTCCACTGAGTATAATTCGTTATGCTCACCCCACTATTTTCCCAACCTTTCAGGTTAAGGAGCTTGGCAGGGCAAGGCAACGAGTTGGGCAAATTTTAATTTATTAATAACACTTTTGAATTATTGATTTTGAACAAGAATTTTAAATAGTTGGTTTCCATTTGACATTTTAATACCGAATTTTGGTATCTTTGCAAATGTTGATTTTTGCTTATTACATTTGGTATTAACTCTTGAATGTGAGAAAAACTATTTTCGAAGTGATGTTTCCGCGTTTTGTGTTAAATTGCTATGGATTTTTAAAGTATATGTTTGCCTTCATATTGTGGCGACTTTTGAAAATATTTATTTACAGGTTACTTTGACTTAAGTAGCGCCTTGAGTTATTAGTGAAATTGGGGCGTTACAGGTGGACACCCCGGATAGGAGCAAAAACAATCAGACCACAACCTCCACCAATAAATTTGTGTGATTTGCATCTTTTTTCTATTTATGTATAATGGGTGGTGATTTGAACATTTTTTTGGGTTGATTGGTGTTGGTTATGAAGTGTTTTTTCCTCTATCAAACCTTCATTCTTTTTTTTTCCTGGATTTTGGTTAATTGATACTTGATTAGTGCTTTTTTTGTTTGATGGGACTATGGGTTTTTAGTAATTTGATTGATGGTTTAGTTTTTTGATGGCTTTCTTTTGTTGGGGATTTGTGGTTATTCTTGATATCGCTTTGATTTGTTGTGATTGTTACCTAAAAAGAATTGGAAAGTGGGTTTTCAATAAATTGGTGAAAATCTGTTTCTCTAAAGGGTTTTCAGAGTGTTAAGAATATGTATCACCACATATCCCATTCGTTATAAGTATGGGCTCACACATATCTCTACATTGATATGATATTGTCCACTTTGGGTCTAAACTCTCATGGTTTTGCTTTTGGACTTACCCAAAAGACTTCATACCAATGGAGATATATTTCCATACTTATAAACCTATGATCCTCCTCATTTTTATCCGATGTGGGACTTTGGTCGCATACCCAACAATTCTTCTCTCGAACAAAGGACCACCGAGCCTCCTCTCAAACGATCATCTATCCGTCCATCTTCCTCACCAAGAACTTGCTTTATCCAGATCAACTCCTCTCCACCGCGTTTGGGCACACGCCTTACATGAAGCATCCGGAGCACACCGTCTGTCCAATAGAGTTCATCAACGGATCCCATCGCGAGCTAACCGAGGCACCACATTTGTTCAGCATTCTAAAGATTCATCCACATGGCCAATTTTGGGGCGTGACTCTGATACCACTGTTAGAAATATGTACCACCACATATCCCACTTGTTATAAGCATGATCTCACACGTATCTTCACATTGGTATGATATTGTACACTTTGGGCCTAGGCCATCCTTATGGCTTTGCTTTTGGACTTACTCAAAATGTCTCATACCAATGGAGATATATTTCCACACTTATAAACCTATGATCCTTTCCATTTTTATCTGATGTGGGACTTTGATCGCATACCCAACATAGAGTTATAGTTCTGTTTATTGGTCTTTGATCTGTGCTATTAATTATGGGAAAAATGTTATTTCAATGGAGTTTTGGCTGGAGGTGTAGTCAATATTAATAATTGACTTAAGTAACTTTTGGTGGATATTTCAAACATGTTTTTAATGTATTTTTTATTAGGGGTTTTGACCTTGTTAATTGGTCTTATATTGGGGAATCTGGCTATTGAGAAAGTTTCTTTTGAAGAAATTGTCGTTTTTTTAATGTACTATTCATTGTAAATTCTTGGCTGATCTTGAATTTTAAGTAACTTTTCGTGTGTAGGAAAGCTACTGGACTTGGTTGTTTTGTTTATTTTTTGATAATTATGTATTGAATCCCTTCCATTTTATATGTTCACTGAACTACAGGTTGTGTGTAATGTATATTCTGGAAGGGTTTTGATTAAGTAATTGTTGGTTCTGGCTTGCATGATTAAGAATTTTGATAGAACAAAAGGAATCCCATTGATGCAATTGAGTCATGACTCATGTCTTCTTTTGTTGTGAGGTAACTAAGAAGAATCATGGGTGTGTGTGCATAGGGAAACAGAAGCAAAATATAATTCTGGGCTTCATCTGATTCTTGTTTTTTTTTTTCTTTCATCTACAAGGACATGGTGAATCTATAGTTAAAAAACATGTTTTCTTAAAGAACTCGAAGTTCAAGTGTCAAAAAAATCTCGAAAGCTGTAAGACAAAAGAGAGATGATGTCAAAGCATTTTGATTTCTGGGAGAGACAGAGAGATTGTTAAAAGGAATGAAAGGAAGTAATGATTATTGGCAGACTCACATAGGGATCAGTTTTGCATCTATTTGCGAGAGGTGTCAGCCAAACTTAAAGAGTTTGGGAAGTTTTTAAAATGTGTCATATTTAGATTGGAGCTAAGTATGATCCGTCTATTCAAAATACTTGAAAAGAGTTTGGTTGCTCAAAATACCAGTATAGTTGGATAATCAAACCAGTTCAGATAAGCATGACTCTATCAATGCATTGCCGTTCTGTTTACCTTATCATGCTTCATTCGAGTAAATGAAAAAGAAATGGAAACAAACCAAATTTTGAAGTAGGTCGGTTATTTTGTCTGTCGATTGATTTGACCTACTCATTGTTTCCTATCTGAGAGTATATCAAGTTGATCTGATGTGAAGAACCATTAGTCGCAGAAAGAGTTGTCTGACAAGTGACTACTTTATCTTTTGAAGGCAACTGCTGGTGGTGGAGGACGTGGATTTCGTCTTGCTACAGTGCCAGAAGAGTTTGTGAAGTTGTTGCAAGTACTTCTCCTTGCCTTAAGTTTCACTTCTGAATTACTTCAGTGAAATGATAATTAATTGGTTCTTCCTGCCCCCTTTTTCCTTCGTACGTAAACTCAGTAAAATTTCTTATTTCCTTTTTCTTCAAAAATAACTATTTGACAAGTTGTAGAGTATTTGAGGTGCATGTGAGATCTGATATCAGATTATTTCAAGCAGTGGATTCAAGCACTTTGGAAGGATTTTATATGCTTTTATGGGATTGTTTGGTAAGGGAAGCCGTTAGGAAATCGCTCGTGCTGCTGAAGAATGGGGAAAAAGCAAATGATTCAGTATTTACCATTGCCTAATAAAGTGAGCAAAATTCTAGTTGTTTGTAATCATGCTGACAATTTGGGTTGTTAATGTAAAACATATCAAGGTTGGCCAATATGGTAGGCCTTTCGCAGCTGTTGATGATTGGAGTTATGTTCCTTGGAAGCTCAGTGGAGATGAACTATCATCAAGGATGTATTTGATGGATGTTTGTAATGCATTTGATGGATGTCTGTAATGTATTCATTTTGCATGGACTATCTCCTTTTTGTTTGTCCGTGTGAAAATGCTTTATAAATTTTTGTTAATTCGTTGAATTAATTTTAATGGTCATTATTTATTTGTAAAAATACTATGTTTTGCTTGTTATGTTACAATTTTTTAGTTTAAATTGTACATAAAAGTAGAAAATAGTTTCGTTGTTTGAAATCAAACAAGTCGGGAAATATGTTATTTTTGTATGAAGAATGTGATGATGACAACATATGCATTTTTTTTAGATAGAACATAGAAATAAGACAAAGTATTTGAATTAAGCGAAATGATTTTAACAACGCTACTTCATTAGTTTTTTTTTCATCAATCGATTAACATTAAACTATTAAAATTAATTGAATAATCAGATTTCTAGAATAAAATATTATTAAAAAAATTCTCAAAATTTCAAAGTAAAAACGTTTTTTCAGTTTTATGTTTTGAAAAACAGTTTTTCAGAATAAAAATAAAAAAGAATGCATTTTCAACAATTTCAAAAGAGACACTAAGAACACAAAATAAATTCAAAACTAAAAATTGAAATACGAAGAGAAAGGTTCCTAATCTTCAAAAGGCGGATAAAAACTTTAAATTTTCATTAGATTTTTTTCCAAAAATTTATGGGAAGGAACGCTGTACTTTCTTCAGTCGTCACCTAAGTCCTTGAACTTTCTCCCATATATACCTCCAATTAGCTTCACAATGTCTCTCCTTATGTCACATGCCAAACCTAACCTAAAATAAAAGAAATTTAGAAAAAACCTAAATTTTCATTAGATTTTTTTCCAAAATTTTCTGGGAAAGAACTCTGTACCTCCTTCAATTGTCACCTAAGTCCTTGAACTTCCATATACCTTAGGGGAGGCAAATGGGTCGAGCAACTCATCAGCTCGACTCGTCAAAACTCGAACCATGGGCGATTCGAGCTTGTTTTGGGACGAATCCAAGCCCTGGGCTCCAGCTCACGAGCGACTCGTGGGCCGTTCACGAGCTTGGTTCGTGTGTCGCAAAAAATGTGAAGAAAAAATTCAAAAAAAATTTAAAAAAATATTGAGCTCGCGATCTCACGAGCTCATGGACTGAGCCGAGCCGACTGCAACCCTTGTGCACGAGGCTCAGCTCGTACTTGACCTCGACTCATCACTCATGGGTAGATGCATTGCCACCCCTAAATGGATTCAACTGCTCCTATATCTCATCTAAGTTGATACAACTCTTATTATCAGTCTAAACCAATATTCTAAATCTAGTCCCAAAAGGCATCCGTTGATTTTTTTCCAGAAACAACTTGTTTGATACTTGCTCGTCTGGTATTATTTGCGTGTGCAATAATTACATATAAATCCCGTTAATCACTCATAAAAATAAAAAATATGACAATTATCAATCACTTCCTACCACCATTTTTAAATTTTTTAAATTTTCAAATCTTTTGTGATTATTTTTTCCATTCTAATTTTCATTCTACTATTAATGAATCAAACGGAGCGATAATCAGGCAATGCAAACAAGAAATTTTCTAATATTACAAATGTATTTCAAATCAAAGATCTTGTAATAAGATAAATCCAACATTTCTGATTACAAATCAACAGCTACAAGAACCAAAACCAAAATTATTTGCAAGCTCAAAACACTTCAATTCACCTAATTACACCAAGCATTTCAATATTCAAACAAACATGTAATGCCATGATATTTGAACACATAATCCAAATCAAGCTTTGCAGCAAACAAATCGCCCAATTCCTTTAGCGGAGCCAGCGTTTTCTCCTTCACCAGCAATTTCCACAGCCTTGTGCATGGGCTTCTTCTTCTTCTTCTTCTTTTGCTGGTCTTTAGGCACTGTCACCATGAGCACTCCATCACGCATGGAAGCCTTTATTTCATCAACAAGTGCATTTTCTGGTAATCTAAACTCTCTAAAGAAATTCCCACAATCAAATCGCTCTCTGCAGTGCCATTTATAATCACCCTTTCCACTATGATCCTCGTCTTTTCTTTCTGCACTTAAGTGGAGCACTCTATCATCATGAACCTGGAGTTCTACATCTTCTTTAGCAACACCCGGAAGATCAAACTTGAAGATATGGGCTTCTGGGGTTTCCTTCCAGTCCATGCTACTGCTGCAGGAGCTGGGAGTACTCCCAAATCCGAAGGGCTCGGAGAAAAATGGGTCCGAAAATAATGTATAAACAGACATTTTTGTTTAAGGAATTAAACTTCAAGGTAACACTGGAAGGCAGTAATTTAGGTAGTAATTCTTCGAGGATATTTTACAGCATCACATATATGCAGATAAATGTGATACTTGTGGATATTTATAAGGGTTGTGAATTGGGAAAGTAAATTAGCTGTGGTTGACGTCTTGAAAATTCTGGAAAGTGTTCTTGATAGGGATGGATTCTTGCTTGTATTGAAGTGCGTGAGCAGGACTGTATGTTGGAGATTGTTCTCGAAGAATTCTTTAGAAAGGGCATTTGACTTGTAATAAGTTCTAAGTTTTGAGTAGCAAGGGCTGGTAGCTCGTGGAAGATGGTAGAAAATATGATATATTTGCAGGGGCGGACCCACCTTTCGACCTGATGGGTCTTGGGATCAGCTAATTTTATTTTTTTTAAGTTTTAATTTTTTTCATTTAAAATGGGTATAATTTTGGATATACTTATCAACATATACAAACAGATGCAATGAAAACGAAGTCTATTGGTCTCACGTTCGGAGAATATACAATTTAAGTGAAATAATAAAATAAAAGTTTATATTGAGTAAAGATGACATAAAAAATTGAAATGGGTATTCAATACCATCATCAAAATCAATTATAAGCAGACGGTTCAATTGATGCTCGTGTGAATTACGCTTGAGGTTGAACATGAATTCAATGTGTGCAAATGTTCACTATGTAGAATTTTTAGAATTATTATCTACAAATCATTGACAACATAAGAATAATATAGAAAGACAATCATGTAATTACCATAAAGTGTTGTGAGCATACTGGGCATTTGTATGCTTTGCCCTTCTCTAACCAGAACCAAACAACATTATATTTGTCTTCTGTCAAATATTGGAGCAGAGAAATGAGAAATGAGCACCTACCCAATCATTGCAGGCTTTGTTTGTTCAATTGTTCTGTTGGTTTGGATATTTTGTCATCTTGTCGGCGTTGCTTGTTAGTTTGAATATCGAATAATTAAATTTTTTGTCAATTTTTTGACATATTTGAGTGTGATCCACTAATTTAAAATCTCTGCGTCCGCCACTGCATATTCATATTTTCTCGAAATGTTAATAATAATTTTTTTTATCTAATCAAGTCAAACATATGTCATTTTTTGTTCAATTAAACCCAAGTTCCAGCTCAATTTTTCTTAAAACATATTTCTTTTTAAATTTATTTTTAATAACACATTCTTCACGAAATTACTATTTCAAAATATATTTCTCCCAAAAAAAGTCTCAAACAGGGGCTACAAAAGTTTATTAAAATTAATTAAAGTCAATGTTGGACTCTACAATTTTTCAATCACACATTCCATCAAATTTATTAAAATAAGTAAAAATCCAATTTTATTAAATAAAAAAAACTAATTTCAACTATACATTTGTAATTAATATCTATTTATTATCCACGAAATCACTATTATTCATTCTAAAAAGTTGTACTTATTTTAGAGGAACATGACCTACGTAAAAATAATAAGTGAAATAATTTATCCTCCGTTTGGCCAATTTATAAATGATAAACTTTATTTTTAACCATAAATTTCAATGAACTCAGGAGCACTACTGACCGCTTATTTAACTTTCAACTTTATTTATATAAATTGGATTGTTTATAAATTCTACCAAATAGATGCCTAAGGACCTGTTTGATTGTCGTAGTTTTTCGTGGAAGGTGGAAAACGTTTTCCTACTTTTTACTATTCACCTATTTGATTGCATTAATTTTTTAGGAAAAACGTTTTCCAAGGTACAAGCGGTTGATGTACAAAAACTAGAAAACGTTTTTTCACCATAGTGGTGGGAAAACGTTTTCCAACTTTTTGACAATTATTTTTTTTATAACAATTAGAACACATTCCAAAGTCAATGGTTAAAAAATTTATCCATTTAATTGACAATTTACATAAAAAACAAAACAAAAAAAAAAAATTTCCGGGTGAAAAATTATACCAATCAAACACCATTAATTACAATTCCCTGTAAAACGTTTTCTAGGCAATTCAATTCCCTGCAATTCATTTTCTTTTCACCCGTTTTTCACCCTTGCAATCAAACAGACCCTAATTGCAAATGGAAATATTATTTTGAAAAAAACAATTTACTTATTTTTAGCTTTAGATAGTAATTATTGTTTTCAAATTTACTTAGGGTCTGTTTGATAATCAAAAATTTTCCCAGGAACTAGGAATTGTTTTCCATCTTCCTGTTTTTGCACTGTTTGATAGCCTTTATTTTTCATGGAATCGATTTTCAACATTTTCCAAGGTACAACCACTTGAAGCGTGATTCCGTGAAAATCAATTCCTTGCTATTTGGTGGGAATTGATTTCCACCCTTTTTTTTTTTTTTTTTTTTAAGTAATAGAAACAAATTCTAAGATAAAGTGTAAAAAAATTTATCAATTTAATTGACAAATTCCATGCAAAACAGAGCCAAACGTAAAAATAAAAAATAATTTTTTTATTATTTTTTTTTTTTACAATCTAAACATATTTTGTCCCTAATGGTAAAAAAATTTATCCATTTAATTGACAATTTGCATGAAAAACAAAGCCAGACGTATTATAATAGAAAGGTGAAAAATTATACCAATCAAATACCTTTGGTCAAAAAGCTGGAAAATATTTTTCCACCAAAATAGTGGAAATACATTTTTCAGCTTTTGTGCATCAACAACTTGTACCTATCAAATATTTTTCATAGCAAATAAAACGTATCAAACAGCCAAAAGTAGGAACTAGGAAAATATTTTCCTAGTTCCATGGCAAATAAATGGTATCAAACACAGCCTTAATTCAATTCTCGGTAAAACAATTCCGGGCAATTCAATTCCCTGGAATCCAATTCATTTTCTACCCATTTTCTACCATTGCAATCAAACGGACCCTTATTGGCTAAATATGCACTAGTTTTCTTAATTCTTGACGTGCTTTTAGGGTCCGTTTGATTGCAGGGTGGAAAATTGGTGGAAAAGGAATTGGATTCCAGGGAATTGAATTGCCTGGAATTATTTTACCGGGAATTGAATTAAAGGTGTTTAATTGGTATAATTTTCCACCTTTCTATTATAATACGTTTGACTTTGTTTTTCATGCAAATTGTCAATTAAATGAATAATTTTTTTTACCATTAGTGACAAAATATGTTTACATTGCCAAAAAAAATAAATAATAATAAAATTATTTTTTATTTTTACGTTTGGCTCTATTTTGCATGGAATTTGTCAATTAAATAGATAAATTTTTTTACACTTTATCTTAAAATTTGTTTCTATTGTTAAAAAAAAAAAGAAAAAAAAGGTGGAAACCAATTCCCACCAAATAGCAAGGAATTGATTTCCACGGAATCACGCTTCAAGTGGTTATACCTTGGAAAAGGTTGAAAATTGATTCCATGGAAAATAAAGGCTATCAAACAGTGCAAAAGCAGGAAGTTGGAAGACAATTCCTAGTTCTCGGAAAAATTTTCGCTATCAAACAGAGCCTTAATTATGTAGTCCTTAATATGTTAATTCTGAAAAAATAAAAGTGAAAATTACACCCAACTATATGTTTTAAAATCTAACTTCAAAAATCAGATCCAAAATTTGTTTATTCAAAAATCAGATTATAATTAAAAAAATATAATATTAATAATTATATTACAAAATCAAATTAATATGCATATACAATCATAGTTATCAGAACCGGATCGGACCGGCCGGTTCGAACCGAAAATCGTCGAACCAGACCATGGTCCGGTCCAAGCTAAGTAAAATTGGTAGAAAGAAGTGGCCCGTTAAAAGCCCAAGGAAACCGCCAGACCCGGATATAATCGCTGGCCCATTTTCCATATAACCCGCCCGGTCCATTAACGATCACATCTCCTTCACAAACCAGAGACACACAGACGGAATTGAAGCCCTAGTGCCCTACCGTAGAAGAGCAGCCGGTCAGCAGTTGCAATTTCTCTCCCAAAAATCCAAAGCTTCGAATTTCAAGTCGTATTAGATGGAAGAAGAAGATGTAAGTTCTAATTTTATGATTTTATTTGTACATTTGAACCTTTTGTCCTCAATTTTTTGCCGTAGAGATTACTGGAAATTTGGGAAGTCACGCATATTGGTCTGAAATCACGCATATTGTTGATGTTTACATATTGACATTGTTCACGTGAGAATAATCTGCATCCTGAGGTTCTTGACCATTGGAGTGGTCTGATTTATAGTCATTCTCACACATTAGAACTTTCTTCAAAGTTCGGTCGACTAAGGAAATTAATGAGCACTTGACTGCTATTAGTGAGCGTGACTGATAATATTCTGCTATAAAAAATTTCAGCAACTCCTTTATTTCATGGTGGGTAAGATAGACAAATTAGTTTGTTTTGCATATGTTTGGACTTTGCAGTTTCTGTCTTTATATCATTCTCCATCAAATTCTGTTGACACCAATTACCCATTTGCTTAATTTAGGGAAACATATTAAAATGTGTTTTAGTGTTCTTGATCTGTGCACAAATTCCAGCCCATTAGGAACCAGCTGCAGTAGCAAAGAAAATCTTCAGTAAGTTATGAATATGATGTGAAGTTTTCAACCTATTAACTCGAGTAACAAGTTGGTCTTTAACCTTTTAGTTCTCATCGAGATTTGCTTTTGCATTGCAGGTTTCATATAGTGATAATCTTTATTGGCAGTTGCAAACTTGCAATGCTCTTAAAATTGTTTGTCTCTCCAATGCAATAATCATGTTTGTGTCTTTGTATAGTTCATCGGTGATAATAGTACACCACATTCTTCTCTACCAAAAAGTAAAGCTAGAGGAAAAACAGATATAGCATGGGGTCATTGTAAAAAGATTATTGAAGGTGGTACTAATGGGAAAAAAAAAATTGTTTGCTTATATTGTGGAAAGAGTTTTGCTGGAGGTGGCATTAATCGAGTCAAACAACATTTAGCGGGAATAAAAGGTGATGTAGATTCTTGTCGTAGAGTACCTCCAGATGTTAGATTTAAAATCAAAGAAAACTTGGACAACTTTGCTGCAAAAAAACGTAGAACTCAAGAAGTTCTTGATGAATGTAACCCACATAGCTCCTATTATCGGGAACAAGAAGAGCAAATGTATAGAGATTTGGGTGATGATGATGTTCAAGAGATCATCCCTCCTAGTTCTAAAGGGAATGGTATAGCTATTCAGACAAGTCAAAGAAAAAAAGTGGGAGCTAAACATTTAAAACAACAAACGGGAATTGGTTCCTACTTCATGCCAAGAACGGGACCTGGTAACCAACCTACTATCAAAAGTGTTCTTCAGAGCAAAGAAGCTATAGAGAAATATGTGATCTCACTATATCAAAATGGGTGATTGATGCATGTATTCCTTTCAATGCTGTAAACTCTGTGTATTATCAACAAAGTATAGATGCTATAGCTAGCATGGGTCCTGGATATAAAGGCCCGAACTTTCACACTCTTCGTGGTTATTTGTTGACTAAAAATGTTGAAGAAGTACACAACTATATAGAAAGCTATCGTTCAACATGGAAGACAACTGGTTGTACAATTATGGCAGATGGTTGGACAGATCGGTGTAAAAGAACTCTTATTAATTTTTTAGTTTATTGTCCGAAAGGAACAGTATTCTTAAAATTCGTAGATGCTTCAGATGAATCAAAAAGTGCAGACATGTTATACAAGTTATTTCGAGATGTTGTGTTATTTGTAGGTGCAGAATATGTGGTCCATATGGTGACGGACAATGCTGCAAATTATGTTGCCGCTGGTAGGTTATTGGAGCGAGAGTTTCAAACATTATTTTGGTCTCCATGTGCAGCCCATTGCATTAATTTAATGTTTCATGATATTGGTAAGCTTGAGGAAGTTAATATTGTCGTATATAAAGCATCACAAATCACTAAATACATATACAACCATTGCTACCCATTGCATTTGATGAGAAAGTTTACTGGAGGAAAGGAAATACTTTGACCTGGTGCTACTCGTTTTGCCACTAACTTCATTGCTTTACAGAGCATATTGGCCCAAAAGGATCCATTAAGAGAAATGGTGACATCTAGAGAATGGACTGTATCAGCATATGCAAAGGACACTAAAGGAAAAAGATTTGTTGATGATGTACTTGATTCTGTATTTTGGAAAGAGTGTTCTACTATTGTGCAACTTACTGAGCCCCTAGTTCGTGTTCTACGAATTGTTGATAGTGATGAAAAGCCTTCAATGGGCTACTTGTATGAAGCCATTCATGTGGCAAAAAGTGAGATGGAACGTAGATTTCAAAGAAGGAAGAATAGAATAGCTCCTTATTTGCAAATTATTCAGAGTCGATGGGATAGACAATTGCGGAAGAATCTTCATGCCGCTGGGTATTGGTTAAATCCGTGTTTCCAATACAATAATCCTGATATGGATAACCATAAACAAACTATTTCAGGACTTTTAGATGTAATCGAGAGATATGCTTATGGTCAACTTGATTTAATAACCAAATTGACTAGTGAAATGAGGTTATTTAGGCAAGCACATGGTGACTTCGGACGTATATCTGCTGTAGCTGATCGTCGTAAAATGGTTCCTGGTAAAGATGTCTATTTTAGTAATGTTATTTTGCTTTCTTTTGATTTCAGTTTATATAACATTAAAACATGTCTATTTTATTTTCTCTTTATTTTGGTACAGATGAATGGTAGATGTGTTATGGTAGCAGTGCACCAAATCTACAAACACTTGCAATTCGAGTATTAAGTCAAACATGTAGTTCTTCAGGTTGTGAGAGAAATTGGAGTATGTTCGAACATATTCATTCTAAAAAGAGAAATAGACTCGAACACCAAAGGCTTAATGACCTTGTTTATGTTCACTACAATTTACGAATGCAACAACGGTAATGTTATTTTGCTTTCTTTTATTACAATTATATTTTGATTACTTATCAATTGGATAATAAACTTGGTTTAGGAATTATTTCAAGACTCGGAACTATGATCCTATTGACTTTGAAAGATTTGGCACTTATGACAACTGGGTGTTAGAGGAGGAGCCACCGAATTTGGTAGATGAAGAGTTGGAGACGTTTCGTCGTGATTTGGGTGCATGCTCCATACAAAATGATAAAAATGATGGTAATTGTTTGATTTATACTATTGTCCCCTCATTTGAGGAAGTACAAATGTTGTAACGTTCAAATTTGAAACTATTTTCAGATGAATTACATTTTGTTGATCTTGATCTGGATTTTGATGAAAATGATGGCAACGGAAATGATAATAGAAGTGATACAAACAATGGAATCGCGGATTTTAGTATGATTGAGACTCCATCATTGGTACAAGGCGAGGGAATTGAAGAATTTATGTCCGAGACCCCTGCATGGATGCGCTCAAACTCTTTTTGATCGAGAAGATGTTGACTTCTTTCAAATAATTTACTTTGTTAACATGATCTTTATCCACGTTTAACTTTTGATTGATGATTTTACTTTTGCAAGAATATTTCTAAAGTATATAAAGCTATCTTGTTGAACTTCGCCATATAAAGTATATTTTTTTTATATGATTGATTGTTGTTTTTATTGTTTGAAATCCATAGTTCACTATATATGATCTAGAATTTGTGAAATTGGGATACAAATTGATATTTAGTTAACAAAACAATATGAGGTTAATTTAGTTATTAGTAGAAAATAGAAAAAAATTTCATTCAACAAAAATAGTTAATAATATTTTTAACATGAATTGACCCGCCGGTTGAACCACCGAGTCGCCGGTTGAACTACTGACCCGATGACCCATTGCATTGTCCGGGTCGGCATCCGGTCCGGTTCTGACAACTATGTATACAATTACTCATCCAAAATCCTAATGATCTCTCTCTCTCTCTCTCTTCCATCCATTTTCTCCAACCACCATAAACTTTCGTTGGTGACCACCAACACACCACCTCCAACAAGATGGCACATTCGGCGTTAAGGTGCGACATCAAAGGCGTAGCCTTCACTTCGTGCACTTTGACGACTGGAGACATGGATGCACCAATCACCACTGCAACGTTGTGCTTCGCGTCAGAGACCTGGACGATAGTGGAGACATAGACGACGTCGATCGTTGCTGCAACGCTATGCTTCTCGCAATACGTGCATTGCTGTAGTTCGGTGCCTATGGTGTGCTACAAGTGGTTGGTACAAATAGTGGTGGATCTGTGAAGGAGTGTTGATTGTGGTGGTGGTAGTTGAAAATGGTGGAGTTGGTGATCAGAGACGGTTCTGTGATTGTCGGAACTTGATGTGAAGTTCATAAATTAGGCCCCCAAAATCAATGTAAATGTAAAATTCAACGGTGTATTATACACCTTATTGCTAACTTAAAACTTAACATTAAAACAACAAACAAATACATTATACCAATATATAATTCTATTGCATTAATCTATTCATCATAAATTCAGAAATTTTATTGCAAATTGCAATTTCATCATAAATCCTACGAAATCAGAAAATCAATAAGCAATAATCATCCGAGTGAATAATATTAAATCACGTCATGAAAAAAAAAATCATCTGAGTGATTACGTGTGCACTTAATCAAACTATTCAGGTATATGGTCCGACCATAATCACAACCATTTTAGAGAAGACAATATAGTACATTGAGGTTTTAATTCTGTGATGCAACACCAGGTTTTGATATCAGCTCGTTATACTTCTATCAAAATGCCCCAAAGCATGTAATCACTGATTCATCCTAACACTTTTAACTCTCATATCCTATAAATCTTGTTAAGACACTTCTCAACAACTATCTGTAAGAAGAATAATGCTAAAGAAACTTAAGGGATGACCTAGGGGTTGACATCCCCCTCACATGGGATGACAGTGATGATGGAGGCGACGACGACGATGACAATAAGGTGATGACGTTTTAGATTTGATTTGTTGGTGGAGAGGTGGTGGTGGCAGTGCGGGTTGTGGTGGTGGTCATGGCAATGGTGTGGTGATTGTGGGTGGTGGGGTTTGTGACCATTTGGTTGGTGGTTGTGGATTGGTGGCGATGGCGATTTTGGTGGTGAGGTAGGTTTGGAAATTTTTTTGTTGGTCGTGATGCTGTGGTGCAGATGGTGGTCGCAAGTGTTGGTGGTGATCACAAATTATTTTGTTGATTGTGACAATTAAATTGGTTAATCCGTGATCAATGAAAAAGATAAATTGTGACTAACAAATAATGTGTGACCTAAAAAAATTGTTATCTGTGATCGATAATTTGTAATTGTGTAATAAGTTTTGACTTATAATATTTGTTGTGATTGATAAATAAATTGTGACTCATAAATTTTTGATTTGTGAGCTATAAATTTTTTGAATTGTAATCATAAAATAATTTATGACATATAAAAATTTTGATTTGTGACAAAAAAAAAATATATGACCAATTAAATTATTAATTTATGACCAAATTGTATAAATTCGTGACCTTAATATATTTATTTAATTAATTAATTAAATCATAAATAAATTTTAATAATATATTCGATTTTTGAAATTTAAAACCTTTATTTTAAATTTTGAAATGTGTGATATTTAATCTCTCAATTATGAATTTTTCTCTTAAACAATAAAATTGTAGAAAAAAAAGATATAAGAGAACACAGAAAGCTTATAGAAGTTCACTTCAATGTGAAATTATGTTTTCATCCATCGCCACATTAATTTGCTATGATAAAATTATGTTTATAAGAAAAAATCGCACACACTATTTTTTCTAAACCCTCTCTCTAATTGATAATATTACAAAACTTAACACTATGTTAAAAAAAAATTAATACTGAGTAGAAAAGATGTCGGTTAATTTATTTGACAGTATTGAATATCTTGATGTATATAAACGTTAGGTGATAGGATTAAAATATATTAAAATTGGGTGATTAAATAAAAATATCAACCCTATCATTTAAGTGACAAAATATTTTACAATGGAGTGCTTAAAATTAAACACGCCTTGTTTGAGCTCCATTTTATCAAAAAATTATTATTTTTAAAATTTGTTTCTGTCACACATTTTCTAATAAAATAGTTAAGGCTAAATGAATCAATTAATTAACAATTCCATTTTGACCTTATGACTTCAAGTTAAGGCTATTAAGCCATTGTTTGAGCATTTTTCTTTAAAATTGATTATTTCAAAACTCAATTAAATATTTTTCAATAATATTATACGTAAATTCTAATTTTTTCTTAATTTTTAACAATATATTTTTCACCAATCTATTATTTCAAAATGCATTTTTTTTCTTAAAAATTGAGACTCAAACAACGACTTAATGGTAGTGTCAATGAGAAATGTCATTTGTATCTGGACGTTTACCCATCCGATTACACGACCCGACCCCCATGTGTCACATGGGTTCGGACTCCACTTTCGATAAATGTGTGGGGTTCGACCCCATGTGAGAGGAGGGGTGAGGCTGTGTAATTGAGCGTGCAAACGCTCGGGTACACATAGCAAGGCTCAGTGTCAATAGCGCTATACAATATTGTTCCAAGGGAGTTGATTGTTTAAAACAATTATTGAACTATTTCACTAATCGAATTTTGAGTTGCACACAAACACTCATTGAACTTTGAACAATTGCACTTCATTACTCACCGTCTTAATTCATTCCACATGATTTGCCTACGTGGAGGGCGTCTTCAACATTTGACAGTTAAATGACACCAATTCAACGTTAAATCGACCATGTCTTTAATCGGGGATTTCGGTTCAATTTTGATTTGGGGGTTTGAGGATTTGGAGATTAATGACACGGCTGATTTAACGTTGAATTGGTGTCATTTAACTGTCTAATATTGAATACGTCCTTCATGTAAATAAATCGTGTGGAATAAATTAAGACAGTGAATAATAGAGTACAATTATTCAAAATTCGGTGAATGTTTATGTGCAAATTAATGTTCAATTAATGCAACTTGACAAATTGTAAAGTTTGACGGTCAAAACAATTAACTCTGTTCCAAGGATAAAAGAGCGGGGTAATTTTTTAAATGGTCGGTTTACTATTGCTATTTTCCACAATGGTCTTAATTATTAAAAATACTATTTTACCCTTAATGAAATGTGTTTTTATATTACAAGATATATCCTTATCTTTAGAATAGTTTTTCAATTTTGTCCTGCATTATTTCTATCTCGGATTCTAGCATATAAATTCATCCTTTGATCTAATAGATTGACATAATCTTCCATATATCCATCAAAATTTTCTCCAAGTATATAATATTCTTCAGACGATGATTGATCTATTCTTTCCATTTGAGAGATGATATTATTTATTTTTTCTAATAAAATTTCTAATAAATTATCTAATTCTTAAATTGTATATTCTGGCATGTTATATAAATCCTAACATGATAAACAATGCTAATAAAATAAATATTAAATACAAACATTTAGATAATTTAGCCATGCAAATATTCAGATAAGTAATCCCAACGATTCTTTAAGATTTCAGAAAATATCTTTCTAAATTTAACAAAAATAATAGTTTTACCTTAGTTTTGATCTCAAATCTTTATTCTTAGAACCGAGTAACCTTCAAGTTCTGGATCTGCAAATGGCTCCCTTCAATGGCCTCCTGCCTCTACGGGATAATTGCTATTCCAGCTTTCCACCTTCACTGTGTCAGTCCTTTGAATTCGGATTATAGATATTAACTAAAGAAAACTCTCTTTCTGTTAAAGTAAGAAATGAATTTTTCTTCAATATTTCAAGAATCTATGGGATGAGGTGTTTAGAAACTCATGATATTTTTTGAAGATAATTTGGATATGAAATAACTTGGAATTTTATTGATATCTAAAGGCTGAAATATGATTACAATGGAAAACAGAAAATTGTTTGGCTATCTCACAGTTTGAGTGCTCAACCAACTCTGCCTTTTTCATTAGCCCAAAGGCCTCTATTTATACACAAATCTGAAGATAAATTACATCATTGCTTACATCATACTAATAATATTTTATTGTCTCGTGCTTTTCATCAAGAGCCTCATGGCCCCTCCATCCTTGTTGTTTTGTTACATTTTCTTTGATAAAGGACACAGTCCTTCTATAATTGTCCTTCAAATCTTGTTTTTACATACAACTGGTAAGATTCTCCTGTAGCAGCTTGGACACCTTTCCTCCATGTGTTTATCATTTTTATCTTTTTATCTTTGATTCTGTCGGCAAGTGGGACATTCTCTTATTCGGCATGCCTCTTGTATGGTTGTGATAGGTCCATTGATTCGATGAGTGTCAAATTTCTCAATGTATTCTTTCAGGATTGTTGATTTTTCTCCTCCATTGTTGGTGAGAAGAGTCCATCCTTCATATTGACACAAGCATTTAAATTTTTTGTCATACAAGCTTTTTGCCTTTTTATATAAGACTTTCATCCCTAAAACTCTTCGGGATTTTATCCATGATTTGGTGATTTTTGGTAATGACTTTTTATTGTGACCGACGTCAATCTGAAACTCTCTACTAACATATCCGATTGTTATGATATGTTCAGCAGGATAAAATATCATTCCATCAATTTCTGGACTGATTGAATAAAATTTTATGTATATGGACCTTCCTTTGGCAAATTTGGATACTTCAGATTTAAAAATTTCATCGAATCTTTCAATTTCTTTTAGATCTTTTCCGGGGTAGATAAGATCTAAAAATCCATAGTCTGCTGCCATTTTGACCATGACAGGGTCTGCATCATTGGTAATTAGTAACCTTGGATAAACATGATCTCCTGAAGATATGAAATAGGAGTCATTTTCTTGTAATTCATAAACAATTTTGGCAAAAGATCTATATTCTTCTTCTTTTGCTGATAAAGGGGTATCATCATCTTCATCAGTTCTGATTCTAATAACCCTTGTATGTTCATCATTGGATTTTATGGTCAACTTTCTAGGGCTTTGTGTATCTCTTTTGATAGTGCTGGGTCCACTACTGCTTTCGCATTGTGGATCACTCATTGGTACCTGTTGGTATCCCTGTTTGGTATCATAGGATTGTGCCAAGACATCAATCCTTCTATTATTTGTATCAGTAGATATTAATTGTGCTTCAAGAGCATCAATTTTGTCTTTCATTTCATTTGTAACCTTGACATGGGATTCACTGATCTCAAGTAATAATTTAATATTATGACTTAAGAGCTCAGCTAATGTCTCCATCCCAATTTTTATATCATCTGCTTCTTCTTTGTCATAGGTTGCCGCAGATTTCATTTCTGATATCATCTGTTTGATATTATCCATCTCCAAATTCAATATTCCTGCTTAAAAAATCAGCAAGATAATTATTTATACCTTTAATATGAATAATATCAAAATTATAGAATGATAAATATGCTTGCCATCTATGTAACCTTCTATATTGGGGTTCCATTGGTAATTTATTTCTAACAAGTCCTGCAATTTGAGAATTGTCAGTTTCAACAATAAATTTTTTAGATAATAAAAATAATGAAAATTTCTTTATTCCTCTAATAATTGCTAATAATTCTTTTTCACGAGTAGTATAATTTATTTCTGCTTGATTAAAAGTTCCACTTGAATATCTACATATTTTATTTAAATCTGTTTTTAATATTGCTGCCCAATATTTATCTGAGGCATCAGTATTAACTATTAAATTATCCTTTTTATTTGGTAATCTTAATTTTGGCAAATTTTTACATTCTTCTTTAAATAGTCTAACTATTTCTGTATGTTTTTCGTTCCATCCTTTAGTATTAGTTTTTCTAAATAAAATTTGTATTTTATGTCTCTTTTTTTAAAGATTTTCAATAAATCCTTTTGCATAATTTAAACATCCTAAGAATTTTTGTATTTGTTCCTTAGATTCTAATTTATCAGGAAAACTTTCTATCTTTTTAGATATATGAGACTGTAATTTTATTCCATTTTTATCTATAATTAATCCAAAAAATTCTATCTCAGATTTTTCTATAATAGCTTTCTTTTCAGATAAGACTATTCCTTCTTTTTGACATTCTTTTAGGAATTTTATAATATGATTTTTATGATCATTTTTATTTTCTGAACAAATTAGTATATCATCAATGTATACTAATAAGAAATCATTATATTTTCTGAAAATATTATCCATTCTTCTTTGAAATATTTGAGGTGCATTTTTTAATCCAAATGGCATAACTATCCATTCATATTTACCTTGAGGCGTACTAAATGCCGTATATGGTATTGATTCTTCTTCCATTTTGATTTGCCAAAATCCTGACTTACAATCAAATTTTGAATAGTACTCTTTTCCTTTTGCAAGGTTTATTAAAACATCTTTATTTGGTAAGAAATATCCATCAAATTTTGTGTATTTATTTAATTCTTTATAATTTATTACCATTCTTGGTTTTCCTCGTACTTGTTCAGAGTGTTTCATTACCATAAAGGCTGGACTACTATGTGGTCCATTGCTAGCTCTGATTAATTTCATATTCTTTAATTCTTCAATTTGTTTTCTAAATTCTTGAGTATCTTGTATAGTGTACATAATTGGTTTTACTCTTATTATTACATTTTCAGTTAATTCTATTTTTGCCCTAGGATGTTCAGGTTTTCAATAAGCTAATGGATTTTCATTATAGACATTTTCTATCTTTTTTATTATTTATTCTATTAATCCTGGTTTTTCTGTTGTTTGTATTTTTTGTATTTTAACAGTTGTTTTTATTGGTATTTTTATTGTCCTTTCACCACGCTGGGCTGGCTGAACTCTGTATGGTTTAAATTCTCTTGAAATTTTTAGTAAATGTCCACATGGTGTTTTTAATATAATCATATAGTTATTTTGTTGGTAATATTGAAATTGTTGAACAAAGTCATTTCCTAATAATATATCACATTCTAATACATCATATGCATATACTTTGTTTATAGTTATTTGTTTACTTCCTAATAGGATTTCTACCTTTTATTTATTTTTAGTAATGAGTGTCGATATTCCTGTGACACATGTTATTTTTATAGTATTATCATTGTTCCAATTTTTTAATAAAAATATTTTGATAATAGTTATATCACTTCCTGTATCTATTAAGGCACATGTTGTTATATTAGTTTCTACAATAGTAATTTGTATATATACTGCTAATGGAAACGTTATTACATTATTCATTCTTTTGGACGAAACAATGTCTTATTATTATGTGTTATATAGATTCCTTCTTTATTAATATTATAATGATTTAAGGCTTGTAAAAAACTCATTCCTAATAATATATGATAATGATCTCCTATACTGTTATCTACATAACATGGTATTATCATTTCTTCTCCATCTAAAACTATTGGTATTTTTACTTCTAATTCACTAGTATGTGTTTTTCCATCAAAATTGATATATTTATAAGGTTCTATCCTTCTTTTTGCTAATCATTTATCTCTATTTCTTGATATATGATAGTTTGCTGCCCCTGTATCAATTATGATATTTTTTCCTTTTATATATTCTATTCCATTAAAATATTCTCCATATATTTGCATACTTCCTATATTTCTTTTTACCATTATTTCTCGATTTATGCTCTTTCTTGGTATTATAGATGTACTATTATTTCTTCTTAATTTTCCATCTTTAAATTCTATTAAAGAATTATTTTCTATTTTTTCTGTTACATCTGGTTTTGTTTTAGATATTTCTAATTCATATATTTCTGGTAATAAGTTTAGTTGTTTGTTTGGTTCTACAATATTTAATATGTCTTTACATTCTTTGTGAATTTCTATATAGGATTTTTTAGAGTAAATGTTTCCATAGTTTGAGTTGATAAATGTATATAATGCTCTATATTCTATGGCCATGATATGATTTCCTTCTTCCATAATATCTTTTCTATGTATTTTAAAATGTAATCCTAATACTTCATTAAAATCTTTATCTTTTATTGATACGCAATATTTTGGATAACATGTAAATATTAATTTTTTATATGCTAAATTTCCTTCTATAGTTCCTAAATGACTATCATTAGTATTTAGTATTCTTCCATCATGTAAACTTACTGTTATTGGTGAATCTATTCCTTCTCTAAATAGGGATTTGAATATTAATTGTATTCCTGCTAGATAAACATATTGTATCTTTTCTTTTTGTATTCCTTTTACTTTTGCCATTAATTGGTCAACTGTGGACTTTGTTAGTAATGCTAATTTATGACTTCCTGAAACTGTTCTTATATCTATTGATTTTTCTATCTTATGATATTCACTTATAGATACTCTTTCTCTTCTAAATATTTTATCGAATATTTTCCATTCTCCTAATTTTAAATCTAATGATAATTTTTTTATTTTTCTAAATGTATTATTATCAAATGTTACTTTTAATCCATATCCTTCAGAATTTTCTATTTCTTGTTTTTCTTCTATGGTTTCAGCTTCTTCTATTTCGTGACTCATTCTGATTCTGATATGTAAACATCTTCTCTTTCATAATTATTAATATCTATTATTTATTCTAAATCACTTTCTATTTCTTCATATTCTTGTTGTGAAATTCTAACTTTCTTTTTAGTACAATCAGGGCTTATATGTCTTATTTCTCCACAATTCCAGCATTTGCATTGTTTTTTTTATCCTTTTTAAACTCTTTTCTTTTTGGTTGATATTTTTTTTTATAATATCTCATATTTGGTTTTTGATATTTCTTTTTGAACTGTCTATATTTTTTATACTTTTTTAGTTTGAATTTTCTTTTATATTTTCTTTCCGGTTCACATCCCCAATTAATAGGTCTTTCTATTTCTTCGCAACAGATTTTTGTTAGTTTTCCAGATTTTTTCATTAGTTGTCTATTTTTACATATTTCTGCTAATATTTCAAATATGAATTTTATTCTACTTCCTAATGTATCTGATACAGGATTATCCTTTATATATCTTTCATATTCTATTTTAAAATATATTTCCATGTTCCTGGTAACTTAGCAAAATACATTTTTAAGTATGGTCCTTGATTTTCATTACTATAAAATTAGGTATAATAGAAATTTTTAAATTGACATGTATATTCTTTTATTTTGCACATATCACATATCATAATGTTTATCAATCCTAATCTTGCTTTTAATTTTTCTCTTCTAGCTTCTTCTTCTGAATTTTTTATCCAATTTTCTCCTAAAAATTCATCTGATATATACTCTACTAACTTTTTTATTCCTTCTTGTGAGATTTTTTGCATTTATGTTTGTATATTTTTTCTCATTAATAATTTAGTATCTTCAGTTACTCCTTCCCACCAATTTCTTACATCTCCTTCAAACGATGCTATTAAATAGTCAATTCTTCTATCCGTAGATTCCCATGTATCGTCTTGGTTATATAAAAAGAATAATATCATTGCATCTGCCCATTGTAACAAGGCTTTCTTAGTATCTATTAAATCTAGTTTTGCTCCTCCATGATTTATTGGTTTATTGTAGTATGAGTTTGGGGTAAATTGATCTTTATATTTTTCTATTCTATGTTGTGGTATAATTCTATCATAGTACTGCCTATAAGGTCTATGTGGCATTGGTGCATATCCTCCTTCTAATTCAGGAAATTCTAATTTTGGATTATTACTTGTACTTCCTGGTGCTGGAGTTGGTCCTCCACCAGTATTCATTAATATTTCATAATTTTCTAATTCTTCTATACTTAATTGGTCAAAGTTTTCTATTAGATTATCTATTTCTTCATTCATCATCTTTTTTATTTTTTCCTCTTTTTTCTGCATATTTTTCAAATTCTTTCTCTTGTTCTAGGATTATTGATAATATTTCTTTTCTAAATCTATCATCCATACTTCCAGGTTTATAATATCCTTCTGTTTCTACATGTTTCTTTCCTATTCTTGTCATTTCTCCTTTTATTCTATCTTTATCTATTTTTTTATCTGTTGGTTTCATATTTTGTTTCATTTCTCTAATTTCTATTTTTAACATTCCTACTTCATCTTTTAATTCTTTAGTTTCATTTATTAATTCATTTATTAATTTCTTTAATTCATCAAATGATTATGAAAAAGCCATTATATTTTTCCACTTTTTACTTCTAATAAATATGATAATCTACACTTTTTGTCTTTATTTTCATTGATGATTTTATTAAGACTTTCTATTGCTATTTCATTATCAGGTAATTGATCATCTCTTACGGTTTCAAAATATTTTGCTTTTAATTCTAGTTTTTCGATTTTTAGTTTCCCTAACATTTTTTCTTGTGATTTATTTATTTCTCCTGGTGTTCCTAGTATATTTGAGGTTTTTTTCTTGTATTTTGTTTAGATTTTTAACAATATTATTAAGTTTTCTAGCTACTTTATCATTACTCATGATGATTCATATATTTCTCTATAATATAGAATACTTTCAAATTCTTTATTAATCATTTCATATACATATCTATCTTTTATAGATCCTATACTTAATTTATGTAGTATTTGTTCTTTTATTTCTCTAGATAATTTTTTAATTATATTTAATGTTAATATTTTTGATTTATTAGGAATAGGTTCATAAAATATTTTATATCCTTTTTCTTCTTCTAATTTATAATAGTTATCTATCTTCTTAACTTTAATTCCCATAATTACTTATATTATTTTCTATTATAGCAGCTATTTCTTCTTGATCTATAGTTTCTATAATAGTTTCTCATATCATAAGATCTCTTATTATACTAATTTCTGTTTTTTCTATTATCTCCTTCATAATATCTAAAGGTAGATCTTTTAATTTAATAAGTATGATTTTTAAGATTTCTTTCTCTATTATAGGTTTTCCTATTATTATCTCAAATCTATCTTTTTTAATTTTATATCTATTTCCTAAATCTTCTATTATCATGTTATGATCTATGGCTCTGATACCAATTAAAATGGGGGATACTAAGACCGTCTTCAAAATCTCAAATTTTATTATTTTCGTAAATATTTAATAAATTGCAATAAAATTTATAGAATTCATTATCTCTTGTTATGACTTTTTCTTCAATGATTGTATTTAATTTTTCAATTCTTCTTTCTAGATTGATAATTTCTTTATGTATATATATTTTCAAATCTAATTGCTTGGCTATCTATATAAGTATCTTTATATCTTAATTTTGGATCTAAATAATCTAAAAAGAAACTTTTTAAATCTTCTTTTAAATAATTTAATTCTCTTTTTGTTGCAATTTTTAGATCAATAAAATTTTGTATAATATCCGGGTTTAAATTTATTAAAGATTCTAGATTTATATTTTTTTGGGGACCTAATTGAAGTATTTTATACATTATAATGACTTTTATTGCAATTTTTATGTAAAAGGGTATTTTTGAAAAGATTATTGTTCAAAGACTATTCTTAAAATTTCTAACTTTTTGTAGTCTATTTTTATAAATCACCTATTTAGAAATGATTCCTCTAAAAGAGCTACACTAAACCATCGGAGATGGTCAAATATAGGAAGTTGCAATCGGGCAGAGGGCATCGTAACTCAAAAGCTCTTGCTCTCCCTCCATTTTCCCCATCAATTTTTTCACTCCTTAGGGTTTTCTGCAAATTCTACATCTCCAATCCATCCATAATCCACATAGCTAGGGCATGCTACTGTATATCTATATCAATTGAGAAAAGATAGAGAGAAAGATATGCCGTTGTTTCTATCCGATGACGAATTTCAGCGGTACTCGCATGACGCGTCGCTGGTGGCGGAGAAGGCGGATTTATTCATACGAGGACTATACAATCAACTCGAGACCGTGAGGGCTGAGGCGGACGCCGCCTCCATCACCGCCGAGCAGACGTGCTCTCTTCTCGAACAGAATTACGTTTCTCTCACTGCGGAATTCTCCGCCTTACGATCACAGCACTCACAACTTAGCTCCTCTGTCGATCAACGCGCCTCGGAGCTTCAACTACTTCAATCTGAAAAGAAACAACTTGTTCTCCAATCCGTAATTTCGGCTTTCTTATTTTATGTGCTGTCAATTAAAGCACTTGGGCGATGATAGAAATTTAATAGTTTTTCTGGTTTGGTGTTTTGTTTTGGCTACCAAAAAAGATCGAGAAAGATGGGGAGGTTGAGAAGTTGACTAGGGAAGCCACGGAGCTTCACAAATCAAAGAGGCAATTGATGGAAATCCTCGAGGCAAAGGATTTAGAGATCAGCGAGAAAAATGCAACTATAAAGAGCTATTTGGATAAGATTGTATGCTACCCGTACTCCATTTATTTCCATTTGCACTTAATTGTTTATCATAATTCCCAAGGATATATCCTAATTTTATTGAAGTTGCATGTTTAAATATTTACTGAATTCTAATGTGATGCTCTATAGAAAGTTTATGTCTAGCATTTTGTCAATAAGGACTCTTTGGCATGACGTCTAGTGAACTCATCCTTGGACTACTTGTTAAAGGTCAATTTGACTGAAAGTGCTGCAACAAGGGAAGCACGGCTGGGTGATTTGGGGTCTGAATTGACACGCTCCCAAGCTTCATCTGCCCGTCTTTTGCAGGTAACCTGAACTTTTCTTGAATACTGTGCTATTTCTGTTTTATTTGTTTAGTTTAGACATGAGGAGTTTCTTGTTCGTCTTGAGCTTGAATATGCTTTTCCTTAACAAAAGATGCCTTTTTTGTTTCACATCTCACAATCACTATATCGAATTAAAAATATATCCCACACTTTCTGCTATGTGTATTCGATTTATTTCGAGTATTAAGACATCATTTTGTCTACTAATATAAATAACTTCCTATGTGCACTTTATTGATTATTATTATTATTTTTTTTTGGGTAAATATTCTTCACATGACATCCAAAAATAGAAAGTGAGTCAAATACCATGAGAGTAGTATCATACAGGAATTTATCTAAAGTAATAGTAATTATTGGGTATTCAAAATCAGTTTTAGGAGATGGAATGAGTCAGATCCTGTGAAGCTTGCTAATATTTAGAGTAGATGTATCCGAATGTCAAGTTCCAGCCTCTTTCTCTGCATTTGTTTTTGAGCTTCCTTTTGATTGAGCTAGACTTTGAAGTTTGCACTCCATTGAATTTCAATTTATGATAGTTATGTGAAATGTTGCAGCAATTGGTTGCTTCTTTATAACTTGGTATCACACTCACTATATTTTCTTTTGCTTGATTTGCAAATTATTCACAGCTGAGTGATTTCGTTTATAATATGTTAATTGCTGTTGGGTTTTATTTTGACACAAGCAGGAGAAAGAGCTTATTGAGAGGCATAATGTGTGGCTTAATGAAGAGTTAACATCTAAGGTTGATAGTCTTATTGAACTGCGTAAAACACATGGTGAACTTGAGGCTGATATGTCTGCTAAGCTTGCAGATGTAAGTGTAGATTTATTACTTCAACTATCAAGGACAGAAAATCTAGATTGCTCATGTGCGTATTAGAGAATTCTGCTTTTCCTCATTAGATGCTGTGTTAGTGATTCGAGATTATCTTTACCCGAATGCCAGGTTGAGAAAAAATTTAACGAGACTTTTAGTTCTTTAAAGTTGAACAAGGAAAGGGTGGAGGAGTTGGAATTGAAAGTTGGATCATTAGAGAAGGTATTTGCTGTTCTGTATGCTCTTTAAGTTTTCTTGCCTGTACGCTTTCAAGTTGACTTGTTCATTTTTTGTACTTTTTTATTTAACTCTCGTCTTCTCATTTCTCTCGATCATTCTTGAAGGAGTTACTGTCATCTAAGGATGCAGCAGGAGCTGCAGAGGAGCACTTTACTGCTGAAATTTCAACAGTAAGTCTATATCTACTCGTATAAGAGGTCAAATAGGCATTTATATTTTGCAATTCTTTTGATCTTGGATTCCTTGAGCTTTACTAATATTTCTATTAAGGGATGCCTTTCATGTGGCTCTGTAAGCACTGCTTTGATTATCCCTTTCCTTTTGTCTAACTGCGGTGAGGATATATTAAATTATTAACGTATGGACAAGTACAGTTTGGTTGGAGGGACTATTTTATTTAATGTGGCTATACTTTGAATGGTGAATGTGCATGATTGTGGATGAACTTAAGTGATTATGATTGTATGGGGAAAGCGCCGACATGTCTACTGTGGATCTCAAGTGCATTTGGTCAAACATAGTGTTATACTTTTTGAGATTGTCGACTAATTTTGCTTGTATTGAGGTTTTGAGTTGCTATTTCAGTCAAAACAAAGAGATTGATGTAACACAATCACAAGTCTTGAATGAAAACGCATTGTTAATTTTGGGCAGTGTTGTGGGGATCATCTGTCTCAGTGCCACCGAACTCGCACTTATATTATGACGATAGAGGTGTATGGTAGGGGTAGAACAGGCATAATCGTAGGAATGGCTAGAAGTGGCCCAACTATCTTCCATAAAAAAATATATATATATATATGGATATTCGATTCCCATCTTTTCAAATATAAAAAATGAACATTTCATGTTGTTATATCTGTTCTGTACAATTATTGATGCTCGCATTACTTTTGAATGTTTTCAACCTCGTAGGTAACGAAGCTTGGCGAACTATATAAGGAGAGTTCTGAGGAATGGTCCAAAAAGGCAGGCGAGCTTGAGGAAGTAATCAAGGCTTTAGAAGTGAGCACTGTTTGTAGTTTATTGTAGTTTGATATCCTAACTGTTCGAACTCTCCCCACCAAAATGCGTGCACACAAACAATAGCATTTGGACACATAACTCCCACTCAAATTGGATGTAAAGATAGTAGTGTTCTGAAGATGGGTGAGATTCTTTTCAATAATATAGTTCTGTTACCTTTGCTCTGTAGACTCATCTAAATCAAGTTGAAAATGATTACAAAGAGAAGCTTGAAAAGGAAGTTTCGGCAAGGAAGGAAGCAGAAAAGGTGTGTTTTATATCATATTCATTTTTCTTAAAATTAATTGTTTATAAAAGTAAACATTCTGGCAAGTTTTGTAGCTTTCATCTTCAGATTATTCCGGTTAAGTAGTATGTTTATTTGTTGTTTGAGTGACTTCACATTTGTCTCTCTTTTGGATGGAGTAGGAGGCAGCCAATCTGAAAGAGAAGCTTGGGATGTGTGAAGCGGATTTGGAGAGTTGTAGGAAAGAAAGCGAGCTTAAACATCTTCCTCTGAGTAGATTTACGACTGATTCGTAAGTTAGATCATAACTTCATATATAATTATACACTGGGACACAGCTACAAATATTAGAGAGGACTACCTCTATTATTGTTACCTTGTTTTTCGTAATTGACGATATTAGTTATTTCAGCTTTGTGTGTGTGTGTGTGTTTATGGATATATATATATGTATGTGGGAGTGCAATATACCATGCCAGCTTGTCTAACCGAGGACATTATACTAATTTCTTCTTAAAGGAGAGATTAAAAAAAAAAAAACTGAGAAAATTATCAACCTTAATTGGATGCCTCCTCTTGCGAATTTTTGTTTCCTATTATTTTTAAAAACCAATGGTTTTACCTTTTATTTCCTTCTTAATTATACCTGTGATGTTCTTAGAGCTGGAGAAATATTTTTTCTGCTCTGTTGATGTTCATGATTACTGTTTTACTTTAACCATATTAAACAAATTAGAATGTTTTGAAATTAATGCTTTAAATCGATAATCTATTTACATTAGTAAATATTTGTGCGTAATAAGTGGATATTTACCGTGTATACTTACAGATGGCCACGCTCAGTTGAATGTGATTATGTGGTGGAGAATGATCGCATGATTGTACCTAGGATTCCGGTTGGCATTTCTGAAACAGCATTAGCGGCTTCGCTCCTTAGGGATGGATGGAGTGTGAGTTGCAGACTTTTTTATCTTCGGTTCAACTTGGTTCATAGAAGGCTCTAAAATTCTTCACTGGACATCGATTTTCAAATAATTTAGAGTGTTGACATAGCCTTTTTATCCTCATGGAATCACTTGGCTTCTTTTCATGTCATGACTATTTTGTCTGAAAAAGCTTTTACCTTTTATTCGTTTAGCTGGCCAAATTGTATGCCAAATACCAAGAAGCTGTTGATGCTCTACAACACGAGCAACTGGGGAGAAAGCAAACCCAAGCTATGTTGGAGCGGGTATGTTACATTCAACAATTACAGTTGTATTTGGTGCCAAACTGATGAATTAACTATTTCATTTTCTGTTATTTTGCCAACTTTCAAAATTCAGGGCTAGCTCACTAGGTTCTGTCCCCCCCTCTACTCCCCATCTTCCTTGTCTCTTTGCTGAAGTTTATTATTGAAATTGATATAATGTGTTTAGTTTGGTTTCTGTCATAAATGCTTCTATTTGTTGTCCTTAACATTAAGAGCATTTCTCTGTTCAAGTACTCAGTGACCTTTCTCTTATGAAGATCTGATTGGCTCTAATCTTGACATAGCACTTTTTTTGGTGAGCTGTTGTCGTCTTACTAAATTGATTTTTAGGTACTTTATGAAATAGAAGACAAAGCTGGACTCATCATGGATGAACGAGGTATGCTTCTACTTTTGTCAATAAATGACAGATCTCATTTAGTGTACAGACAGATCTCATTTTGCTCTTGAACATTTGTTAGAGCTCATGTACTGACATGTAGATTCACATGAATTGTACTGTAGGGAATGGGGATAAATGTCCATTTGATATGATTTTTGTGTGCCTCATGTAGTATGGATGCAAATATGTGATTAGCTTTCTTCAAAATCTACTAGCCACAGGGACTTGTCGTGTTCTGTTTTCTAGTAGAAAAGATATCGATAGACAGAAGATAAGTAAATAGGCTGAGGACGTGAAAATCTTGCAGAATCATGAAAAAATAGAAAATTACCAAGTCATTGCTTTTTAATCCCTTTGCATATTCGTTGTTTGCTTTTAGAAGCAACTGGTATGATAAAAAGTTTGGACTGTGATCATTTCTAGCAAATATAATTATATGTAGGTTCTTGTGATTGCCTCACCGCATAATCTAACATAATGCTGAGGGGAGCATATAAAGACTTGGTGTTAGCCTTTTAATCCCTTTTCTTTCAATCAATAATTTATGCAGTTACTGAAACAGAAAACAAAGGGAAAAAGGGATCTATGAAGAAAATGGTGCAAGTCCTGCTGTGTTAATAAATCTACTCCGAAGTTCATTTATTGCCTTTGTCTTCTTTTATTATTGAATCTTTTAAAAGTTATTATCTGCACCTCTTGGAAGTAAGAATAAAGAAAGTAAAGAAATGAAGTTTTTTCGCTACAATTTGATGCAATTTATGTTTTCTAAAATATATCCTCCGAAAACTGAGGCATGTTAGGTTTTATTTTATTTTCATCTTGTCGTATTCTGGGTTCATTCAATAGTTTTCTTCTGTACAGCTGAACATGAGAGATTGGTTGAAGCTTACTCTGTACTTGATGAAAAACAGCAGCATTCACTTTCTGAGCAATCGGCTTTAGAGACTACTATACAGGAACTAAAGGTTTGTAACATTTGTTGTTAAGGTTGGTTTAGCAGAGGATTAGTTTTTAACTTGTGGTGTGCAGGCTGGCTTAAAGAGGCAAGAACGTGACTGTGTAATAGCTCACAAAGAGACTGTTGACCTCCAGAAGCAGGTTTGTTTAGGAGGGGATCTCATGGTCAATATTTATTGTTAACCTAGACTTTCCATTTGTGCTGTTTTCTCTAAAATCTTTCAATTTTATGTTGGTGTTGAAAATTATTTGTTGTCATCGAAGCTTATGAATTGTTCTTCGAAAACTTTTTTGAACTAGAAATCTTAAAATTCTTTTTATACTTCCTGATGACTGTTATTGGTTTTGCAATTCGTGGCTTTGGGAATTATTGATTATGCTAGGGTTTTTAACATTCTACACCTGCTGTTAGGTGGCTGTCCTTTTAAAGGAGTGTCGTGATGTTCAGTTGCGCAGTGGATCTACTAGTCACGATGATGGTGGCTTTGCAATTACCAGTTCCGAAGTTCTGTTAAATGCTGAATCTGATGCTGAAAATATTATATCTGAACGTCTGGTATCCTTCCGTTACATCTTCTTCACGCTGTGCGAAGATGATTCTTCTATAAAGATGACTATTAATATTTGATGTGTTGTTGGGTCTTATCATTTGTGCAGTTGACTTTTAAGGATATAAATGGATTAGTTGAACAAAATGTCCAGCTCCGAAGTCTTGTTCGCGGTCTTTCTGACCTGATTGAGGAGAAAGAAATGGGGTTGAAGGTATTTCGAGTTTCCCTTTGTAACATTTACTGACACAGCATCACTTGTTATTTTTGGAGCTCACCAGTTTTTTGAGAATTTCCAGGAGAAGTACGAAAAGGAGTTTCAGAAACATAATGAGGAAACTGCCTCTAAAGTTAATGCAGTATTAATGAGAGCTGAAGAGCAGGGACGCATGATTGAATCCCTTCATTCCTCTGTAAGTTGCTTGAAGTGCTCTGGCTTGCGCTTCAGTTAGCTTTTTTTTTTTCCTGAATTTTATTGGCAATATGTCATGAAGAGTTCTATTGTCTCAATTTATCTTCCTTTTGTGCTGAATTCTGTTATCTGCGGTAATAGGTGGCGATGTACAAGAAGTTATATGAAGAGGAACAGAGACGTCATTCTTCTTATCCTCAACCCCAGGAAGCAGCCACAGGTACTTTTATTCTTTCATGCTTTTGTCCTCTCATTGCTACAGCTGCTCTGCAGTCCTTAGTTTCTTGTAGATTTGTATGTCTTTCAAGCTATTCTGATGGTTTTGGTTGTCTTACGGTAAAAGAATTCATATTGAAGAATGGGAACTTCAAAAATTGGAAGCACTTGGATTTCTTTTTCTCCTTTCTTCTGGGTTGGGAGGGAGCCATCAACAATTCTGTGAATTAAAGAAAAAAGCTTAAATTTATGCCCCCGCCTGGGAAGAATTAATAGACGGTGTAATTTACTAATAAATTGAAATGAGTTGTGGATTAGTGGATAGTATTGTGGTCCATTGGAATGTGGTTGAAAATGAAGTTTGACTGTTGATATTTGATTTATGAATTTCGCCAAACGGAGATTATGCCTCTGTTTGATGCACATTATTTTGGAAAGAATGTATTTTTTTGGTTAATGTGATGGTGAATATGTGGTTGAAAAATAAGGAAAATTTATTGATGTGATAAAAATATTATTTTATTGAAGAATGTGTGGTTGAAAATGAGTAGGAGAATGAGAATTAAAATTATAATGTGTATCAAACAGGGGCTATATAATCCCGTGTAAAGTTAATGGAGACCCTGGATTGAAATAGTATCATTTCTTGTTTCTTGTCTTAGTAGAGGAAGGTTGGGTTGTCTTGAATTTTGATTTGTTACATGTGCCATTTGCTGATGTAACTACATATGTTTATGTTGCAGAATGGGGACGCAAAGAGGCCACACTCTTAAGTGAAAGTGTTCATGTATGCTTTTTGAGACTCTTCACTTTTGATTCAAGGATTTGCATTTTTTTACTTCTGATTACTTGTGGATTATTTACCACGTATACAGTCTGTGCCTTCTTGGGGTCAACCGTCAAAACTTCGACTTGTCAAAATATAACATGGAGGATTTTTCTGAGTTATATTTATATATATTGAACATTTCCTTTATGCTCTCGAACATCCTATTTATTTTCCAGCTTGGTGCAATACTTTACAGGAAACATCAAAGGTGAAAGAACATGCTTTTGAGCGTGTTAGAAATCTTGAAGGAGATGTTGCAAAATTGAGGTAAGTTTAATTTTTTCCCCAGATTTTCTTGAAAAGTGAAAGATGCAGAATGTAATAGAAAAGAAGAACTTGGGGAGAATGGAAGAAAACGGGATTTGGGAGGAGGAAATTTTCTCTAAGCTGAAACCCCAGTTCCTATTTTATAGTTGTCAAGAACTTAAATTCAGGGGGACCTTCTAATGCTTTACAAATTTATCAAAATATCTAAGTCAATCTATTCTTATATAAAATTAAACAAAGTCCGAAAAATCTAAATTATTTTCCAGTTTTCCTAAAATACACTTTTTAATTTCCGTTCCTTGGAGTTCCTATTGGGTAAACATACCTGTTTCCCTCATTTTCTTGAAGATTGGTATAGTCAACATAAATGTAACTTTTTTTTTGGTTTTGTGGTTATTTGTTCTCTTATTGAATGTCACTTCTTTTTAAAGATGCATCAATTTGAAATAATATATTTTGGATTTGGTTGAAACTATGTAGAAATCACTCATTTATATGGTTTGTCAAAATACAACCAGGGGTTAATTTATATTTCAGTGTTTTCGTTGAATTCTGTCTTTTTGTTTTTTCCTCCCCTTAAATGTGGTTCTGTTTAAGTAGTAAAGAGTGAATATTCATGAATCCTATATATCGTTGGTCAACTTGGAAATTTACTATCAGAATATTGCGGATTCAACACTTCTCTCTGGTATTAATGATGGAAGTCCATAAAACTTTGTCAGCCTGCAGATCTAGTACACATTTCAACTATCATTCTTTGAGTAGGAGGTGGGAGTATTTGTAAACAATCTTCTGACCCAAAAACTTGCAACAACTCAATCAAGATAATTTTTGTAGGATCAATGAATGAGAACAAGTGGGTCTCGGGCTTTGAGATTAGACAAATTTTCAATTGATTTGGTTGTTCCACTTCTTTTTTGTGTCAAGATGGTTACTCCACATTTCGTTGCTTCCTTCACCATTACATCCATCTCTCTTGTTGTTTAGTATTTGCTATGCTACTGATACCACTGAGGGCCATGTATTGCAATTTTTGAGTGCACTTGAATTATCCTCTGAAGACATCAGGACAAGGAATTGACTTTTTGATGTAGATGTTCCATAGAACGAAGGGAGGATAAAGTTTTGTTACATTAATATGCTAGGTTGGTGGTTGTAGATATATCAAACTAATTGGATGAAACTTTTTTGGACATTGAAAAAAGATAAGTCGTGATTAGAGACTAGTTCTGAGATGAGCATTATATGCTTTAAACTTCATTTTAGAATCTTGAAGTTGTATTCTTTTGGGTGCTTATGCATTGCTTGGCTCTTCGAGAACTGAGGGGTGTGAAATATTGAAATTTCTGCCCAAAAAAAAAAATGTTGGAATTATGCATTAGTCGCACTCTTCTTTGAATTCCATCCCCATGGATGTTTTTAAAAGGATATTTTAGCAGCTTCATTTTATTCACTACTTGGATTTCTGTATTTATTTTCCTATCCAGGAGTGAGGTCATTTCTTTGCGATCAGAACGTGACAAGTTAGGACTGGAAGCACAATTTGCACAAGAAAAACTGGCCAGATTTATGAAAGACTTTGAGCATCAGGTTAACATGTTATTTGGAGATTCACTTTAATTTGTACTTTCTCCTTTAGAGTATGGAAATCCTTCCCTTTCGTGGTCTGAACATTAGAATAAGGATTAAAATCTTCACATTCCAAGACTCTCCCTAGATGCTGGGCAGATATCGTGTGACCTGTGTTTTTGACATATTTTGGCATATCATTTGGTGAATGACAGAGAGATGAACATAACGGAGTCATAGCAAGAAACATTGAGTTTTCACAGCTGATAATTGACTACCAGCGAAAGCTGCGTGAAAGTTCCGAGTCCTTGAATAATGCTGAGGAGCTATCACGCAAGTTAACAATGGAGGTGATTTTCTTTTTTCTTTTCACTGGATGGTTCTCTTGTTGACATTTTTCCATGAACATGTGTGGTATATTGCTATACAGGTTGCTGTCCTGAAGAATGAAAAGGAAATACTGCTCAACTCTGAGAAGAGAGCTTTTGATGAAGTTCGATGTTTGTCGGAGAGAGTTTATCGTTTGCAGGTTTTCTTTCTTTATTGATGTTTTATGTTATAAATGTGGTTTTAGGTAGCTTTTATTCTTATTTTTCCCATTTCTCTATTCAGGCAAGTTTGGACACCATGCATGGTACTCAGGAAGTGCACGAGGTAGCTTGTTGTCATTGAATTTATTTTCCATCTGCACTTCCACTTTAATGTTCTAAGCTTTTATTTTGCGTCCATGTGTTAGGAGGCCAGAAACATTGAGAGGAAAAAGCAGCAGGAGTATGTTAAAAAAATTGAGGTACGTTCTATTGTATTTTTGGTTTTGCTGCATCCCTTCCTCGCATTTTAACTGACCATGGATGTGAAAATTACTACATGACTCTCTCTCTCTCTCTCAAGTTCATGGTTATTTGGTATAAAGCATTATCCTCACCAAATGCACGTGTATCATCTCTTTTCACTGGTAAATATATTGCGAAGTTTCAATTGCAGAGAGAATGGGCTGAGGCTAAAAAGGAGCTTCAGGAAGAACGTGATATTGTTCGGAATCTTACACTTGAGCGTGAAACTTCCATGATGAATGCCATGAAACAAGTTGAAATTCAGGGTAAAGAATTAGCTGATGCCTTGCACTCTGTGGCTGCAGCTGAAGCTAGGGCTGCCAATACAGAGGTAATCAATATGGAATTTTTTCCACTTTACCTAAGTTAATTTTTTGTATTTTTCTTGTTCCTAAAATAATTGTTTTTTTATTCTTGATCATTACTTCATACAGGCCCGCTGCGCTGATTTGGAGAAGATTGTTAAATCTGCTCATATGAAGGTATTTTGTTTGCTGTGTCCATTCTCAGTGGTACCCTCGGCCCACGAAACTGGGGAATATTGAATGGAAATATTCTTATGAAAATGTGTTTAGTGTTGTATTCTTTGACAATGATGCACTTGGACGAAGGTTGCTAAAAATGGTTACTGTGATAAATAATTAAAGCTGCTTCCCTTGAGTTTTGTGTATTAGTTTGTTGAAAACGGTTGCCCTACTTCCTCTGCCCTTTGTTTTCTTGCCTTCTCAAGTTCAGTGTGTTGTGCTTCATCTGAATCTGTTTGTTGCTGTGCTGCAGGATTCTAAAGATGCCGAAGCTGGTCCTTCCTCCTCTAGTAGCAAGGTACTTCAATTAAATATTTAACAGCAAACTGCTTAATAATTGCTACGATTCTGTATACTTTCATATGAGCGCTGGGATTTTTTTTCCCTTTTAGGCATTGCTTTCTTTGGAAGTCAATGATATTTCCTAAGTTGCAGTTTATTAGTAAACAAGGTTTTAGTTGGTTAGTAGGTTCAGTTTCCGTGTTAGGATTTCCCAACCTGAAACCTCTGTTTTAATGGTTGGTTTATTAAAAAAAAAAAAGGATTTAATGGGAAAATGCCTTGAAATTAACTCTATTTGGGTCGGTTTTGAACCTTATCAGTTTGGTTTTCGGGTAGGGTTTTTATCCAACCCAAATGGTCGGTTTGGTGGTTGGGTTGGGCTCCTACCCAACCCGTGCCCAACCATTATGTAAAATGACACAACTGGGATCAAGATTGGAAATTTACTATTATCACATTATTTATGACTAGTAGCAGCTCTGCACCACAAACTTGCTCTTCTTATACTGCTGTTATTACCATGTTAAGTCGTCAGGTTTCATTTTAGATGTTATTTGAAGTTTTCATGCGTGTTACCCTTGAGCAGTATCTTGATTTGTCTTTGTGGAATCATATTCATTAGTTTTTGGTTGATTCTTATAATATTCCTGCAAATATGCTCAAGACTTTGCCGGATTTCCGGGATGAAATTGAAACACTGAGACAAGAGGTGCAGACTAGCAAAGGACACATGGTTCAGGTACATATTGCATTTAATGGTTTACAGATGCACTCCACGATCTAAATTTATTTTTCTGTGTTCAGTATAAAAGCATAGCTGAGGTAAATGAAGCAGCACTAAAACAGATGGAATCTGTCCACGAGAATTATAGAATCGAGGTATGTCGATGGAATTTAAGCATTCATAACATCAATTCTTCAATGAACCCTTGCTTGTTTACTCAGACCGTTGCACGTTGTAGGCTGATAAAGTTAGAAAATCACTTGAAGCAGAAGTCCAATCTCTTAGAGAGCGGATTAATGAACTTGAAAGGGAATGTAATCTGAAAACTGAGGAAGCAGCTTCTGCAAATGCTGGAAAAGAAGAAGCTCTTGTGGTTGCTTTATCTGAAATTGCTAGCCTGAAGGAGGATTGCGCTAATAAAATGTGAGTTTTTGATGGTTAATATGTTGTACTCAGTTTAGTTATGTTGTCTTTTCAATATGTTTATTTTTGTTTTATGCAAGGTCCCAAGTTGTGGTGATGGAAGCACAAATCTCTGCCATGAAAGATGATTTGGAGAATGAGCATCAAAGATGGCGTGCTTCTCAAGCCAATTATGAAAGACAGGTTGCTTTTATATGTTGGCTATCAGCGACAGTTCCTCAGAATTCTTTACTTGGCATTTTGTTATCTAATTGTTCATTGATAAGTGAAGGTTTCATTGAAGTAGGTGCTCCCTATATGGAAGTACAAAAGAACCAGTCAATTAAATAGTCGTCTTTTGAATTTGTAAAAATGTCAACTGTGTCCTCCAATATATGTGAAATGTAGGAAGTAGGTACGCAACCTTTTTTGCTGCATGTCAGTCCCCAAACATCAATTTTTATGGGGACCTACTTACTTTAGTTTGAATAGGTTGAGGACCCCAATTGTAATTTTTCGTATGGATTTTCTCTTAAAAAAAAAAAACTAGATGCTCTTGAGGAAAAATACTTTTGCACGTGAATGTCATCTTGATGGACGATGTATGCCTTGGCTCCACTAGATGGAGAATATTGCTTACTATATCTAATTACTTAGATATAAAGATTTGACTTAATCTTGAGATACATTGGGGGAAAAGGGGAAAGGGAAGATGGCCGTATGGTTACAATCCAGATTAGCAAGTCTTTATGCTAGTGCATTCCTAGGTGCATTGATGGTAGTTTAGGACTAATTGAAGCTTGTTGAAGTCTACATTTCAGAGTTAGGACGATATGGAGTTGGTTTATCATAGTAAAATTTTTCTCCGTTAATACTGTATATCCTGAATTCAGTATAAAAGTCTTGCATGGAAAAAATTTACATTTTTGTTGTTGGATTCCAAAATCATATTGATTTAGTGGATATCTAATCCATCCAGAGGTCGATAACTGATTTGGTGGCACCCACTTCCCCTTAACAAGTTGCGTGGGTTTAAAATACCATAAGTTTTCTCTTAATATGGAATGCATGTGGATGCTAGCTTGACTATGAAATCAGAAGCGAAATTATACATCTTCATGAGCAAGTCTATTTATGCATAACCATGTAGAGTGACAATCTTTTTGTTTTGGACTGCCACTTTAAAGTTTCCTGAAGTTTGTTGTTCTATATTGTGTGTGTGTGTGTCTATAGATTTGGAGGTTGGGGGGGGGGGGGGGGGGGGGTACTTGTCAATTTATGAGATTTCTAGAAAGATCACGAAGTTAACTTTACTGTTTATTACTCATTTCAGTTAATTTAAGAATCTTAAATGTATAAGTATTCGAGCCAACACTAGTTCCAAGAGGCTTCCTATTTATCAAATATTTCATTTTTAATACAATCCAAATCTCCTGTTCCCCACCCCCACCGCCAACAAAAAAGATTAAAAAAATAAAAAATAAAAATTACAGAATGAAGGGAAAAAACCAATTTGTACAGTATGTTGATGCGAATTGGAATATTGTGTTAGAAAATGTGCATTTAGGTTTGTGTAGATTTTTTATGAATTGTGTTATGATTATACTTGAATTAGCTCTTTGTTTTCTGTTTGAAAAAACACTTTCCATACTGAGAGATTTTACCCCTATGGATGCTCTTGTTTTTTTGGTGCTTCTGTGGTCCCCATATAACAGTTCAAAGTTAATGATGAAAGAAGTTGTGGGTTGAGAGGAAATGAATTTTAGTGTCAGCCATTTATTAATGGTGTGTTTTTGTAATGAGTTGTTTACTTCACATGCTATAAGGAGTTAGATTCTCCACTTATATGGAAGTTCTTTTAACTCAAGCAGCTCGGTTATACTTAGCAACTTGTAAATTTAATATCAATGTTGTCCTATTGTGTTTGTCTTGCTTGTTATATCATTTTCAGGAGAGTTCTGATATTTCTGTTTGTAATCAGTAATTACAATTACTTGTATATCTGATACTTAGAATTTGGTGAAGGAAATTATACCTACTGGTGGTTGAGTCAATTGTTTATTTATTTTCTTCAGGTTGTTCTACAGTCAGGAACAATTCAGGAGTTGATGAAAACATCACAAGCCTTGGCTTCAGCACAAGAGGAAACATCTGAGCTCCGTAAATTGGCAGATGCACTCAAAAATGAAAATGTAACTTCTTTCTATTGCCTGGTTCGCATAATGTAGGATTTTGACTCATATTTTTTCCTCACCATGACAACATATTGTTCAAGAAAGGTATTGTTGATATCTTTTATTGAATTAACGGTGAATTGATTATCATAAACATGGCTTCACACGATTATTCTTATATTCTATGCCTGATGAGAATTACGTAGCAACGAACACTACGCAACCCCGCAACAAGATTGAAAACCCAAGAAAGTCCAAAGATAATCCCGATTTAAAGATTCAACCAAGAATATTGAACCAAGCAATCCAACAAGAACGACGCTTGAAAGACCTTGATTACAAAACCCGTGATCTTCACTCGATGTTGAACGTCACAAGAAGATCTTGATAAGATTGCGGTGTTTTAAGAAGAACAGGATTGAAAGTAAATAGCCTCACTTTAATTAATAATTTGTCAAAAGGTTCTATAATAATGATGAAATAAACTATTTAAACTAATGCTAGAAAACCTATAAAATTCGTGCATAATCTCCCAAACATAGTAAAATATCAATAAAATTAGAATTTTAAGGAAACTAGGATTTTCGCCAAAAATAGAAAATTCGTCTTCAGTTTTGTTCTGAGCGATCGCTTAGTTATATTTCAAGCAGTCACTTGGAAGGAAGTTTTGCTGCCTTGAAATCTCGATAAGTGTCTGAACGACCGCTTGCCTGTTTCTTCTAAGCGGTCGCTTAGAAGTCCGGTTGGCCTCCTTCTTCGGTCGCTTGTATCGTGTTGATCCAATTGGTTTTCGACCTCGACCCCAACATGAAACTTGTCTCTTTTTGCGTGTAGATCACAACGTCGTCCATCGTTGTTTGTTTGCACAAGTAGTCCCATTGCTTGATTTACCCGTTTTACCCTTGATCGCTTCATCGGACCTCCTTCGATAATCAACGGGTCTTGATCCGGGCTCGGTTTCATCGAACTCGACTCCTGGATCACATCATTCCCTCCCTCTTCAAAAGAATTCGACCTCGAATCTACACCTACATCGTAAAGAGAGATTAGACACATTAAAAGTTGCTGAAACATTATACTCACCTGGAAGATCCAATTTATATGCGTTGCCGTTGACTTTCTCCAAAACCTGAAATGGATCATCCCCTCGTGGCTGCAATTTTGATTTTCTCTGCTCTGAAAAACGCTCATTTCTGAAATGTACCCAGACCCAATCTTCAGGTACAAATATCCCGTTCCTTCGACCCTTGTTTGTCTGTGACGTGTAGTATTTGTTTTTCTTCTCAATTTACGATCTTACCTTTTCATGAAGTGACTTCCCCAACTCGGCCTTTCTTGTCCCATCTAAGCTACCTCGTTCATTTACAGGTAAAGGTATTAAATCCAAAGGTGTTAGTGAATTAAAACCATAAACAATTTCAAATGGTGAAAAGGAAGTAGTAGAATGCTTGACCCTATTATATGCAAACTCTATGAAAGGTAAACACTCCTTCCAACTCTTCAAACTCTTATTAACCACAGTACGCAAAAGTTGTGTCATGGTCCTATTCACTACTTCAGTTTGACCATCGGTTTGTGGGTGACAAGTTGTTGAATACATAAATTTAGTGCCTAACTTACCCTACAAAATCCGTTAAAAATGACTTAGGAATTTAACATCCCGATCTGACACTATAGTCCTAGGTACCCCATGTAAACGCACAATCTCCTTAAAGAATAATTCCACTATGTTAGTGGTATCATCAGTTTTATGACATGCAATGAAGTGTGCGATCTTACTAAACCTATCTACCACCACAAAAATTGAATCTCGTCCCTTCTTAGTCCTAGGTAAAACCAAAACAAAATCCATCGAAATATCAACCCAAGGTTCACCGGGTATAGGTAATGGTGTGTATAAACATTGATGTAAAACTTTAGATTTAGCTTGCTTACAAGTTATGCAACGACTACATATCCTTTCAACATCACTTTTCATCTTAGGCCAATAAAAAGTTCCCTTAACATATCTAAAGTTTTTTTTAACTCCAAAATGACCCATAAATCCACTATTATGTGCTTTCCTAACTAACACTTCACACATTGAACAATTAGGAACACAACCTATTTTCCTGAAACAAATATCCATCCTGCTCAAAGAATTTATCAATAGCACATTTACTACACGGTAAATAAATATCTGAAAAATCTAAATCACTAGCACACATGTCCTTCATATGTTCAAAATCAAGCAATTTACAACCAAGAGAAGCTAATAACGCATATCTTCGAGACAATGCATCCGCTACCACATTTTCCTTACCTTGCTTGTATCGGATGACATAAGGGAATGTCTCCACAAACTCCATCCATCTTGCGTGTCTTTTGTTCAACTTATGTTGACCCCGCAAGTGCTTCAATGATTCATGGTCCGTATGTATCACAAACTCCTTAGGCCACAATTAGTGCTGCCATGTCTCCAAGGCTCGAACAAGTGAATATAGTTCCTTGTCATATGTGGGGTAATTAAGCGTTGCCCCACTTAGCTTTTCACTGAAATAAGCTATAGGCCACTTATCCTGCATTAAGACTGCTCCAATATCTATTCCTGATGCATCACACTCAATCTCGAAAGCTTTATCAAAGTTAGGGAGTGCTAAAACATGTGTCTTACACAACCTATCCTTAATTGTATTGAATGCATGCTCTTGTTCATCACTCCAATGAAATCCCACTCTTTTTAACAATTTATGTGAGTGGTGTAGTGATTGTGCTAAAATCTTTCACAAAACGCTTATAGAAACTAGTCAAACCATGAAAACTCCTAACTTCAGTTATGCTTTTAGGTGTTGACCATTCTTTAATAGCCTTTATTTTCTCCTCATCCACTTCTACCCCATTAGCACCCACCACAAATCGTAGGAAAACAACATTTTCAATGCAAAATGTACATTTTTAAAATTACCATAAAGTTGTTTCCTTTTCAAGACCACAAGTACACTTTTAAGATGCTTTACATGCTCATTTAGGTCTGTCATCAAAATACACAACAAATTTACCTATAAAAGCGTGTAGAACATGATTCATCAATCGCATGGAAGTGTTCGGTGCATTAGTGAGTTCAAATGGCATTACTAACCACTCATATAGGCTATTTAGTTTTAAATGCAGTTTTTCACTCATCACCTTCCCTCATTCGAATTTGGTGATATCCACTTTTATGATCGATTTTACTAAACATGCAAGCACCATATAATTCATCCAACATATCATCTAGCTTAGGAATAGGATGACGATACTTAACCATTATATTGTTGATGGCTCTGCAATCCACGCACATTCTCCAAGTTCCATATTTCTTTGGCATAAGTAGCACTGGAACGGCACCTGAGCTCATACTATCCCGTACATATCATTTGCTTATCAACTCCTCCACTTGCTTTTGAAGCTCCTTTGTCTCCTCGAGATTATTTCGATAAGCTGGTCGGTTTGGAATAACAGCTCTAGGAACAAAGTCAATCTGGTGCTCAATGCCTCGAATGGGTGGTAACCCACTAGGCATGTCCTTCGGGAAGACATCTTCGAATTCTTGCAATAAAGATGTCGCTAAACTGGGGAGGGGTGGGTTAGGCTCCTCAAAATTGAGGAAAGACTCCTTATAGACTATTAAAATCACTTGTGTTTTATCCTCTATCGCTCTTTTCAACTCACTTCCCTTTGCAAAGAAGTTCGCTTTTGGCTTTTCTCTCCTCTCAGACACCTCCCTTTCTTTTCTCTCATGTGACTCCACTCTCTTTTTCTCTCTACTAGCCACCTCACCATTTTCTTTTACCTTTTCCAGCTCTTTCATTCTCTTCTTCCGCATGTTTCAATTTGATTTGGTCTTCATATACTTGTGCCGGTGTTAATGGCGCAAGGGTAATGGACCTCCCATTCTTACTGAAGCTATGCCGGTTCTTGTACCCATCATGAATAACTTTCCTATCATATTGTCATGGCCTACCCAGTAAAATATGCCCCGCATGCATAGGTACCACATCACCCATAATTTCATCCGGATAACTACCAATTGAAAGATTAATCAACACCCTCTTATTCACCTTAATATCCCCACAATCATTTAACCATTGTAACCTATAGGGTCTAGGATGTCTTAATAGTGCTAATCCCAATTTTTCCACAAGTGTTGTGCTAGCTACGTTCGTACAACTACCTCCATCAATTATTACACTACATACCTTATTGTTGACGTGACATCGCTTATGGAATATGTTTTCTCGTTGTTGCTCCAAGTCATCTGTCTTGATTTGAGTGTTGAGAGCTCGTCTTATAATTAATAATTCTCCTCCAACCCCAAACTCCATTTTGTCTCCATGATCACTAATCTCTTCCAATTCGGGCATGCCTTCAAATTCATCCTCATCGTCAGTCACCACCTCTCTATTGCGCAAGATCATCGTCATTTTGTTTGGACATTGAGAAGAGATGTATCCTTTACCCAAGCACTTGAAGCACTGAATGTCCCGATTTCTGGTTGGCTGTGACTCTGCCTTTGGTACAATCCTGCTAGCACCCTCATCTTTCCCCCTTGACACTTCAATTCCCCCTCTCGAGGCAACTCCATCTCCATTGTTATCCCACCTCGGTTTCCAATTTGGATTAGAACCCGTAGAACCCAATGGTTGCCTAGATGTCCCCTTCCTCTTCAACTGTTTTTCAACCTTCATGGCCACATGAAACATAACTTCAATCTCCACATAGTGCTGCAATTTCACAGTATTAACAATTTCTCTGTTCATCCCATTCAAGAAACGAGCCATGGCGGCCTCCCGATCCTCCTCCGTATTTGCCCTGATCATCAAAATTTTCATCTCTTTATGGTAGTCCTCAACATTTTTCGACCCCTGATACAATCCTTACAATCTTTGGTGCAACTCCATGTAATAGTCGCTAGGCACGAATTTCTTCCGCATAAGAGTTTTCAACTCATCCCAAGTACTAACCGCTTGCTCCCGATTCCTCCGCCTAGATGTAACCACTTGATCCCACCATGTTATGGCATAATCAACAAATTCAAGAATTGCTATTTTCACATTTTCCTCCGAATAATTATGACACTCAAATATCAACTCTACCTTTTTCTCCCACTCTAAATAAGTCTCCGGATCACTCATTCTCTTAAACGGTGGAATTGACATCTTAATATTACCCATATTCCCATCGACATCATCTCCAAAGTTGTTCCTACCTCTTCGTTCAAACCTATCACCTCTATTCCTCATCCTACCCATTTCACCTACCATTGATGCATCCTCATCCAAATCACTACCATATTCATAGTCATCATGTCACTCCCTCCTAGGCTCTTTCTTACCCGGTCTCCTTGCATCTGAGTGTTCCCTATGACTATTCGATCCCGACGCCTCTAACCTACCAAGCCTTTCAGTCACATGACTCACATCCCCAAGCACCTTCTCAAACCGCATTGTTACATCGTTTCTCATATTAATATGATTCGGTTGCCTGATTGAATTTGGACATTCTCTATCTGACATCCTCATTCTATAGAATTTTAACCTCACAAATATTCACTCGTGTATCACTCAAATTTTGGCTTTTACCCTCTATTAATTTCACCATTCTTGCCTTTTACCACTTAATGTTTTTGCTCAAATATCTTTAAAGAATAAGGTGAATTCACAAATGTAATCATGTGTATCCAATCAAGTGTAATCACGAATTTGATAGAAGAAAAGAAAAAAGGATGAAAGACTAAACAAGGACCAAATATATGAATTTGGAACTAAGAATTCAAGAAGTAAAAAAGTGTAGGAATCGAATTGAAGTATTTTTTTTTTTTTACTCAAAAATTGAAAATCAATGATGCTGGAAATTCCCGTAACAATAATATATATATATTTTTAACTCTTGGAAATTTGAGTAGAAAATCAGCAAAATAAACGAAACTTAATTCGGACATTTAAATAGTCTAAAAACAACTTTTGAAATTTTTTTTGACTTTTTTTGGATCAAAGACTCAAGAATTTTACTTGACACAAGAACACGAAGAATAATGAAAGAAAGAAAACACAAGACTTAAAAAAATAAAAGATATAACCTTGATTATTTTGTAGCCAAACTCTGATACCAACTAATGAGAACCACGTAGTAACGAATACTACGCAACCCCGCAGCAAGATTGAAAACCCAAGAAAGCTCAAAGATAATTTCGATTTAAAGATTCAACCAAGAATGTTGAACCAAACAACCCAACAAGAACGACGCTTGAAAGACCTCTTGATTACAAAATCCGTGATCTTCACTTGATGTTGAACGTCACAAGAAGATCTTGATAAGTTCGCGGTGTTCTAAGAAGAACAAGATTGAAAGCAAATAGCATCACTTTAATTAATAATTTGTGAAAAGATTCTACAATAATGATGAAATAAATTATTTATACTAATGCTAGAAAACTTATAAAAATTCGTGCATAATCTCCCAAATATAGTAAAATATCAATAAAATTAGAATTTTAAGGAAATTAGGATTTTCGCCAAAAATAGAAAATTCGTCTTCAGTTTTGTTCTAAGCTGTCGCTTAGTTATATTCCAAGCGGTTGCTTGGAAGGAAGTTTTGTCATCTTGAAATCTCGGTAAGTGTCTGAGCGACAGCTTGCCTGTTTCTTCTAAGCGGTCGCTTAGAAGTCCGGTTGACCTCCTTCTTCGGTCACTTGTATCGTGTTGATTCAATTGATTTCCGACCTCGATCCCAACATGAAACTTGTCTCTTTTTGCGTATAGATGACGACGTCGTCCATCGTTGCTTGCACAAGTAGTCTCATTGCTTGATTTACCCGTTTTGTCCTTGATCGCGTTATCGGACCTCCTTCGATAATCAATGGGTCTCGGTCCGGGCTCGGCTTCATCGAGCTCAACTCCTAGATCACATCAATGCCACTTTGAGGAATGTAATATTACTTCCACGGAAGGTCCATGTGGGGGCTTTCTGCTGTTGAATTTTCCATGTCTTGCCAGTGTTACCAGAAAGCATTTTTTCCACTATTTGTTGATGCACGATGAAATTCCTCAAATCTCATCCTTCAAAAGTTAAATGGTTCTATTCTCTTTGTTATGGACTTGTTCAGCTTGGGAATATTGAATCCATTCTTCATATGATTTATTATTTTGTTTCTATTTTCTTCTTGTTATCACTATTGAGATAACACCTACCTATTTGTTCAGAATGAGCTGAAGGCCAAATGGGAAGCTAAAAAGTTATTTCTAGAAGCATCTAAAAACGAAGCAGATAAGAAATATGGTGAAGTTAATGAACTGAACAAGATGTTGCACATTCGGATTGAGGCCTTGCTTATCAAATCAGCTGAGAAGGATCGAGGAATAGCTTCTGGGAGCACATCTCAAACATTGGGTAATGAGGACGGATTGCAAAATGTTGTAAGTTATCTGCAGCGGTCAAAGAAAATTGGAGAAACGGAAATATCTCTGTTTAAACAGGAGAAGCTTCGACTGCAATCACAGTTAGAGAGTGCTCTAAAGGCAGCAGAGTCGGCGCAAGCATCACTTCATGCGGAGCGGGCAATATCTCGGGCAGCACTGTTCTCTGAGGAAGACTTCAAGTCTCTTCAACTTCAGGTGAGAGAACTGACCTTGCTTCGAGAGAGTAATGTGCAGCTTAGGGAAGAAAACCAACATAATTTCGAAGAATGCCAGAAACTTCGTGAAGGAGCCCAAAAAGTCAGGACTGAAATCGAGAATCTGGATAGACTTCTTAATGACAGGGACAGAGAGGCGGAAGCTTATAAAAAAGAAATTGAACAGCAGAAGATTGAGAAAGAACATCTTGAGAAGAGAATTGTTGAGTTGCTGGAGAAGAACAAGGATGTCAATGAATATCGTCGCATGAGAGAATCGTTTGAGCAGATTCAAGTGAATGTGAGAGAGAAGGATGCACAGTTGGAGGAAATTAGGAAACTTGTATCTGAGAAGCAGGACGCAATATCCAATTTAGAGCAAGACCTTGCTAGGAGCAAAGCAGAATTGGATGAGAGACAGAGCAGAATCAATGAAATCTTGCGAGCCGAGGCTTCTTTGAAATCAGAAGTTGAAAGATTTAAGAGATCAAATGTTCAACTGAGGAGGAAGTTGGACAACTTGTCAAAGGAAAAGGAGGAACTGAGCAAAGAGATTCAATTACTTTCCAAACAATTGGAAGATGCCAAACAGGTGAAAAGGAATTTAGGGGATGCTGCAGGTGAACAGGCAATGAAGGAAAAAGAGAGGGAGAAAGACACAAGAATACAGATTCTTGAGAAAACATTGGAGAGGCAGAGAGAGGATTTGAAGAAGGAGAAAGATCGTAATAAAGAGAAGGAAAATTTTCAGAAGAGCCGAAAGATAATTCTTGAATCCTATGAGAGTGTCACTCAGCAGAGGACAAAGCTCATAGATGAGCTGGACAAGCATAAGCAGGCTCTGAAGACACTCCATGATGAAGTGGAGAAACTAAACAATTCCAGAGACAGTCAATCTGAGACTACATCAGTGGTTCAACGTTTTACTGGCTCTTTGTTGGAGGATTTTTCTGCTGCCTATTTCCTGGCTGTAGAAAATTTTGAGCGAGTTGCACTACCAGTTCGCATTGAGCTTGAAGATTCCACTTCTATCGATACTTCTCCTCTGGATACTTCATCTGCAGGAGCTACAATAGTTCAAACTGGCCCTGCAATTACCCAAAATATTTTACCACCTCCACCAGCTGCTGCAAACGTTCCTGCAGCAAAAACAGTTGAAAGGGAGAAACGATCTACTTTCCAGAAGACAACTATTAAAACAGGGAGGAAACTGGTCCGTCCTAGTATTACAAAGCCTAAAGAACCTCAAGGCGATGTAGAGATGTCAGAAGCTGACGAGTCTAACAATGGTGTAAAGCAGTTGTCTTCTCAAAATATAGAAACTCAAGGAAATCTGATTGTACCAACACCATCACTTGTTCGCAAGCGTCCATCAACTTCGGTTTCTTCTGATTTGCAAGAGGATGTACCTGCTCCAGAGGAAACTAGCTCTGATATGATAGCACCTGTGCCAAAAAAGTCTAAAGGTGCAGAGACCGGAAAAGAAGGTGGCGAAGAACAGTCTACTGCTACTTTGAAAGTTCCCCTAGTTTCACCTCCCCTTGAAGAATCGCCTGAGGATCTTGAAAATGTTCATCAAGATATCAAGGAGGGACCTGTAGATACTGAAAGAGATGAATTAGCAACTGCAGGGGAGGAAGTTGAAGAGCCAACAGCAGATGTAAAGAATCAGGCTGAATTACAGACTGACACTAGCAATGCAGCAGAAGAGAATTTGGATAAACCAAGTGAAGCTGTAGTGTCAGATGAACAATTGATATATCAGACTGAACAAGACATCCAGCATATAGTAGCAGAATCTGAGAATGACAAGGAAGAGGGAGAGCTGGTCACTGACGATGGAGATAATGAGGGCAATGCTATTACATCTAATGCAATGGGGGGACCAGCAATCGGGGAGTTTCAACCCGAGCAAGCAATGCCTGAGGATTCTCCAGCAGCTGACGAACCCTTGGAAGATGGGGAAATCGATCCTCCTCAGGTTCTGGACGAAGAAAAGAATGATGGCGGTGAAATGAACGAGGACATTGTTGAAAGTTCAGCAGATAAGAATGATGATGGTACAGAAACTGATCAGGTCACTGGAGATTCTAGTACTGCTGGTCAGGAAGCAACCAGCAGTGCTGTTGAAACTGGGGCTCCAGAACAAGGTGGTTCTACTGTCACCGGTGTTGTGGAAGGAAAACAGACATCCCCTGTTACTAGCAGTAGTTCAACAACCATCAATTGGCAAGAGAGAGCTAGGGTGAGGGCATCTATTAGACAGGCTGGTATGCTTTCTCCTTCGCCGGGTAGAGCTCGTGGAGGCAGAGCAACTAGGGCTCGTGGTCGGTGGGGTGGTCGTGCAGGTCGTGGACAAGAACCTGGTTAACGGAGTCATGATCTATAAATTGATAAGGTGATGCTGTTACCTGATTTTTCTTGGTAGGTCTTGGTTTTTATGTGCTTTAGTCGAATCTATTGATGGATGTAATAGTCGGGATACTGTAATAGAACCAGATAATTAAAGAGCTTTTGTTTTTTCTTATTAGAAGTTTATACTCCCATTGAATCAAAAAACTGTACAAGAAATTGTAAGTGGAACATTGCTTCTGTGCTTTTTAATGGCACATGAATACGGCGCGGAAAATGGAAAATTGAATTAAAAGCTTCTTATTATTTATATCGAACATGTTTAATTGCATGCAATTGTATGGCATTTTACACTCCATTTTCTTTTCTATGCTGAAGTCTGAAGCATGAGTTATTTTTTTCATAATTCCACCATACTGATAGAAATTTATTGAATCTAGTGAAGAGGGTTTCGTCAAATACGATAACTTTGATAGTTCAATATTTTAGTTATGGTTGGAGGCGAAAATGGAAAATTGAATTAAAAGCTTCTTATTATTTATAGAACATGTTTAATTTGCATTGGATCACTCCATTTTCTTTTCTATGCTGAAGTCTGAAGCATGAGTTATTTTTTTTCATAATTCCACCATACTGATAGAAATTTTTGCTAGTGGGAATAGGGTTTCGTCAAATACGATAAACTTTGATAGTTCAATAAAATGAACATATGGTTGGAGGCGATAAGGAATTAATTAGTAGCGTGTTTAGTGTCCTTTACATAGAATTTCTTTTAAACGTTGGTTTTACAAACAAATTATCTTTAGAACAAAAAAAGTTGTGAAATTGAAGTGATAAAATAACTGCAAAAAATCTAGTTAAAAAGATAAAATATGAAATATATTTGTTTTATAAGGATAAAAAATTGCCTGGATTGGAGCAAAAAATTCAATATTCGCTAGAAGGAGGGCTTGAACCTCCGACCTTGTGGTTAACAGCCACACGCTCTAACCAACTGAGCTATTCCAGCTTGCTGTTTCCCAATTGAATCGATATCTTAAATTTGTTAATTTTCAAAGTGACGAGACTTTCATTATCTAAAGCTTATTGTTTTTCACTTTTCACTGCAATAAAAGTTCACAATTAAAAATTTCATAAGCATAAGAAGACTACTTGGAGAAGCTTGAAAAATCTGGTTCAAATCCAAGGTAAGGCAACGAAAACATCTGAGAAAAACTCAGAAACCTATGAAAACTGAATGCATTTGTCATTTGATTTGATCCAGGGTTTGATGTGTAGCCAAAAGCTTGTCCAAAAATGAACAGTCCCTAATCTTTTCTTGTTGCATGATCAAGCCTGATCCAGAAACTCCTGATGTCAATCTCATCAAGTTCTGGGAGCACTGGATCATATCCTGATCATGATGCATGGTGTTCAATGAAGGTGCACTGCATGATCCATCACTCATTAACTTCGGGAGATACATTGGGGAATTATCATATTGTGGCTGAGAAAAATTAGTAGAACCAATAGTGGGATTCTTGTAAGGTGTGTGTTCTTGATCCTGAATGACTTCAGTTTGGAATCCTCTGGTATGATTTTTCTTCTTAAATACTCTGCAAATCACCCACCCATCCTCCTGTTTCAACAATTTGCAAGTAAACATTAATATAGGAGCAAGAATGGTGAATTGAAAACACGAGTTTGATGCACGAAGCTCAACTTTCTTGTTGGAGACGGGCTAGGTTTTATGGAAACTATGTTAGAAGTAACTCCTCATCTGTGGGGTGGAAACGAAAACCTAGAGGGACAGAAATCTGGCCATTCTCCGCCATCATTGTCATCGTTGCTCACTCTGATATATCCTGGAAAAAAGCTTAATTACAGTGTGATAAATAAAACTTTTCCTGTAAAGAAAAATTTAAATTTGACAGTGTGATGAGTCTTGACAAGGAAGAAAATGGAGAACAAAACCTTTACACTGAAAACATTATTTTAAGAAGAAACAGACCTTAGTTTCTTTGGATTATGTCTCCTCCTTGACTCCTTCAGTTCCAAAGAGAAAAGATAACGAAAATGGAAAATTAGGTTTGGACAAATTTCCACACACGAATCAAGTATTGTTGTTCGAAGGTTAAGATTGAATTAATAGCAGCAAATTCCACAGACTGGACTGGTGTGGGAACAACATTAAAAAATGAAAAATTACGAGTAAAAAGATAAGGAGAACTGGAGAAGAGAATAGTGTGCATGTAAACAGGATTAGGTTAAGACTTTGGAAAATGTCGGTTGAATGGGAAACCTCAAAGCGCATAAAACTGATGAATATCTGCAACATTACTGTCAGTGTCAGTTAGTAAGCCATTTTTTTCCCAGTCAAAACTGTATTATGTAAATCAGCTTTATTAATATATATATATTTTTTTTATATCCAGATTTTTCAGCTTACGTCAAACTATATCCTGGACTACCAGCCATCGACCCTTCAGTAACTGACGGAAGTAAATCGCGGATTATGCCTAAGTTGACCAGAGCTTTATTAATATTTGGACACACTGCCAGTGGTCAGATTCAAAACTAGAATTTTTTTAATTTTTTTTAAAATTTTTTAATTTTCCTAGGTGAATTAAGGATATTTGATGATTAAACATGGTATAGGTTGGTCTTTCCAATGTTAATTTTTCGGATCCGTGTGCGTGAGACCTATAGAGATTGTCTGAGTAAATTTTCGAACCTTCGCATTATTATAGAATTTATATTGCAAATGATATTTTTATGAATAAAAAAAAGTAAAAGAATGATATCCAATTTATCCATTATACTAAAATCCCATTAAATCCGGAGCCCCAAGTGCACACATATATAGTCGATATGCTCAATAGTACAAAACTCTTACCATACAAGACCACCTTTACAATATATTATTTTAATTTACGGAAACTTAACTGGATATATACACATGGTAGGATCGTTTATTCAAATCATATAAAATATCGGACATGAGTTAGTGAGAGAGAATCACTCGACTTCAAAATGTCATTATAGTTGAAGCCCGATGTATCGTAATTTAAAACGACGATCCTATACCTATAGAATCATATTTTTCAATAAATCTTTATGAAACAAACGCTGAATAAGGTGTCTAAACTATGTCAATCGACTACTAAAACAAAATCTCTCATTTTTCTTTCATGAGTAAATAAATTAATTGAACAAGGAAATTATTTGTCTAATTTTTTTAAAAAAGATAAAAATCCACGAAATAGTTCTCAGTTTGTTTGACAGAGTTTAAAAAATTGAGTAACGTTACGTAACTCTTTGGGATTGTATCTCCACTCTAAGCGGTGCTAAATGAAAGATAAAATTAAATTAGTCATTTAATTTAACTTATTATTTAATATCACATTAGTGTTACTTAAAGTGTGGTTACAATTTCAATAGGTTAAATAGCATTACTTTAAGAATTTATTTTCACATAATTAAGAGCTTAAATACAAATTAATTTATTCATGTTTTACCAAAAGATGGACAGGCTTGAACCATATGCTCAGACTCAGGAGTTATTAACCAATATTAAACTACGCTATTTTTAAATAAGGACAAAATAGTCCTTGTGAATTCTTAAGTTAAAACACAGGCATTTATGATATTTAAAAAAAATAAAAAATTACCGTCAAATTTTATTTTGACTAAGGAATGCAAAACGTAGAAAAGTGCATATAGAAAAAGAGAAGCTGAAAGGATAGAGGCGTGAAAGCGGAGATTAATCAAACTCTAAACTAAAATCTCCAAAACTTCAAAATTGTTCATTTTGTTTGTTGAATTAACAGGTATCAAATTGATTAAGCCAGGAATACAGAAGATTGTTTGTTGAATTTTCAGGCTCGGGGATGGAAGAATTGCAGATATCTCCGGCCGAGCCGCGGGGGAGTCCAGGGAAGGAACAACAGGCTGCCGGAGTTGGTATTCTTCTCCAGATCATGATGCTTGTTCTCTCCTTTGTCCTCGGCCACGTCCTTCGCCGTCACCGGTTCTATTACCTCCCCGAAGCAAGTGCTTCTCTTTTGATCGGTAAATTTATTTCATATACACTAGTTCAATATCGCTCATTTTCAGTTTTAATTTGATTGCGCTATTGCATTTTAATGTAATCTGATTCGTATATGTTGATGCAGGTTTGATCGTTGGTGGGCTGGCTACTATCTCCAATACAGAAACTAGTATTAGGTATTTTTATGGTGTTTGTTGATTCTCTTTTCTTTTCATTTTTTTGGTGATGAACTCCATTTTGAGTTCGAAGTGTAAGTAACTCTCTTCAATTCATTTTTGGTTGGGCAGGGCATGGTTTAACTTCCACGAGGAATTTTTCTTGTTGTTTTTGTTGCCACCGATAATATTATATCCTTGCGTCAATAATATTTCCTCTATTTTTATTTTCAAAATAGTTCTTAGCTAGATGTTACTGCTTTCTTTTTCTGTTCTATTGCTCACTGATTGACAAGAAGAAGCTTGTTCCTTGACGATTTTTGTGCTTACTCAGTCAGGATTCAGTCTACAACCTGTAAGTTGACTCTTATCTTTGGACTTCAATTTAGGCTCCATTTTTCGAATTAGCAATTTTAATCGAATTTGAGGAAACAAATAACAAAATAATTTACTTTGCAATGGGACATGATACCCACGGAAAAATTGGACAAGTTAGAGAGCAAAATTGTGTGGTAAAGCGAGAGTAATGCTACAGTGGGTTGCTCCATGGTACTGAGATATTGTTAGAGCTAGAGTAAGCATATGATGAACTAACAGTTAACTACTGTATGTGTGAATTTTGCTGTGCTATCAGGCAAATAGAGAGGAAAACAAAAACTAAGTGGTTTGTCATTGTCAATAGTCCAGATTGAACCTTAAGTCTCCTTTCCCTTCTCCGCAACCCTTAAGACGAAGCTCACTGTTCTAAAAAACCTGTTCATTTTTTAAGATCTTAACAGGAACTCAATTTGAGCTTCAATACTGTCATTTCCATTGCTCTAGATCATTTCCCGGTCTAACATGATCATTATGGATGCAATTTGCAGAAACCATTCTTTTCAAACTTTGGCGCCATTATCACTTTTGCAATTCTGGGAACTTTTATTGCTTCTGTTGTCACTGGCATATTAGTGTGAGTATCATTTCTGATCACGCTTTTCAAGTTGTCTTATAAGTTTTACATTGTCGTAGATTTTTGCGAATTATGTATGTCCTCGATGGCATGTTTCCGTTATGATTTAATGTCTCTACTTGCAGTTACCTTGGTGGTGTGACGTTTCTCATGTACAAACTTCCATTTGTCGAATGTCTGATGTTCGGTGCTCTCATATCAGCTACTGATCCTGTCACTGTTTTGTCTATATTTCAGGTGATCTATGCTAGATAGTAATGCAGTATGTAATATTTTCTTCAACACCAGTTTGCCATTTTATTTATTAAAAATTAACTACATAATCACGCAGAAACTATTTACGTGATGAGAAACAAAGGAAATTTAGACCCATGCAAGACATTATTCTTGTCATGTGAAATTTCATTGGCTGTTATGATCAGTCTAAACTGTTTTTCAGTGACCAAGTTTTTTAATCTAAAATGACTTGCATGCATGTGCTTGCAATTGTTAACTAGATGATACTCATTAGGCTATTTTCTTCATAGAGTCTCTTGCTTCTAATGCGTGATGGAATTGCATTTTCCTTGTCATGTTTACATTATTTTATGAAGTTGTGACACTGTAGCTTTCCTGGAAGGAAAATTGAATTCTTATCTACTGCTCCATTGAACAGTAGTGACAGTCTGAACAGTAATGACAGTCTTTTAACATTGAGATTGATTATATGTTAGTTTTACTATAGAAGTAGGTTTCAGTTTTCTAATATTTTATATACTTCATTTTAGGTGAACAAGAAGGTGTCATTGGACTTATCTAAATACAACTTGGTTAATTAGAACTTTCTCACATTATTTATATTAAATTTAAGGAGCTGTCACTGTTATCAATATTTGTAAAATGGGAAATTTCGAGGGTAGAAGACACATATCCTAAATTGAAATGTATTTGGGTTTCATTGTCAGCTTTCGTAAATACTCCTAAGTTCAAGAGTTGAGTCATTCTATAAGAGAATTGGAGACTACTTAAGATTTGAAGAAGCTGAAGTTAATCTCAATCTTGCTGTTTTGGAGTTTCTGTACATTTAGCAACACTTTCACAGCTTTGAAAGAGTTAATTTGCTCTTGTTCAAAGAAGCTTGACACTATCCCATTGATTACCTTTTTGGATTGGAATTATAAGTGCTAGACCAATGCTTTCACTTGCATTTCAACAGATGTTGGTTGGAAGTTAAGAACTTGTGGACTTGTTGCCACACCAGCACGTCCTGGGTATGGGCAATAAATGAAAAAAAAGGGGACGTAGGACTTGTACATGCGGTCCAGCCTCCTAAAGTAAATACTAAATAGAAAAACAAAAATCTTTCAAGATTGTGTGATCTGAGATTGGGAAGTCAATTTGTCACCATCAGATGTGTTCTCTGGACCAGTCCAAGCCATGGCCCTCTCTGTTAATGCTGATTAAATTAATGATCTTATTTTATAGTCAAGAATAGGTACCAGCATTTACCTTTTCTGGTCTTATCTAAGACTAAGGATGCACCAAATTTTCACTCCAGTTGATTTAACTAGTACCTTGCATCATAGAATAATCTCCAATAACTTACTTTCTATGGAATTTTGTAGGAGCTTGGTACAGACGTGAATCTTTATGCTTTGGTATTCGGGGAATCTGTTTTAAATGATGCAGTAAGTTTCTACTGGTTTTGTTCACTGATTTTTCTCTTTATCACGAGGATGGCTTTTGCATAAAACTGGACACGTTTCATTGGGTAAATATTATTTATTGATTTCTGTCTATTTCTTGTATGTTTCACTATTGGAAGATGGCAATTTCCTTGTATAGGTATGTCAAATTGCAGTTATCCATCACTAATGAGAATAAGATCCACTTGCAATCATTATCATGCTGCTGATTGTTTTGTAGGACAATGTCATTGGTGAGGAGCAATATGTCCTCTGGACAAAATTTTTTCATGATCATTGTCAGATTTCTTGAGACCTTTGTTGGCTCAATGTCAGCAGGTTTGTACAAACTAGCTGTCCATTTGGGTGAAGTAGACTCTATCTCACTTTTTGTTTTGTTCTTGCTGTTATAAAATCATGTGGCCTTGTCAATTTTCAATTCATTATAGCCAAGCTGAAGATTGTTTTGAATTTGTGCCATAATAGTCAATATTCTTTTTCTCCTTCTTTCATGCCCTATTTTTGGGTGGTCGTTTGGATGAATAGAAGACACGAAGAGCAACACTGTAAAGCTAGATTGATCAACAAAGGATATCCGCCATATCCTGGGGAAATGTCATTGGCTACCCGAGCAAAAAACTTCAAACTGAAAGTGGAGTTATACCCGGCTAAATTTCAATACTTAACTGACTGCTCATTGCTCTGGAAAGACATGAATTCACGATTCAGGGACAATTCATAAAATATTCGGACTACAAGTTGTTTTAAGAATTGTTATAGCATGTCCCACCTGTGATTCAAATTTTCTTGTTGATGGAAGCTGTTTATAGAACTCCATGGTTTGCTTAAGGTTACAATGGTTTCACTTTGTAACTTATTTCAGGAAACAGGGAAGAAAAAAATTATTTAATTGAATTTTATATTGATGAAACCTAAATAATGGTGCAGTGAAGCAAACATTAATGTCTTTGCCTGCTATCTTAATGTATCTTGCTACAGCTGATCTTGGCAATTTCTGGTTCAATTCATTTTGTATTATATATCTTTTTTGCTGTGGGTATAATTTCGAAATAAAATATTCAAGGCCACTAATATAAATTGTTTCTAAATCTACAGGGGTTGGAGTTGGATTTACATCTGCTTTGATATCCTTTTGAAATGCTTTATTCTTCCCTAGTTACAACTTGCACTAAATTATTTTTAGTTCATAGCACACTTGGTGAATCCTTGACTCCCAGAACCTTTTCAAGTATGCTGGCTTGGACATTGACAAGTAACCACATATTCTTTATCTAGTTATGTTCCCAACTTGTCACTAATCTATATCAAATACTTACTGAATTCTTTACTCTGTACAGTCTTCAGAACTTGGAATGCTGTCTGTTTGTCCTTTTTCCATATTTCTCGTAAGATTTTTCTGGGATATTCTATTTTGTTTTATTCACTCAATTCTGCCTTTTTGCACTCACTTTGTTTTCTTCATTTTCAATTTGCATTTAGGTATATGCTAGCAGAAGGGCTTGGTCTCTCTGGTATCGTATCCATATTGTTCACTGGAATAGTAAGTGAACTATGGTTTGTACCTGGTACTCATCTTTCATTGGATAATTTATTGTGATGTGACATGGTTACATGGGTAATTACTAATTTATGTGTCAGGTCATGAAGCACTATTCATATTCAAATTTGTCTGACAATTCTCAAAAATTTGTATCTGCATTTTTCCATCTAATATCGTCATTGGCTGAGACATTTGTGTAAGTAAACATTTCACTTTAGTATTGTTGGACATTTCAACCACCTACACTGATCTTTCATTCTCTTTATTACACAGATTTATATACATGGGATTCGATATTGCCATGGAACAGCATAGCTGGTCCCATGTTGGATTTATCTTTTTCTCAATTGTATCCTTGGGTTATTTTTTATATATATAATGGATTCTGTTTTACTTGATATACTGAAATTAACCAATAATTTTCCTTGACTTGCTCCATCATTACCTTAGCTGTTCATTGTAATTGCTAGGTACGTATTTTTTTGCCTAATCCTATTGCTGATATTAATGAACATGTGAAATTGGTATCAATTTTGGCTTGATTGTTATCAGATGTGGGTGACAAAGTTTTAAAATGATTGTGCATAAATCTAATACTTTTTATGTTTGTTTTTGGAAGAGCTGCAAATGTGTTTTCTTGCGGTTACTTGGTGAATATGTTTAGGCCTGCACATCGTCAAATACCACCGAAACATCAGAAAGCACTTTGGTACAGTGGTCAGTGGCTAAGAAACTTTTAATTCTTTGATCAGCCTTCCCTCGCGTCATTTCGCAAATCGTGCACACACACGCTTTAATGTTCATACATCCATGATTAGGACTTCGAGGGGCTATGGCTTTTGCTCTTGCGCTGCAATCTGTCCATGATCTTCCAGAAGGGCATGGTCAAACTATTTTCACTGCCACCACAGCAATAGTTGTTTTGACGGTAGGTGAACTATATGTTCTAAATCAACTACAAATTTTGGGAGGACCTATAAGTGAAAACACTCATTCAAGAGCATTACATATCGATTGAAAAAGCATTTATCAATTTTCTAATTCAGGACACCATAGATGTCTGTTGAAAAATTCAATAGTCTTGCAATTTTTATCAAAATTCCTCAAGGATTGGAACATAACTGGGTTTTTATGACAGTTCTCTTCACTTTGCCATGGATCTTAGCCTTATAAATTATGTTTTTGCGTTGATTTCATCTATTAGATTCTGGGTTTCAATGATCCTGTTCATGGTGTCTTAATGTCATGCCTTCTGGGTTTCTTATATCTGTCATTGCTGGTTCTTTTCACAGATATTAAATGAATTTACCTTGATGGTTACTCTAGTGATTCAGTATGAATGTCATTTTAAGGCTTCAAGTATTGAAATGTAAATGCTTATGACCGCACCTGGGGCAATTGCTAAGAGAAAATGTTCATTAAATTCTTGCTCGTGTATTTGTTATAGCTGAACGAAATTTGATGATTATGTGTGCTATTTTACCTACATATTTGTTTCTTTGTCTAACAGCAATTATATTCAAGAGAATTACATATTGACAAAAACCGAATGGAGCAGGGCAAAGTTGCCACTAAGACCCATAGTAGAATATATGAACAATCTTAAGTTTGTTTAGATGTCTGACATGTCTTGGCGTATGGGCACTTTGCAGGTCTTGCTGATAGGAGGATCAACAGGTACCATGCTAGAAGCTTTACAAGTTGTCGGTGATGGTCATGACGACTCATTGAGTGAAGTAAGTTCATTAGTAGATAATCTCATAGCCCACCTGCCTGCATTCTGGTGATGATACATTGGTGAATCAGTTTATATAATTTACTACTTCCTATATATTGTGTGGGTCCTACCTAACTAACAACAAAAAAGATGACCATTATCCCTGATCCCTTGGGAAGTAATTTTACTTGTGTTGAAGTTATCATCTCAAAAATTATTATTTTTAACTTGACAAACCAAAATTGTCTTCTTTCCTGGTTCCAGAGGTTTGAGGGGAACAATGGCTATGTAGCTCCTTCTTATGAAGGAGAAGAATCATCATCTGGGAACAGATTCAAGATGAAACTTAAAGAATTTCACAAAAGGTACCATAACCGCTGTATGTTGTTGGACTATTACATAAATCTGTTTTCAAGTTCTTTAATTTAAAGTTCTGGGTTCTTTCCTGCAGCACCACGTCATTTACAGCGCTAGATAGGAACTACCTCACTCCGTTCTTTACATCTCAAAGTGGAGAGGACGATGAGAATGGTAAGATAGAGCCTAGGCTATAGCTGTCTTAGTTGATACGCCACAAAAATAAAATTCATGATATGACTAATCATTAATAAATATGGACATTTGACTATCGAAGAACTTGTGCCCTCACGGCACGTCGCAAGTGAGCGGGTGACTATCGGTTATATTATTATTGCAAATCATAGATCACCTAGTATTTTCATAACTGGTCTTTTTCATCAAAGACTCGTTTGATGCTTTTGCAGATGAGCTTTTTCACGACCCCAGAAGAGGGAATTTTTGAAGCCACGACTAAACTCCCAACTAATCAATGATTGAATTGGCTTATGTACGACCAATTTGCCATAATATGTGAACATCTTTGTCTTTAGGGGTATACCTTTATACGATTGTAGGCTCTATAATTCAGTATAGAAACAGTAGGTCAAAATAGGGTTGATCAAGGTTCACTGGATCTATTTCAATCAGAACAACCTAGTTTCTGTACATGATGTGTGAAGTGCTCAGCACTGGCAAACGAAATTTATTGAGTGGCTGTACATGTTCAATATGTTATGTCATTCCTGATTTTGCTTCATGTTGAACCAAATTAACTATTCTTATTGTTTCGTGTTTAGTCTTTTAACTTTTGCATTAAGGCTTGAAAGTATAAAATGAATAATGCAATGCCAACTTTTCACTAGATGTTTAATTGTCTTACGCACCCTCGTGTGTCTAGCCGAACTCGTTGACATGGCAGGGGAGTCAAGGGAGTCTCAAAGGCTTCGGCTACAACATGAACCTGAGTGAAGGAAAATGAAATGCTAGAAAGAACACTAGTAACAAAATATTCCCATTAAAACAAGGAAATAGACCAAAAAAAGGAAAAATGCTTCGAAACTCAAAGTCTCATTCAGGGGTCTACACGGCCAGATCTCCTTCCTCGATATAATACTTGATGCTCCATTGCCGCCTCTAATTCAACCCAACAATGAACTCCAGTTTCAAACCCGTTTTCTAACAGAAGGTTCTTGATTGGTCGATAGATCGTAGAGTTCAATTGAATTACAACTCATTTTAGTCCCTGCATGGAATTATGAGGATGTGTCTTGAAAACATCTTTGATTGATCCACTTTAATGGTTTTACAACTTAAGAACCTTACTCGTAATTAGAATCAATGAACCTTCTTCAAATATTCTCTTCTATTCCCGTATGTTTTGAGGATACATATATATATATACTCACAATTGCATCTAGAGACTAAAGTGGGACGAATGATCCAAATTGAACAGCCAGCAATAATTGGAAGTGGGTTTCTAAACTTGGGGTTCTTTGTTGGGTTGATTTTTGAGTTATTGGATTTTTTTTTTTTTTTTTTTTTGTAGCTCAAATCAATGCTAAAGGGTATTTATAGAAAATTGGGTGTTGACACTTGACTGGGTGGGTGGGTGGGTGGGTGAGTGGGTGAACTTGGTTGGAAGAGAGAAATTTTTTTTCTAAATTCCTTGTTTTTTTTTTTGTGTGTTAATATGTATTTAAGGGAGATTTATTTACTTACTTTTTGAAAAATAATTGAGGATAACTTTGTTATATTTTACAAAGACTGGGAGCTAAAAGTTCAAAGGATCCGTTAAACCTTACCCACTATTAAAAAAGATCCGTTAACGTACCCATCCTCTTATATATATACAAGAGGATTCTAAACCCATAACGGCTAGTTTTTCAACCTTTTCTTAAACCTTTCTTTACACGGAAATCCCCCGCCCCCTTTTCCATTTCTCCCGTCGGCCGTCGAATCCGATCTCTACAAAAAAAAAAAAAAAAAAAATCGTTAATCTTTGTTGGCGTTGGAGTAATCTCCTCCTCGAAATCCGGCAAAGTTTAAAAGAAATGACCGAATCGACTGCCGGAAGTGCAGCCGAGGCATCGGCGGAAGTTGGAGTTCCGTCGCTACCCCAACGAAGGCCGAGGGTGCGGGAAGTCAGTTCACGATTCATGTCACCTTTGATTCATTCCAACGCAACCCCAACCCCTACACCTGAAAATTTGCGATCAAAATCAGTCCACCGCAGGCAATCATCACGCGACGAGAATCAAATACCGGAAACCACTCGAAGCCTAGACACCCTGCTCGTTCCACCCCATACGGTATCACACAATAGATCGTTAGCAACAAATAGTGTAGCTACTGTTCAAAAGAAACAGCAGCGATTTAAGCATTTTAAGGAAAATGGTGAACAAAATCAACAGCAGCAAGCGGCTTCGGCTGTTAGAGTTTCTTCAAGGCCGGACACGCCGATTGCGATTGGTACCGATCGGATTGTCCCATCGCGGTTTAGGCAAACTCCCCATAGTGTTAATCGTGGCAATCCGATGAATAGTAGTAGTAATGGATGCACGGCTGTTACGGCTGCCACTAGGCTATTGCAAGAAGCGACTTCTGGTAGCAACAATTACAGAGAAACTGTGGACAAAAAGCTTTCTAGAATTTCAACATCTAGATATGATGATTCGAATTCTTGCAGTACTGCTAGTAGCCAAGGTAGTTCTTCGTGCCCCAGTTCTCCACTGTTTATGCAGACTACCAAGGCGGCCCGGAGTCTTCCTGAGACGCGCTCTTCTGTGTCAGATGTGGATAAATGGCTTGCTGAGAGGAGTTCTAACAATGCGGGTAAAAATTACTAGTGATTGTGCTCGCTCACTGAATTTTTCATCGTCTGTAAAGATGGGCGGAAGTCTTTGCCTGCCTCCTCATCCATCCTCGTGTGCGAGACTGGGAATGGACGCAAGGAAAGGAAGGAAGGTTTCTAATCATCAAGAAGATGTGCATTCTCTCAAGATGCTTTACAACCATTATCTGCAGTGGCGATTCGCCAATGCAAAAGCAGAGGCAACTGTTAATTCTCAAAAAAGGGAAGCTGAGGTTTGTCTCCATTCTTCTTTGAAATTTTAGGATATCTGTATTATAATTCTGACTATTCCCTCATTTTAGTCCTATAATCCATCTCTCTTCTTCAAAATGTCTCTTTAATTCGCATTACAAATGGAAATGGATAAAGGACTTGCTCCTTTTAATAGTCTAATATTGAATTATAAATCATGTTCTTTTTTTTTCTTTTTTTTAAATTTATGTGCAGGTAAAACTTTACTCTATGGGAAGCAAGATATCTGATTTACGTGATGAAGTGAAAAAGAAACGCAGCGAACTTGGGATGCTGCAAGGAATTAAGACTTTATCCATGATTGTTGAAGCTCAAGTAAGGCTTGGTTAGGCTTTGCGTTTATTGCTCATCTTATGTTGTGACTTTATGTCAAGCGCATATAAAATTCGTCTGTTCACAGTTGCATTTTTTGAAATGAAAATTTTTATACATACACGTTTCTATTTTAGATGGCAATCATGAAAATATATTCATTTTAAGAGCTTTCCTGGATATACTATTGAATTATAGATCAACTTTCAAATATGTATAAACACTGCTGAATGTGTTGAAAAGACATTCTTACAATACCTTAGCGAGCCATGTCATTTGCATTTGGAAGATGGTTTGTTAGTCATTCATCAATTGATTATCCCAGATGTCAAATAACATGATTGATATTCCTTTTGATTTTTTCTATTATTTTGTCCCTGTTATGTTAGTCATTACAGTTATCTCTCGTCTTCAGAAAATTGAATGGCCTTATTAAGAAGAGACATGAAATGGTCAAGAAACTTAAAGAAAAAACAGAGATGTCATTTTTGTTGCATTCGTTGTCTTCTTAATGGTTTTTACACCTATAAAGTCGTTTGGAAACTTCAGTCTTTTCTTTAGGCTTTGGAGAACATACTTTGTTTATTAGTTCTGGATGCATGGTCTGCTTTGGACAATCTTGTTCTTTATTCGTTGTCTTCTTAATGGTGCTCGTTATTTGAGACTTTGCTGTTTTATTTTATTAGGCTTTGCCGCTGTTTATTTATCCGTGGATGCATGGTCTGCTTTGGAAGAGGATTCTTCAACGTCTTTATCAGGCATATCAAATGCTTTATTAAATTCCTCGCTAAGAGTTCCAGTCAGTGGGGAGGTCCAGGTGAGATTTATTCTGCTAACTAATTGCATGAGTATCCATATTTGTTACATTTATGTAAACAACTGTGTAACCATGGGGTAAATTTTTCTAGGTTGAAGTGAAAGACTTGCAAGAGGCTTTGAGCTCAGCTGTAAAGGTGATGGAACTGATAGTTTCCCATGTCCAGAGACTTACGCCGAAGGTGAGACAAAATGCCAGGCATTTATCCCATAAATACATGTGAAAACATACTGTCTAGAATATTTTGAATTCTTTTTCTATTAACTGTTGGCAGGGCCCTGTAAATGTGAAGTCAGTCATACAATTGTAGATGTATTGTGTTTTATACATGATATAAATGCATGCCTGTGTTAAAAATGCACATCTTCAATGCAGGTTGAAGAAGTGGATACCTCAATTTCTGAACTAGCTCGGGTGGTTAGTGGAGAAAGAGCCCTTATTGAGGAATGTGGGGACTTACTATCCAAGAAATATACAACACAGGTTTGTCCATCTATGATTTAACCAATAGCGTATTATTAGGAAACTTCATTCTCCATTGACATATTTCCTCCAAGTATTGTTTACTCTTTTTCGATTTTGGTTTCTTCTTCTTCTTTCATTTAGCATATCCTTTAATAATTTTTGTTCATTATACCTCTTTGACGTCGAAGAATCATTTCAAAATTAACTTAATCCATGAAGAAAAACGAAGTTAGAAGGGAACTGCTGCAGAATGTTATGATCATCTTCTCACAAAAATATGACCTTTTCAATAATCACTCAATATTTTCAGGTGAAAGAGTGCAGCCTAAGGGGGGCTTTGATCCAGTTACACCGGAGTAATAACTGTCCAGCACAGCAAGAGTGAAGAAGCATAAAGGAATTTAATTAACTCGTTGAGCTCTTTGCATCAAGAGTTCTAAATTGAGTTTTTTCATTTTCCCATTTTCTTATTATGCCCAAAAGGTGTGAGATATGACATTCTTTTAGTAATAAAATAAATAAATGATTTTCCATATCCATTTATCCTATAATGGCTTTCGGGTTCTCTTGATTCTGCTGGCAAAGAGTTAGCATGATATTTCCAATTCAAGAATTGGGTTTGCAGCCACAGGCTGCAGCTAGTTGGCACCCCTCAGTCCCTTTACCATGGCACTACCACTAATACGTAAAGAGTGATTATCTACCGGGGTTACATAATTTACGTGCTGATTATCTACAGTTAGATTATGATTTAACAGTATAGATTATGATTTGATGTAACAAAAAAGCCAATTGATGTGTGAAAATAATTCATCATTTCATAATCGTAATCCTCAGTGTTCCAAACCAAAGTACATAAAAACCTAACGCAAACAACATTTATTCATCTAATATGCAATATAAAAATTCATTACTTTTTCCCAAGCAGATAAAAATTATTTGACAGTTCACTTCGGCAACAAGATGTTAAAAATTTCAATATACACATAATGCCATCAAGAAAAATGGCAAGTCAACGGCGATGTTTTCCCCGGGCGGAGACAATTGTTCACCAATGGCCTCGACCAAAAGGCACCAGAGCGCTTACTAGTCAGCATTATTTGATGACGCAACAGTAGTACCAAAGCTATCCATGATCCTGCCACCTTTCTTGAATATGTAATGTGTATCCATGTAAATCGATGCAGAAGTTTCATATCCAAGAATGGGCAAGAACGTACCAAATGATTATATTAGACAATCCAAATACGAATAATTTCTGCAACGATTGTACTGAAGAAGGCTACCATATGTGCGATCCCACACCCCAATGAAGAGGGATTCTGTATCAGGACTGAAAGAGACTCCAGATATCTCACCAAAAAAATCAATCTCCTGTTCTTTCTCGTAACCATTCTTCACATCATAAACGTGGACAAAATCGGCTGGTTCAGCCATCGCCATGAATTGTCCGTCAGATGTAAAACGAATTGATCTAATGGCTCCCAGATTTCCTTTGAGTACAGTGACAGACTTCGATAAGTTTCGAGCATCCCATACACGGCAAGTCTTATCTTGGTTCCCGGTGGCAAATAGGTTACCATCCGGATGCCATGCAGAAGCAAAAGAAAAATCCAAGTGTCCATGTAGAGGCATGATCGTCTACAAAATCACATTGTCAATGTAGCAAAAGAATACCTCTTTAATTTGGTCCTTAAACATCCATCCACATATTAAATCTAGAAATAGAAAAGACGCATTACCTTCCCAGTTTGAGAATCCACAAGCATCCCATCAAGATTGTCTCCAACAATAATCATGAGTTTACCATCTGGACTCAAAGAGGTGTGCTGTAACAGACAAAAGGTAACCATAATATACACCTATATTTTAATGAATTTTTTAAAAAGGGATCAAAGGATACCAAACCCCCTCCCGACTATACTTAAATGAAAGGAAAATTGACAATCAATTATTTAAAATATATAAAGTATAGTAGTTCGAAAACTTGCTAGGAGTAATTTTCCATATGAATGCTGTACAGAAAATGTGCTAGGATTGCTTCAAACATATCATCACATTCATGGATCAATATAGAAGCAGATGATCAGGACAAATCACAGTAATCATTTCTATATGAGAAGGTTCATAGACCATTGAATACTTTGGTTGAGCTCATGCTGCATGCTTCTGTGAAAGCTCAGGTGGAAGCTCACCCCCGGGATCATATAGATAAGGAACCTAATGATTACTATCTGTATCCTGTGAGACACATAGTTTCTCCTCCAAAAATGACTTCTCCAGTCGGGAAACAATTAGATATTTACCTAAACCCGTAGGTACAGACCATACAGAGAACATGTTGGGCACAACATAAACAGTGCATGAATATAATGGTCAACTCGAAGTTGAAGAACAAATAATAATAAATGTATTAACTGCCTATTTTTTCACATAAAGCTATATCTGTTGAGAAAAATAAAGAGCATAGCGCAATCCAGTGATTTAGCAGTTTGGAAAATTGTGGATCCAAATTAGGCGCATAACAGCCAACAATGCACTCAATCGAATCTTAGCACACAAACTCCAACTCTCCAAGTACCACTTATAGGCTATTGAAAGATGACACAAATACCACATGTTTTGAAGCCACGCTGCAGTTCAGGCACATTCTGTGATCTAACATGGATGCAACATATTAAGTAGACCATTATCAAAATGTTATTACATCCTCACACACACCTTCATCATATTCCACTCACATCAATATTCAACTTGGTTACTGTAAAAACTACACGTTTTAACACCGCAACTTCAAAATCATGATAATCATAAAACAACAAATTTGGAAAGTGTCAACAACATTTGAATTTATTAATTTATTCTACTGGTAACTTATAAATCTCAGAGAGTCAAGTACAAATTTGACATGAACATCTGGTTTAACCACTCTGAAAGCTATTGCAGCAAAAACCCTATGGATCTAAAATACACATTTTATATGCATTTTCTTATTTCTTTTTCCCCTCCAATTTTCAACAAAACCATAGACATCAGTAACAAATATTCTACTAAATTGCATAGGAAATTAATTCCTATAACTATGCCCATAAGTAATGAAAATAAATTGTTATGAGAAACTGAACTTACATTTACAGGCCAAGGATAAGAGAAGTGCTTAACAAGTTGAAATCTTTCCATGTCAAAGTCTCGAACTCCACAGTCATTATTTGAAGCAGTGAAATGAACAGCACCACTGGTGGTGAATTAAATGCAACAAGAACCAGAATAAGTAACTAAGAAGATAGAGAGATGGCATTACTGCACTATATCTCAATAATCCCCAAGAAGTAGATAGGAAGGGAGTTCAATTTGGTATTGTAAAGAAGAATGCAGATCACCTTGGACTGTTATAGATATCAATAGCGTTGGTAATTGCATTATCCTCATAAGTTGTCCTAGTACAAAAGCTCACCCCAGGCCGGTCTAGATCCTGCATCAACATGAAGTACTCCAGTCAGTGAATCAATAAAGATCTTCACAATTTCCATTATCCAGAAAGGTTTAATGTTTGTTACTTCTAATTGTCTCATACTTGACACATTGCAGCATAACCACTAAACAGAATAACCGTGTTTTACACTGCGAAGGAAAAAGAAATTACGTAACTGAAGACATGTTTCTTCAAACAACTTGTGAAGTTACGAACACAAACGGACCTATCGCCAATCGAAAACAACGAGTTCTCTAATGCAGGTAGAAAGATATATAAGAAAATAGAACATGACGGAAGGCTGTGAAATATACACATAAAGAACGAACTACCTTGCATATAAGCTCCCCCTGGAATCCCCCAGCAATCAACAAATTGTCACGCACCGCTAGAGTACTAACTTGAGTCTGAGTAAATCCTTCGAGTAAACTTCCAGGATGTTTCTACGAAGGCACAGAAAATCCATCCACCATCAAATTCCAGAAATTATGATTACCAGAAGGAAACATCAAAATAATGGACAAAAATGTTCAGAAACCCTATCCTAATAAGAAAAATGCACCTCGCGTGGAGCCACATGCCCAGAAACATTAAGAACTTCGCTCTTCTTGGATGTCAATGAAGACCAATGCATGATTACATAATGTGACATGAGGTAAACATCATGCTTTGACGTAGACCAAACCAAGTTCCTCAACTGCAAGGTGAAACAACAGGGTTAAATGAGAGGAGTTTGATCCAAATAACCAAAAGACACGCTCCAACATATTCAGAAGTATATTATATAAATGCTCAAGAGATTAAAATAAACATTTGCAACAACATACAAATCAAGACTGACATCAAAAGAAGTGCTAAATCCAAGCATAAACTTCAGTAAGTGATTATTTGGAAAAGCTTAAAAAGTTGAGGTCAAAGCCAACAATTAATTTTTACCACACATTTTATGGGGCCCACAACTTTTATCAAATTCAACCACATATTTCATCAACTTTTATCAAAAGCTTTGTCAAACAACCCCTAATTAATGTCTAAAATCCAGAAGACTCTTCAGTATCTTATGTAATGCTAACATGTGTAGCATAATTGTACAGTACACGGAAATTAATTGGGCAAGAAGATCTGAAAGGGTGTTGTACTGTATGGAAAAGCGTGACAGCGTGAAATTTCACCTTGACTAATTATCAGAAGCCCCTCATTAAAACAATGAGATCTGCTCCAGATTATATTATTCATAAAAAAAATGTAGATATCTCAAAAGTGGGAACTGAAGGAAACATGGGAATTAAATGTCGTCAGAGACGTGTATTCTGCAGTAGCTGCATTGCCTTCCCAATAAAACATGCACACGCACACGCACAAAAAGAAAAGGATATTTACATTTATTTATTTGATCTCGGTCTCTTGTAATGGTAGAGTTGTAAAAGGAAGGGTATAGAATTACTTTACAGGTAAACTTATAATATTATATCCATGATATCACACCTTAAGAAAACCAAGCTTAAAACAGAGTTGTAGGAGTAAACACCTTTAACATAATTATCAGAGATGCAATTCTCTATGCATCATATATAGTATCTTAAACATTCACGAGATTATAGAACGACCGTTCTTCTTTCCACACTGTTGGAATATGCATTAGCAAGCTACACCACATGCAGATCACACTTCCAGCATTCACCAGCATATTCACGTGTTCAGTTCCAGCAGCAAGCAAGCAGCAGATTCACGTGCATCAGATGTGGTTCCAACTGTAATTAGTTAGATCTCATTCTAGAGACTTCTATCTAGTGATTAGTTGGTAGATTAGTTAGCTATTTTTCTTTATAAATAGAGCACCATATGCATCGTATTTTTTTAAGTTGAATGAAACATTTCATTTCTTCTTCCATGCAAATCAGCAGGTTCCTATCCTGTTTCCTATTTTCGTTTCTATCAGTTTTCATTTTCTTATTTCTCAAGATGGTATCAGAGCATTATCATGCTTCCTTTACCTGCGTTTCTCCATTTCTGATTTGAGGCATCTATAGTTGCCATGACGAATCAGAATCAGTTCTTCATCAACCAGCCACTCCGCAGTTGATTTTGGATCACAGGTTGTTGATAATGGCAGAGCCTTCAAAGTTCAAAGGTCATTCACAGATTCAAAACTCTGCCATTTGCAAGTATTTCTTGCAGTTTCCTTTAAAGTGTTCGACCAAAGTTCCCACTGGCGTTATCAAAGCACTTTGTGCTTCCTTTGTTTGCCGTTCTTTCATTCTTCATCAGTTGGTTATTCCGCCATTGATGAAGTATCAGTTCAGCACCGGTACAAGTTGTGAACGGAGCATCACTTCGTTGTTTCACAAAGGCTGGTTGCTGTCTTCTTCTTCCTCATCAATGAGTTATTCCACCATTGATGATGGATCTCTTCAAATTTCCTGCTTCCTGGAGCAGATCAATTTCCAGTGATATTTTCTCTAGATTTGTTCTAGAGATATTTTCATGGAATTTATTCCGATTCCTATCTTCTCCTTTTAGGGATGTTTTATTTTTCTGTCATAGCCGAGCCTAAACACAAACTCGTCTACTCAAAAGGCCCATTGGTTTCTTCCTCTTCGGGAGTAATGTCATTCTCAAGGCCGAGTATCTTCATAATCTCAGGTGGTGTTTTCCCTTTGGTCATGTCAGCAACACCTGCTGGGAGGTTCATGGACTGCTTTCCCAGAAGTTTCAGAAACAAACACAGCCTTTCCGAGAATAGCTTTTCTTCATTTTAATCTTCAAGATGGACTACTCTCCATAGTCCATCTTCAGGGGGGAGTATTAGAAATAATATACACGTGAGCATCAGATATTCTAGCAGGCAGTAGCTCCCGCTCAGCATAAAAGATTCACCCATTTTGGCGCCATTTCGGCGCCATTTCTAATGACTTCCCACCAACTGTAATGTAGTTAGATGGATTGCTAGTTTAGTTTGTCATTTAGTTTAGTTAATCCTTTTGTCTATAAATAGAGATGTTGTATACATTGTAATCTTTGTTTTTCTCTCTACAATTCAAGATGTTCCATCTTGATGGGGGAGTGTTGGAATATGCATTAGCAAGCTACACCACATGCAGATCACACTTCCAGCATTCACCAGCATATTCACGTGTTCAGTTCCAGCAGCAAGCAAGCAGCAGATTCACGTGCATCAGATTTGGTTCCAGCTGTGATTAGTTAAATCTCATTCTAGAAACTTCTATCTAGTGATTAGTTGATAGATTAGTTAGCTATTTTTCTCTATAAATAGAGCACCATATGCATCGTATTTCTTTAAGTTGAATGAAACATTTCATTTCTTCTTCCCTGCAAATCAGCAGGTTCCTATCCTGTTTCCTATTTTCGTTTCTATCAGTTTTCATTTTCTTATTTCTCAAGACACACTATGCTACAGAATCACAGATATACACCTTTTTAGGTCCTATACATAGACATAGTCAAAGCCCAAGGTAATTAATCTCACAAATTGCAGGCACACAGGCTGAAATGCTACTACATCTCATATATTACAAGAGTACAAATTCAACAGTTTAATCAAAGCATTTAGCCCCCGTTTGATTCCCATTACATTACATTCCATTCCATTTTTCTCTCTTTTATTTTCAATCACACAATCTTCCATAAAATAATATTACACGTAAATAAATAAATAAATTCTTCTTTTTCAACCACTCATTTTTCAAAGAAAACACTATTCTCCCCATTTTCATTTCCAAAAAATGGGGGCCAAACGGGGGCCTAAAAGGATCCCCAAAAAAAAAATTCAAAGGAAACATATGATTTTACTTGAAAATGAAGGATGGTTGATTTCACGGATCTCGTGTTCTGCCGGAACTCATAGTATGCTCCACCTTTGCTTGTTGGCTTGCATTCCTGAAAATCCAACAAAAAGGAAAGAATAACTTAAAAAGCGTCCATTAACTGGAATCAATATAATATCTTCACAGTTTGACTTGAAACTGAAAGTCACCTTCACTGAAGCCTCGCCAGATTGTGGTATATTCTCATAATTCTTATACTGCTCTAGTCTAGTCTGCCTATACTTTTCCCGGGAAATGCTTAGCCTCTCCCATGGAATTCCTTGAATATCTTTCCCTCTCCTTGCCTCGGCAGCAGAAGTATCAGTTATCTTGTTGTCCTAATCCCATAATTCAGTCAAATTGTCTCACCAATAGCAAAACCATATGGCAAAAAGTTTACAAATAAAATGTATATTGTTAATAGTAATGTTCTTGCATTTAAATGCTATGCGCTAATGTATTTTATGCATAAATTGAACAGACCAAATTTTCATATTCATCCTCATCTTCTTCATCAGACTCTGAGTCTCCCATCATCCGACCAGCAAAATACATATCCTCATCGACTTCCCCCATTTCATAATCACCATCCGCGAACCGCATTTCTTCCTCTTGATAGGACATTATTTATCATTCAACTCCACTGAATGGTAGCTGCACGAAAAGTAATGTAACCAATAAGCGAGACCACGTGATTTGATTGTACAACCAACACATGCACAAGGTGAGAAAAAAAAATGAAATTTTTATATTTGAATTACAATTTTTTCCAGTCTCACACATATAACACAACGAATTAAGAAGTAAATCAGCATATCCAATTAATTTGGCATTTATTAAGAGAAAAAAAAAATTAAAAACCCACTAAATTCGAATTTCAAAGGACAAAAAAAAAAAAAAAAAAGATGCCCGAAATATAGTCCACCCCATCGAACTGAAAAGGAACAAAAAAAAAAAAACGAATTATTACATGACAGGAAAAGGCTATTGTTGTAAACAGAACAAACCCTATCCCGAAAAAGGTCAAACACACAAAATCCGCATAGGAAATGAATAATAAAACAGAAAATAGAAAATAACGAAACAAAATTAACGTGAAAAAAGAAGAGAACTTTGATGCTGACCTGCGAATTTCAACAGCCCCCTTTTTCAAAATTTTCCAAATAAAAAAGAGTTCAAGCAAATAATAGCTATAATCGAAATCGTGAATATCCAGCCGGACAGATCCCTGATCTCCGGTTAAATTTTATGCCGGCGATCTGTTCCTAAATTTCTCAATGGGTGAAATTGGGGATCTACACGAGTCAAAGGGTGGGTTTTTTCTTTAATTCGATTTTATTTAAATTATTTTTTGAGAAGCTAATAAATTGAGTCCATCTCTGTATTGGGGGCATGGAATTATTTTTTGATGTTTCACTAAATTTGATGCGATTTTACTATTTTGGTAGGTTGAGTGGGGACAACACTTAATACATACAATAATTTCATATTTAGTAAAATAAAATGGATATTATTTTGTCAGATATTACTCAACGGAAGGTGCATCAGATTTTTCATACTTCGTCCGTCTCTATCTTTTTCTTGAAATCTTTCAAATTTTGAAGGCTAATTTTATTTATTATTATTATTATTATTATTATTTTGTATAAGCGAACAAATGTCTAATTGAATTGGGCTCATGATATTGTGGTGTATTTGGTACATACTGTTGTGTGATTCAGAACCTAAGACGAGACATAAATTTTCCAATTGCAATCCCACCCAAATGCATCAAACTACCAAATTTTAGTGTCGAAATCACTATATAGCAACTCAGTCCTCACAGTTACAAACAGAGAGTTCAAGCAAATCCAGAAATACCTACTATATTCTCATATCTAAGCACGGGTAAACTTCCTGATCTATGGGAACCAACCGAATTTCAGAAACTATATATAGCCCAGAAATGCAACTGCACTGCTATGGATCATATGTTGCCACCTGAAACTTTTCCCAACAGTTCATTGGCGACTGTCATTCCTGATGAACGATCAAACTGCTCTACGGTCAGGAAAACTGAATGTGGCTGCTGGTAACGGGGACTTAAGCTCGACTCCATTATCGAATGGGGACGCACCATCTCTTGTTTACTGAATGCTGCATCTGTACTCATTCTTTGCTTTTTTCCAGGTTTATCACGAGGGCTATCAATTGATGAGTTCACATGACAACCGGAATCAGGGGTCAGAGGCTCCTGATGAGAGGAGAAAGATTCGTCTAGAGAAAGACTCTTCGCTATTGCACGTTCTTTGGGAGGCCTGTCCAGATAGGGAGGCTCGGATGTTGGAGCAGGGGTTGCTGGATGAACTTTGCTATCTGATTCTGGGCAAGTGTCCTCTGCTACAGGAGCTGTGACCCCAGAACTGGGCACTTCCGAAAGAGCTCCACTTACTCGTTGTTGTTCTTCAATTATCTTCTTTAAATACTTCCCTTGGGCTTCTATACGTAACTGTAGCTGTCTTTGAACCTGTTGTTCATCATTATAGTTTCGAAAAACAAAGATTGAAGTCATTTTCATTTGAATTAGTAATCCCAAGATTTTGGATTTTGTATTTCTTTTTTAAGTCTGTCTTTTCCCTGAGGAGAAAGCTCGACAGCAAAGTTTCATGGAACCATCTAGATCTAACATTTAGACCTCTAAAAACCTGCGTCTCCTAAAAGATGAACTTTTCTCCAACACAGAATAGCTGTTAAATACCAGGAGAAGGCTGGGGATAAATTTAAACCACCACTGAGTTTAGCATGGATTCCTCATAAGGTGGAGAAAGAATGCAATATGGATTATCAAACTTTTCCATGTATTCTTTCATATTGAAATAGAGCAAAATTTTCATACTTTAATAGGCAACATGTTTGAAGCATAGGAATCATATTTTCGCATCTAATACAAATGCATCCCGTATTTCAACATGACAATATTTCAATAGCTCTGTGGACAAGTAATTGATATATCAAGAAACTTGTACGGGAAAAGCAGGGAAAAATAGTACCCAGGGAGCAGGGGCCGGAAGTGTACCTCCAATTGTTCGTGCAAACGCTTTTGGACCTCCATTTGCAGCTTAAGTGCTTCATTGATTTGCATTCCACTACAAGCAAAATGAAAGAGTAATGTCTCATATCGAAAGGCTCACTCATATGAATCCATGAATTGATCATAAAAAGAAAGTAACTACTTACGATGTATCATCCAAACTTGAAAGCATATCTCCAGATTCCTTCTTTTCAGCTTTTCCCCCTTCATAAAATTCAAAATAAAATGTGTTCAAGGAGCATTTACTACAAGACAATGATGCAGCAGTGGAAGCAACTTGATGCATTAAAAGACGACTGTAGCACATACGGAGTTCAGCGACCGCACCAAAGGGATGAGACACAGCCGTCAACAAAAAGAGAGCGACCGCCCTTGTAGCAGCCAAGGGGGGAATCAATTCCCTCCATGCCGCCCCAGCCAGCCCTCAAGCTAGAGGCGTGTGCCCCTTTGACGCCCAAGGCTTGGCAAGGGTGTCCCTGGACCCTTTTTTTTTAATAGGTAATCAAATATTTTATTAATCACGGATAATACACAGGAAGTGTATTATCAATTTATACAAGAAAGAAACAACATAAAATTGGGCAAGTTGTCTATATGAGTGGTAGTCACAGCATTGAACTAAGTATAAAATGTCAAACTAAACAATTCTTTAATTTGCTCTGTTATCCGTGTACGATCACCAAAACAACGGTTATTTCTCTCCCTCCACACATCATACGATGCATCCTGAAATAAGGTCACAAACAAACTTGCTATCCTTGTTACGAAATTTTCTCCTCCATGCCTTACAATACATCTTCCATACGCCGCGGTAATACCCAATCCATATGTTGAGAAGCCAAAATATCGTTTCACAGCAAACGAGCACTGTCACAATGAAGGAACAAGTGGATGTCCCTAGACCTGATCTGCTTTCTTTTAAATTGCTGTTCTTTATTTTTGCCCTGTCTGGATGGCGTTTTGGTCTTTAACGATTAGGGTTTTTCTAAGTGTTAGGACTATTTATTGGCTTTTGTTTTACACTTTGTTTTCTTGGTTGTTCTTGACTATAAATTTGAGGGTTTTCTTAAGTTCAATCTATTATCGTGTTCTCGAGAGATTGATTGTTGAGTTCACGCTTTCACTTACGTCTCACATCCTTGAAATTAAAGCATAATTTGAAAAATTCAAGCAAGGTAATAATATTGTAATGTCTGCATCATCTATGAAGTACATACCATCAGATGAAGAATCTGGAAGATACTTGGCAAGTCGATATTTCTGTGTGCAACAGTTAGCCAAGTTACCGAGCAGACAAAATACATAAAGACAGGCATTTGGAAAGGAATATCATGGAATAAATACCTGTAAATGGCTTTTGACATGATAAATTGTTAGCCCCTGAACCCCCATAACTCGGAGAACACCTTTCGGTGTAGCACCTGAAATTGGAAAGTAAAATCTTACAACTTTTTCATGCTGATGCATAAATAAATGAAGAGTAAATAAATTCTCCAGCTGAAAGCCCAAAAGCGCATCAATTTAGATATTTTTCAGAACATGACACGAGTCCATTATGAATATTTGAAAGTCAATATGAAAGCCAACATATAAAACTTTGCGCTAAAATGTCACTTTGTCTTTCTTTCATTTGTCAGGATAACTTGGGCAAATTGGCTAAATGAAAATCAAGATGACTCACGATCTGGTCCACCAAGTTGTGCTACGGCATCAACAAACCGTTCATGAAGCTCATGCGTCCAACGAAGCCGCTGCTTAGAGGCCAGATTAGGATTGTTGTTGGCATTGTTGCCTGAGTTGATGGGATCCATTGAGCTGGCACCACTGTCTAATGGCTGACTGTGAATTAACGGATTGCTATGAACTAAGCTTGAGGTAGGAACACCCTTTGGTTGATACATATTTCATTAATCTGTAGACAGGACTACAGAAGTCATAAACATAAAACATATGCTACCCAGGTAAAGTTGGAAACCCATAAATAAAAAATAATGAATGGTCATGATGATAGAAATAAAACCTTAATAATACAGCTGAGGGTGGCATCAAACCACATAATAAGAATCCATTAGGTGGTCAAGATAATTAGACACCATGCTAAACAATTGTTTTCATTAGCTAAGGAGGTATGTGGTGATGGTGCAGGGTCAAAGCGAGGTTATAGCAACCTGAAGTCTATTGAGCCCAGATAATATCATCTGCATCCAGTGTTTCGTGAAAAAATGAAATGCAAAAGAATTGGTGCCCTGAAGCAATATTCACATTCCACAATATGCTTTAAATGTGCACAAAATCGTTACTTTTGACGCATCCTTCTTGCAAAGTAGTGAATGTTTGAAGCCTTATTCGAAATGCACCAAAAGTCAGGATGTTTAAAATACTTCCTGTCAGTTGTGAGCTTCAATATTATCTCCAATCACTTACTGAAGAAAGAAAAGTTGAAGGTTCCTATTTCCTGTACTAAGCAGGATACTGGGGAACAACTTATTCTTGTAGAATTACCTATAAATTATAATAGAAAAATATATAATATAGTAATAGTATGTGTTCATCCCGTCCTAAAAACAGGTGCTTTCTACATAAGCATGTCAAGATAAGTTATTTATACCAACCACAAGGTATAATCAACCATCAATTTCAGAACACAACAGAGAAGTACAACTCAAATTTTCTTCAACACTTTGAGATCTTTTCTTCAATCGTGTGGTGCTGCATGATTATGACTATAGTAGGACCATGGCATACAAGCGAGATGGCAGTGAAATCACTGTTCAACTTTTATAAGATCATTAGCAAAATAGCCAGGTTTCACTGCACATAATGGATCTTATAAATGCAAAACAACATTTACTTAAATTTTCACTCATCAAATAGAAATGAATACACATACAAAACCAGGAACATAATGAAGTGTACTGAGAAAGGTGCTTTTGCGTCTAAAACATCAGCAGAATTTCAGTCTCCGTTTGACAAATAAATGGTCGTTACTTTCAACTTATTTACCACTCATTTCTATTTAAATAGTTTGAACACTCCAAAAATTTACACATTAAAGATTGCAAATTGTTGACGATTATAAACCGACAGCAATCAATTCAAAGAAAGAAAAATAAACACTCAAAAATACGCAAGATTTATAGAGGTAGCATAAGAGTGATACTACGTCCTCTCCCGCCAATGCATAGATTCACTACGATGAAAATAATATTTACAAGAAAAAATCGCACTTCTCTCGAGCTTCTATTTTTCTCTTTTTGACGATAATTATAAAGTCTAAGGACACTACCTATTTATGAAATAAATTAGGACAAAATCTAATTTTACGAGAACTCCAATTCCTTAATAGAACTTTTTAAAAAATACAAAAAATTAGGATCAGCAATAATTAGGATTGATAACTAAACACAAATATATCTCAATGTGTGTATATTGCAATTTAGCCGATAATAGGGAAACTGAAACGAGTAAAAAAATAATAATTTTTATGATAATAAGAATTAAAGACATGCTAAAATTCGTCAGTAGATTACAGTATCACTCGTCCAAACGATAAATTAAAAATTAAGTACCACAGTTGTTCCATAAAAATAATAATTTTTATGATAATAAGAATTAAAGACATGCTAAAATTCGTCAGTAGATTACAGTATCACTCGTCCAAACGATAAATTAAAAATTCAAACTACAGTTGTTCCATAGATTATAAATAAACTGACAGGTTCTTTTCGAATAAATAATTTGCACGAATTAAAAGTTTAAAACTCAAAATAAGAGTTGACCAACTCCCAGAAGCACATAGAAAAAGTTATGAGCAAGCTAAGATTAAAATGAAAAATAAAAGGAATTCGTACCCAGATCTATGAAATTCCAGCCGCAATCCTCCAAATCCTTGAGCTTGCTTTAAACAATAACAATCCAACCCAAGCTAACTAAAAATTATAACTTCTTTCCCAAAGCTAAACAAAACTCACTGAGTTAAAAACTAGCTATTAAATTAAATTGAGTTTGATATACAAGTGTAGACAAAGGGTTTCAGAAGAAAAGAGGACTGAAAGAGAAAATGAAAATTTCTGATGCTTGTTTTTGTTTATAGTTTTTTTTAATCTTATTTTATAGTACAAATGGAGTGTTGAGGTGAAATAAATGCAATGTATTTTGTTTATTTGTTCATTTTCAAAGAAGGAAATGAGTCTCGCAATCTTTTTTTATTTTTTATTTTTTGGATTACGTCCATTACTGACGTCCATCTGTTTTACTCTGGACTTTGATAGAAGGGTAAATCACAGGTTATGTTTCAAAAGATGTAGAATGAAAGACTGTCTTTTAACTCCCACTTACCAACAGCATCATCCATATTTCAGGATTAAAACCCTCACTCAATAGTTGCAAGTGGGGTTAAATTTTTTTCACAAATAACATTATTCTTAAAATCATGTTACTGACTCTACTTTCAATAAAGTTTGCAGTATTTATTCAATTTTATATTGTTTCAATTTGATCAACAAACTACACAATTGGCTAGGTTCTTCTTTGGCCGATGATATGTTGACATCGAAGTATTCTTTTGATAAGCACCTCTATCTATGATTCTATAGAAAAATTTGACGATCAATAGATCTTGTCCATGCTGCATTATCCCTTTTTGAAGATAAAATGGGGTAAGCATTCTTGTTAATAAAACATGGTCGCGACATATATGATTGGATCTTTTAAAAATAAAAGTGAGAAAATTGTCTTTTTCTTTTTTTAACAAATGATAGGCATGATAAAGCATCAAATTAACGTGATGTCAATGTGAAAGTCTTCCACGTCATAATTAGGTGACTAAATTGAAACAAATGTTAAACTTTCGGCGTTCGCTAAGTATTTTGAAAAGATAAAAATGATATTTACATGGCTAATAGTCTAGGACTGGATACATTGTCCACAAACTAGACTTAACTAGGAAACCTAACCCAACTTAGTTGATTTGGTTGAATTGGGTTGGATTTTCAAAGGAGGCTGATTAGTTTTCGATTTGAGATTTAACCTCTATTTAGGCTCTAGTTTCTTTAACAAAAAAAAAAGATAAAATACCCTTAAGCCGACAATTTGAATCGGCTCAAATCGATTTGGGTCAATTTCTTGGTAACGTTGAGCTGATTATTGAATTGTGCTTGAACTTGACCCATGCTCACCCCTAAATAACATGAAGTCGAAACTCAATTGGCTAACTAGTGGTATTTTTTAACCTGTTCACATGGCTTAAGTTTAACTCGTTCAAATTAGTTATAAATTTTATCATATTTTGTATTTAATAATATGGTGTATTTGGTATGTTATAATGGGGTGACCAAATTTTTCTATTATTTTTCTTTTCCATTTTATTTTAAAACTTTGTTTTGATTTAATATTTTTTAACTAAAATTTTATTATATGTAGTCAAATTTAATATTCGAATTTGAAAAAAAAAAAAAAACTTTTTTAGGGAAAAAAAAACCCAAATATGTCAATGTGCCTCCATTTGGTCCTCATTATTTGAAATTTTAATGGTTAAAATAGTATTTATAATTTTTTTAAGAATGTGTGATTAAAAAAGAAAAAAATTGAAATTACTAATAATATTATTTTATTAAAGAATGTATAATTAATAATAAAAGAAAAAATGAATTATAATATTACTAAATGGCCGGCCAGTCGTAAGTGCTTTGGAGTTTGGAGGGTATTTGATGAGGATTAAAATTAATTTTTTTAGTAGATTGTGATAAAAGTTTTTAAATTTGCAGTTAAAAATTTGTGAAAACTATGAAAAATATGATTAATATTGATTGTTTCATTTTGATTTTGATTAAAATTATATTTTAATTCGATTCAAACAAACTTTTGGTCTCAAAGGACTCCGATTGGTCAAAATGTCAGGCTCTATTCAACCAATCATTATTACTACTAGAAATTTTTTAATTTTTGAAGGATATTTTAAGAGGACGCGTACGATGGGAAAATAAAATAAAAATCTGCCCGCGGTCCCAAATTGTATGGAAAGTGACGAAGCCTGACCGGCTACGGAATCTTCTAGGGTTATATTCCGGCCCTTCGTCATGAAAAGTCCGATTTTTTAATTTTGTCTTTTTCTTATTTGGTCGTAATGTGCTTTTGCCTCTGTATTCGAATCTTGCGCCGTTGCGCGTCTTGTTCTTATCAAAATAGAGTTTCACTGTGAAAAGGAAATGGCATTGTTGCCTGCAGTAAAATTTAAATTTTACAGTGATTTTCAAATATTGAAATGTGGGATTTTTATTTTTTTTTTGTGTTTGTAAAATAACTATTCTAGCATGAAGTGTAACTGTGTAAGACTAATGGCAAATAAGTGTCAAGTCAGACATTCGTAGAGACACTAGAGGGTTGCAGCTAGTTTTTTACGACAAGATGAAATAAAGATTCTAAGTTGATTTTTATTTTTCCTTTATAAAAATAAAAAATATGATCATTGTCAATCACATCTAGTCATCATTTTTTACTTTTTATTTTTTATGTGAAATCCATAACGACTATATTTTTCATTTTCATTTTATAAATAATGTTGATCAAACGGAACCTAAAACTTCAATGACTAACATGAAATAACGTGCAGGTTGAATGATCTCCGGTGAATTTTCATAATTATGCAAGACCAATTGAATAGAACTTTTAATAGTCAATAATATAATACTAAAATAGATCATCGAGGCATGTTTGATTAATTTTTTGACGATACTTTTCAGATAAAAAAGGACTTTTGAAAAATCTGGTCTAAAATGTCTAACGACTAATTTGACAGGTATCTACTTTTGTTTCTACGGATCCGTTTGATATGTCTTTTGCTTTTACTTCATGATTTTATGAAGAAGTCATTTTTATTTTATTTTTAACCAGTTTTAAAATAGCTTCTTATTTCCAAAACGGTTTTAGAAGAAGTCACATTAAATTAATTTCTATAGACACTCTTGTCATTAAAAGAAACATTTTTCAGAAGATTAGTTAAACAGGTCCAAAAACAAATTTTAACTCTTAAAATATTCTTTTGACTTCCATCCAAACGTGTCTAAAATCAACTTTCTTAATTTTGAAAAAAATTGACTTTTTAAAAGTCCAGTCAATCGACCCCTAAGATGACTTTGAAAGTTTTTCTGCAAAAAGTAAAAGCAAAAACAAATACCGATCAAATGAACTATTTCAATTTAGTTTTGTTCAATTTACTCTTAAGAATTTAATGCAATTATGATGCGGACCAATCTACCAAATAGTTTTCCTTTCGGCTAATTAGCACAAACGTCCCTACATTTTAGTGTTATCGTGCAAAACGTTATTATCTTTCATTTTTTTACATTTTCACTATTATTTTTACATTTCAATGCGAAAAATGTCAATTTCTAAAAAAAAAAAAAAAAAAAACAAATGACAAATATACCATCATATTTAAATAAAAGAACAAAATGCAATTCTACCCCAAACTTTTTAAAATGCTGCAAATGAGTTCAAATAAATGATTAAAATGGTAATTATCACAAAAAGTTCTTGCATTTTCATATTATTGTGCAAACCGTCCATACATTTCATTTTTTAATATTTTCACCCTTATTTCCACATTCCATTACGAAAATAATTATTTTCATTTATTTTCTCAATTAAAACCTGTAAAATGACTAATATACACTATTATTTAAATAAAAAATAATGAATAAATTACAGCTATACTCCCAATTTTTTTTTTAAAAAAATACAAATAATTTTGAAATAAATAATTAAAAAAAAAATTTGAAAGTATAGTTACAATTTATTCTTTATTTTTTTTATTTATATAGGAAGATATATTCATCATTTTACATCTTTTAATAAGAAAATAGATGAAATGATAATTCTTGCAATAAAATGTGAAAATAAATGGTGAAAATGCCCGAAAATGAAATGTATGAACATTTGCGTTAATTACCATTTTAATAATTTATTTGGACTCATTTGCACATTTTTTTTAAAAAAAATAAAATTCAAGAGCATAATTACAATTTGTTCTTTAATTTTTTTTTTATTTGAACAGGAGAATATTTTTGTCATTTTACATTTTTTAAATCGAGAAAATGACTTTTTTTTCGCAATGAAATGTAAAAATGGAGGTGAAAATGTCAAAAAAATAAAAGGTAAATGCATTTTGCACAATAACATAGAAATGTTAGAATGTTTTGTGCTAATTATCCTTTCCTTTCAAGAAGCAACGTTAAAAAGCAATTATAATTCATAATCAATTAAGGTTTCAACTACACTACACCAAACAGAACCTGAAATCAAAATTTTATATTAATTATGAGCTGTAACCAGTAATTATCACAAATGTTATATTTTAATATTCATTAATTAATTCAGATTTCAGTATTTAAAAAAACCATCTCTTAAAGCGCCGGCCAAATCATCCCAAGTTTGAGTTCAGCCAAAAAGTAGCATTGAAATTCTCAGAGAAGATTATAATAGTGACACGTATGCAATATGATTGGGCCCACATGGTTCAACAAAATTTACAAGAGGGACCCCCCATGATGCAGCACACTAGGAGAGAAAACATGGCTTGGTTCAACTGGTTCATATATACTTCCTACCTTCAAATTCAGAACATTCTCAGTGACAACTAACTCTAAATTAAAAGAGAAATGGCAATAATGGAGAAGACTTTGTGTGCACTGATAGAAATAAATGGAACGGTGAATATAGAGAAAGAAATCCGATCTTAACACTTAAAACATCGGCAGCTTTAATATGTAGCTCGAGAGGAGTAAAGTTTACCGGGTTTCTTCCCTTTACACAGTCCAGAACCGATCAGGGTCAATCACAACAATTTAATTTTTATACACCATACCCGGTAATTCCACGGGAATTAACTTGTACCGCATGCAAATCCGGGGTACGTAATTCAGAGTCACCCCACATGAGAGGTGCATTTGTCGAATCCATGTTTAGCACTCGTTTCTTTCCTCCAGGCAAAGACCCATCCACGGGCAAGCCTATAGGACTCTCATGAGACGTAAGGCAGCTTTCAGTTGAACAATCTGCACGCTGCTGATGAAATCTAGGAGATACTCCTTCAGGGCCATGGATACCCAACTCATCGGCAGATTGTGAACTGTATGATCCAAATGGATTGTGCCCAGTAGCAGGTTGCGTCTTCGTTCCTTTTTCCGGGAAATTCTCTACATCATTGTTTGAATCTCCAATAATTTGATCAGCTAGCATCTTGCAGGCTCTTTCCAACATAGCCATGTACCTTTTCTCAGCATCCTGCCGAATCTGCAAATGCTTTTCAGCCTGTGTAAACAAGTTAACCAAATCAGCCAACAGGAGAACGGATTTGGAGGCAATTTTGTGGAAAACCGCAAGGGCATTTCTGGTTTAAAACTACCAAACCGTAGGTGCATAATAGCAATCATTTTCACCTTATTACTATTTCCCTTCCACTAATGGCATGTTAGGTAACCAGGATTGGCTAATACTGGACAATATTATGGAGAAGATAGAAGCTGAAATCGTGTTCTTATACTAGTCATGTCGAGTACTGCATACCAAGTGTGCATTAAACAAAATTAAGGGGTTAATTGAACACATCAATCAACACTTGAATCTACAATTTTAAAAACAAATCAGGAAGTAAACTTCTTCTGGTTATAGAAAGGTCTATTGACGGGAAACTTACTTCAACTTGCAGGTGCAGTTTACTTTGAACTTCCATTTGAGCTCTCAATGCTTCCTTGACTTCATAGCCCCTAGACACATCACCCACGTTTTAACCATTGTGTTGACTGAAGCATATCCATGTGATATGGAATTTCGGAACAAGAACTAAATCTCTTACTCAATTACGTCGGAAACTGGCAAGTTTTGAGAATTGCTGGCACAAGGGCTATCCAAAAGGTATGAACCCGACAGTCCTTTCATTTGCCAAGTAAAGAAGTCAGTTCAAAATAAAAATCCAAATTCAGATTATCAGCATTTAAAAAAAAAAATCTATCTTCAGATAGAACAATCAATTTGGATGTCATTTTTGGCTAACTCAACAGATGAAACTTCCTCTCGTGTCAATCTGTTTGCTTCCCTTTCTAATTTTTCTTTCTTCTTCTTGTTTTAGTTGGGGCAGATAGGATAGTTCAATGACTTCATTGAATTTTCTCATGTTTCATTTCTCTCTCTCCTTTTCATGGGAGGCAATATTCAGATGCAGCTAGGGGTGGCAAAATGGCTCTGGCCGCTCGGGTCCGGCCCGTGAAAAGCCCGATCCGGGCCAGCCTGTGTCACGGGCTTTTTCGGCCCGCGACTAAAAAAATGTAAAAAAAATAGATTAATACTAATTTTTTTAAAAGAAAAAATAGAAAGCCCGGGCCAAGCCCCAAAATTTCCCACGGGCTTTGGCTCGGCTCGGGCCAGGAAAAAGTCCGGTTCTCCGAGCCCAGACCTAAAAATTGGGCTCGAGAGCCTGCCCGGCCCCGGCTCGCTCCCATCCCTAGATGCAGCTACATCAACCTAAAGTCTATAACATCTCTTCGTAAAAAAAGTCAATATAACTGATTACAATATCATATCACGGCTAATTTGGAAATACTAAATACTTTAAGAAAAAGTCACACGACTGGAGGCCACCATTGGAAGTCATACTGAACCTACCTTCTTTTGGAGAGTCACCAAAATCTTTCCCAGATTGCTTACCTAGTCTATATTTCTGTAAAGATGCAAGAAAAAATCTTGTCAAACAACTGGAAACCAATTTCAATAACCTGCAAGCTCCGTATATAAATCAATTGGGAGAGAAAACCAAATAATATTAAAAGAAAGAAGGAAAAAAAAAAACCTGAAGGTGACTCTTCAAATGAAAGAGAGTCAACCCCTTAACACTCATTGTTCGCATTATAGCCTTTGGGGTAGCTTCTGCAACAGAATTCATGTGAATGTAAGCTAAACTATAGTAAATTATATTTGGAAAATTCTTTATCTGTGAAGTTTCAGATAGAAATTCCCTATAATAGTCTATCAGGATGAGAAACCTATTATTTCAAGTTTCTCTAAGAAATAATTAGTTTTTATGGAATAAGTGAAAGCACACGTTAAAAGAAATATAATAATGAAACTTCAAAGAATTGTAGCTGCCAGTCTCATCAAAAGATCAGTTTCATGATCTAGAGATACGGGTTTAAAAGAAATTGATACAAATTTAGCAATAAGAAAACTAGCAGGAATTAGTAATAATACATCCTCAGTGAGGAGGGATTGAGGAAAAACTTGCTGATAGGATGAGTACTGGCAGCATGCTCAACCAGCGCATGATTTTTTCATCTTGAGGAGATTGGCCAAAGAAGCCATTCATTATGCTTAGAAGTTATTTAATAGTTTTCCTTGCATTACCCAGGATCAATGAACTGCTAAATTTATAGCTTTTCAGAACAACCAACAGTGAAATATCTTTTTAAGTGCCATCAATTATTTCTACAATTTAATGGAGCGAGTTGGTCCAATTTAAGGGCCCCTTAATGTAGCTCAGAAGTTTAGCAACTTTTTTAGTTTTATTTTCTTTGAGTTGTGTAACATGTACATTAGTCTTTTTACCTTTTCTAATTTTTGGTGTTATTTCTTTTTCTTTTTTCTTTTTTGTGGGGGTGGGGGGAAGGGGGCGCTATTGCAAGAATGTGTTTTCAACCTTCCTGGTTTCCAGCAACTTGCAGCCAAAACCAGATGATAGGTGCCAAAACTAGCTAATAGAGTTGCTTTAGGTATGTTGGACAGTGTGGATCATAATGATTTAGTATACTTTGAGAGCTCTTTCTTACTCTTCACCATTATCTAATTCCATTAAAAAAAGCTCCATCTTAACTATATCCATTTTTGTTTGAAGTTTTCAGCAAATGAATAAAAAAATTAGAGATTCCAAACGGTTAGATGTTTTGTGCAACAAGACTGAGGGTTTTTAATATAAATAACTATAAAGATCATCTTACAAATTTTGATTCTCTGAAGCGATAGCCAAATTCTTTCAGAGAGCATCTCTATTAGAAATATGAGTAATGTTATTCACGGTAAGGACTACTGATAGTCACCTTACATGGCATACACGTGATACTTTGTTATTTGATGCATAAGACAATAAAAAACTACCACATTAGTTTGGAGTGGACAAATGACCAAACCAAATCGAGTGATTCAGTTCAGTTCTACAAAAATAATGGTTCTAGTTCTTAAAACTGAAAACAAGAAAAAGTCTTGAATTTGAGCGTAATATTATTTTATTGAATAATGTGTGGTTAAAAAGAAGAGAGGAAAAAATGTATTTGAAAATAATGAGAATCAAATAAGGGCATATATACAAATTAGTGAATCACAATTCACACCAAAAAATTCAAAATTCGATTGAAAATTAGGACAAAGAGATCATGTAGTTTCGGTTTCTCATTTCTTAATAAGGAGACGGGAAACCCTAATTCATTTTAGAGACCCAGACCCTAGGATTCATTTCTCATTTTCTCTCATTTTTAATTTATGCACCGACTCTCGCATGGAGACCAACAATTACCGCCCGTCGTCTACCGTTGCACTAAGCCACCACCGTCACATGAATTTCTGAAATTGAAGCCTCAACCTTCGATTCTCCATCCTCAAATGTTCTTTTTTTTTTTTTCTAAATCAGTAATGAAACAAGAACCAACCCGAACCAAACCTAAATCCAATAGTTCTATATCTTAAAAAAACATTTGATTCCATTATAAAAAAATCATTGGTTCATGATTTGGATCTTTTGGAACAAGAACCAAATGGAATCATGTCCACTGCTAACATTAGTGTATAAAATAACAAATTGTCACATGTATGCCACGTAGGACAACTACATAAAGTCCTAATTATGAATAGCATTATTCTAGAAATATACATAGTATTCAATTTTTACATTGTTTAATCAATTTCTGAGAGAGAATCTCGCGATCCAGCTATAAAGCTTCATTTAATAAACATAGATGTACGGTGTACCTATCATCCTTTCCGATGCATAATGCTCTATACCTTTTGACCATACCGATTTTTGGCTATTTGTTAACTATATAGGAATTAGGATGGAACCCGAGTAACAAAATTCTACTTTCGCTTTTCCAACCGATGCTCAAATCCAACTTGTTTGTGTTAAGATTTGATCAACCATCCCAAAAGGTGAACCTATTAACTGGGTGACCGGTGTCTTAATACCATTACAAATCCATCATCTACTCCATATCTAGTAGGTAACTAGGATTTTGTGCGCATATGGTCAACCGTTTGTATCCAACAATTAACACCCCAGAGACACACAGATAACAAAACAACATTAAAACAATTGGAGCCCAGGCCGATCAACAAATCATCAATTCTAGTTCACAATAGAAAACGCGGGGTAGGGGGGCACCGATTGGGAAAAGATACTAAATACAAACCACAAAGAAGAAAAATGGGAAAGTAATACTAACTGCTGGCGCCACCAAGTTGAGTAACAGCATCAACAAAGCGTTCATGGAGGTCAGCTGTCCATCTCAGACGAGGTTTTGGGTCAGAAGTAAGAACCAAACATGGGTCCCCCGCAGCAGCCCTTTGGCTAAACCCACCACTAATATTAGGCCCCTGAATGTTTTCTTGGCTTAAAATAGCTTCTCGGGGTTGAATCAATCTGGGAAACATGGGGCTTCTTGAATCAATACAAGGGCAAAAGACCCTGTAAAGAGATCTGGGATTCTTTCTTTTTTGCTTTTCCTTTTCAGCTGCTTTTTATTTAATTCGGAAAAGGTTAATTAGGATTAACTATCCTTTTCACTTTTGTTAGTTTATGGAGGAAAATTGTCTGTTTGTTGCTTTTAGTGCTGAAAAAAAAAAAAAAATCGCATTTTTTTGTCAACAGTTTGAGAAGCAGAGCAAAAAGTTTTTCTGAGGCGAATTTTGCTACTTTACCAGAAATTTTTTTACCATTTGGATGACTTTTATTCACATGTGATGGAACTCACGAGAATAAAAAAAACAAAAAAAAAGGGTGAGACCTTGTGAGACCTCCACTATTGTGAGGGTCGTTAAGGGAGGGTGTCAAAACCCTCCCTATAAGTGTAGCTTGATTGTTCTGAGGTTTAGCCGCTATGTTTGTCCCATTATTTCAAATTATATTTTTTTCTATTATTTTAAATTACACAATTTTTCATATAATAATATTATACGTAAATTAAAAAAAAAATTTAAGCACACATTTTTCAAAAAAATACTATTTCAAAAATTATAAATTGAAATAATGGGATCAGACGGGGCCTCCTCCTGTCATTCGCTCCAATTTTCTGCAGTCTGAACTAAAGTCTCGCATCATTCTCCGCGTTTACGATTAGATTGTTGATCCAACAAATAATTGGAATCCAAAGAGAAAGAACACGATAAAAATGTAAAATGAATAATGCTATTCATTGTAGCAATTATTTCTTTAAGGCCATGATAACCAGTCTTTTTCATGGAAAGTGGAAAAAAAAAATTAAATTTTCACCTTTTTTGGGTGTTTAATAGGATAAAAATTTGTGGCAACTTGTTTTCTTTCTTCCAGTGGGCCTCACTGCAAATTCCACGAAAAACTTTTCCCACTATTTTGGTGGAAAAAATAATTTTATTTATTTATTTTTTTTTTGTATTTGAAACAAATTCTAACCCTAATTGTAAAAAAATATATTCTTTTAATTGACAATTTTCATGAAAAACATAGTCAAATGAATGGTATTCAATTTTTTTTTTCTTTTGTGGCAATTAGAACAAATTTTAGCCTAAATTGTAAAAAAAATCTATCCATTTAATGGACAATTTTTATAAAAAATAAAGCTAAACGAATACTAAAAAATTCAAAAATTTTTATGTGAAAAATTATACTAATCAAACACAATTAATCGACAATTCTCGGTAAAACAAATTCTAGGCAATTCAATTCCCCGTGATTATTTTTCTTTCCGCCCAAATTCCATTTTTGCAATCAAACAGACCCTAACTTTTTTTGTCAAATCCTTATCATTAATCTTCCGTTAATTAGTATCTTCATCCTTGATGATGATTTATATCAAAATATTTTATTTGCATGCTTTAAAATGAGGAAAAATATATTTTCGCACTTTTAAATTTTTTTAAAATATGATGTAAAAATAGGTTGTTTTATGCTATTTCAACAAATTTTTGGATATAGCACTGTTATCAAATACAGAGCATGATAACTAATGAAAAGTTTGAGTATAAGAAAGACATAAAAAAATCGTTAGGTTCATGGTTCTATAAGGAGTAAAAATTAATAATCACTAATGCAATTAAAATGTGACGCAAAAAATAAAAATTTTGGTGTGTATATAGTTACCCAATAATTAATAGCATTATTAATGCACGGGGGTGTCAACCATGATGTCAACTAAGATGTTCAAGTAGCATGAGTTCTAAGAAGTATATATTTATGCCGGTCTATTCAGTCTAATATACTAATTAGTTCGTTTGATAGACCTGAGTTCTACAATAGACGCATACAAAACAACGTAATAATTTGTGCTAGGTTCTTTCGGGTCAGCTGACAAGTTCTGGGATTTACAGGATGACAATTTTCTTATGTTGGTTTCATTTAACCTCTGATACACTGACAATTTGTGTGCATCCAATCTTGTTCCTTAGTCTCTCACACAACTTGGTTATGTCCATCCCTGCCCCAGTCACCTCCAACTGATTATTATTCTGCCCTCCTAATTTTAGAGAGGTCACACCTGCAAATTCATCATAAATATCAAAATTAATCAAATTTACCAATGCGATCGAACTAAAAATTAGAGTTTTAGTAGATTTTGACAAAATTGATGAAATATACGATTGAAAAATTAATAAAAGTTGTGGCCCTACCAAATGTGTGGTTGACCATGAATTTGAAGAAAAATAAATTTTGAAAATATGGAAGCCAAAAAGGGCTAAATGAGTTGGAGATGTGGGCTCAAACAACTTACTCCGCCATGGGATTAATCCCCGGCTCTCAAACCATCGACTCAATCTACCATAAAAGCTGTAGGAAGAGATTATTCCTCTAAACACAACTTTCTATCTAGATCTCTTCTCAAAATATTTGTTGAACGAAAGGTATTGATTTGGAATTCTATTCTAACCAAGGATTCATATGATTTAAGAGTTTCCAATACACGAGAATCTGGAACGCGGGGCTGCATGTAATAATAATCAAGAAAGAAAGACAAAATATTGTTGACATAAAAATATCTGATGCTCTGAAGATTTTCAGAACATACTTGCAGAAAAATATGAAATTGAATCAAAGCTGAGGAATTAAGCGTGTAAATACAAACCATAAGCTTCTGCTGCAATCTGCAAGGCTTTTATCCGACACTTGGAGCAACGGATCTCTACTTGGAACACAGCTTTTTGCTAGAAAGAAATTAAAAGAATGTCAAAACACTTGTAAAATCAAGAGAAGTATAACCGAGATAAGAAAGAGAAAGTCTGTACCTTCATAGTTGCAGAGTATGTGTTCCTATAATGCCTTCGAAGCTACAAGAAATATATTTTATAGAACCTATTAACGTATATATAGTGGCAATGGCGTGTGGGTTGGGTCAAATAACAAAGTGCTTGTTCGGTAATGCTTATACTTTTTGTAAAAGAGTTTCTTTTGAAAGTCCTTTTAATTAGACAAAACATTTTCAGAAAATTATCCAAACAAGTTCAAAACCATGTTTTTAGTCACAAAAGCAGCTTTTAACTTTTCAAAAATCATGCCAAACGAACCAAAATATCATTGTCGTTCCATACTAGGGGATCGATCATTAGTCATTACTATAATTTTTCTTACGTGCTATATTTCATCTGGATGGAACATTTCTCTTCTTTTCTGATTAAGTTTCAATATGTTATATCTACTTCCCAACGCGTCCAACACGTTGAAGAGGGTGTGGAAACAAGTCGATGCAGTCAATGAATTTTGGGCACGTTCATTTATTGAGCCTAATTTTTCAAGAAACAAGTCATGCTCATTTATTGACCTTCATTTTTCAAGCAACAAGTCAATGCAGTCGATGAAGAAATGAATTTGGGCATATTCGGTAAGTATGAACATGCTATGATTAATGATGCAGTAAACTGGCCTTTGAAATTTCACACTTTTTCTTCTTGGACAAGTATATCGGTTTATATCTATTTTAAATGGAGGTTTTGGTAGGAGTTGAAATCAGAGTAGGGAAAAGGTCAGCAGAAGGGGTATTCAGATTTCTTTTCAAGATGTAAAAGAGAAAACTTAGGAAAAGCTTTTAGGGGCGTTCGCTTTGCTTTTTTCGAACCGTTTTTTTTTTTCGATTTTTCAAAACATTGAAAACAAATTCTCTTTTCTATTTTCAAAAACAAGTTTTTGAAAACGGCTGAAAATTTTGTGAAGAAAACAAAAAACAATTTTTTTATGTTTTGTCTGCTTTCTTCACAAATTTGTCAAAACTAAAAAAATACGGATTGAGAAATATTTTTTTCAAAACGACAAAAAGAATGAGTTTTCAACAATCTCAAAATGGACACCAAAACACAAAACACAAAACGAATTCAAAACTCAAAACACAAAACTGAAACACAAAAAGTACGCCATTGTGTGATCCTTGACCTTTCACTCAAATCCACTAGTTCATTAAAAATTAAAATACTAGGCAAAATATGTTCTCATATTATATACAAATTAATAAAATTTTATTTTTTTAAATCATGTTTAATTGAATACATTAGCAATCTCATTTTACAAAATGCAATTATTATAGATTATAAATACTACTTAGAGAACCAACTTTTAGGACACTCGTGATCATCGGAACAAGATTCTGGCATTTTTAATAGAATATAAAGTTGTTTGTACATCGTGCTGTACAAGCATGGTGTACACATAGCAAGGTTGTTTTAAATAAGGATGTCAAAAGCATAGGAATGATTAAACCTGCTATGCTTTTTGGTTTTGAATGTTTGGTTGTTTAAAAACAAAATTTCTAAAAAATGGACGCAACTAAGATGAATGTGTGATCATAATAAAATTCATAACTCGAAAGTGCAAATATGCTCCACTAATTGAGGGAGTACTGATTGAGGATAAATTAAGGGAAGAACGACTTAATTAATCTTACTAGTATATTTGAGACCATATTCACGTGATACTCTGTCCTAAAATGTATTAGAAAACCTGGACAATTTGGTCTTTACATGAAACTAGGAGCAAGAGCCTATATTACAATCTAAAACATCATTTTACGAAAAAGAAACCGTGAAAGCTTCCTGTTAACATTGTGGTGTGCCTTACGTTCATGAAAACTGGAGCCACATTCACATCTACAGAGTCCCAAATTATGAAGTACCTGACCAAAATAACGATACATGCTAAAGATAACATAAACAGTAGCGTAAAAACATAAACATAGAAACGGGGCAACAGTCATTTCTTAGGAAAACAAATGGAAACTGAAGATGTTGAAATGATCTTACCAAGCATTTTGTCAATCCATTGCAACTGACTCATTGAACTTGGCCAGTTCGTCCAGTGCATCCCTAAGATTTGTTAGTTCGCCGAGTGCAATTCTAAGGGGTTCTTTTATTTTGTTTTCCTTTGCCTAGGAAAAGATACAAAATGAGAAAGGTTGCACCTATGGATTCATTCAAGATCTTGACTATTAAACTAAGCCCTGTTTGGCCCCAACTTTTTAAATCTCACTTTTCCCCAAACCCATTTTTAACCACACATTTTATGGGATCCACAACTTTTATATACTTTTCAACCACATGTTTCATAAATTTTTATCAAAATCTACTAAAAATATGATTTTTAGCCAAATCAAACAAGGGCGAAATGAAACACCATGTGCATGTTTGTTATGCACTTTTAGACAAGTCTCAACAATATAATAAACAAAGATTCAACACTTTTTTCTTCTTTTAACACTGCCCAATACAATCCAATCTTCTATACCAAATATTTCATTTTATTATACGATAAATGTCCTTTTTAGAGCAAGCGAAATTGGACAGGTCAGTATCAAGGAAGAAAAGAGACTAAAATATTTTTAATTGTACTATCCAATCATGTTGAATTCTGCATACCGAACATGAACTTATTGTATAAGGAGCATCAAATAAAAATAACTTGAAACAAGTAGAGTAATGCAATCAAACATCTCTTTTCCTTCTCACATATATACCTTCAGGGACGGGATAAGAGCGAAAACTTCTTCAACAGATTCGGCGCGAAGGTTGGCAATTTGGCAGATCTGCAACCACAGAAATTAACTTAAATGCATCATGACGGAAATGCTGATAAAGATCAACTGCCAGAGATCAATACCTCAGCATTAGAAACTCCGTATATCTTGAGAGGCCTAATCTAAGTTAATGGATAAACAAAACAAGAACATAGAGTTGGCAAATATCGTAATTGTTTACGTGAATAATTTGTACAGAGTTGCACAAGAATTTTTTTAGCATTGATCAAAGAGAAGGATACTGAAGAATTTTTCCAACAGTCAGGGATTTTGTACAGTAGCTGCCTCTCTTGGCATACATCAATCCACTATCAAATGAACTGAGAACACAAACTTTAGATCAATCCAACATATTTATTCTAAATAAATTTAAATAAAAAGAAAATAAAACAAATGAACATAACAAGAAAGTATACTCGCCGGGAGAGGAAAGCAAAAAAGGATTAAAAGCTAAATTTGCACTACTCACACTGGGAGTTTAATATTCGGATCCTCGGACAATATCACCATCTGCTCTTGGATTCCTTGCAAGATTTCTGCAGCTTCACAGTCCATCAAGAATTTACTATTTGCTGGAAGCTCTGCACATGCATCAAGACCTCTTTACAAGAGTAGAAAACAGAAAATAAATAAATAAATAAAATTGACCAAATATATTGCCTGAAATACAATATTGCAACAAAGGAACAAACCCCAACCTGTCACTTGTAAACAACAAAACATCCTTCCAAACCCGATGCATTAATTAAAAACTATTTAAACACTCCAATACTTTATGAGATAATTCGATGATTTTCAATTTCTATTCACCACCTTCCCACCAATATTCTTTTAACTGTGAACAACACAATAGATTAATTCCAATGCACTCAGGAATTCACAAACAAACTTTTACATCATTGGGAGAGCAAGAGCAAGAGCAAGAGCAAGAGCAAGAGCAAGAGCAAGAGCAAGAGCAAGAGCAAGAGCAAGGAAGGATGGTGACAACTGGTTCACTGCAAGCACTGACCTTGCTCAAGTCTGCACTCCAGCGTAGAAGGTGCTTTTGCTTGGGAACTCTTACTGCCATTAGCAATCTTGTCTCCTTTTCTGACTTTATCACCGGAACCTTAATAAATATAATTTGTGCATTAGAAAAAAAGCTAAAGCGCAAAACATATTCTACAGTACAAATTCCAACAAGAAAGCTTAATAAACCAAGTGGGAAAAGAGTTAGTTGCACATAAAAAACATGAGGTATTAATAAGGCAAACAAGGGAAGATATTGGTTATCAAAACTTTGGCAGATGGTCTCTATCTTCAGATTAAATTTTGGAATATTGCCTCTTAAAGTATTTAAAGCATTTGAAATAACTAAATTGACAGAGCAACTAATAGAAACATTATCAAGAAATTGAACGAAAAAAGCATATCATTACATAAATGTTCTTTTTTCTTAGGAGAAGTAATTAAAATCCACAGTAACTGTAAGAATTATAGCTTAAATTCAACCTTCAGACTCAAACTGAACTTTTCTTCCTCCCTTTGACTTTGCTGAGCCGTTGTCCTTCCCTACGATGATGCACATAAAAGAACACAAAGAAAATGACATATCAAAACAAAGCACCAAACCAGTATTACAGAGGTTTTTAATTTAAAAACATATGAAAATTCAGTTGCTGGCTGCACAACGTCATTGCACAAATATATATTTCAACTATCACCCATAATTTTACATTTCCACAATTCCACCCAACAACAATAAGTTAAAACATTCTCCTAATCTCTATAAATGCGAAAAGGAACTAAAAATCAACACAATTGATTCATTCAACGAGACATAAAAGATTTACTTTATTTTCTAGAACTTTTTCCGCATCCAAGAAGGTGACTGCTCTTAAGCCAATGCAATCATATAGTGAAATTTCAGTTCATTCAAGGATTAGTTACGAAAGACTAGCACCAAGTAATTACATGGAGATAATTCATATCCACATTTCGCAACCACAATTCAATGTAGAGTAGCCAGAACTAATCCACATCTATAATATATAATATATTAGATTAAAAGCTCCATGAGATGAAAATCGTTATCGAAGATTTCATCCAATCCAAACCCAAAATATCCAAAACCGCATGAGATGAAAATTATTTTATGGACAATTTTATCCAAACTATGTTTGACTATTCTGATGGTACCCTTTTTAATTTTGTTTTTATTAGTTGACACATACAGAGCATGTTTGGTGCTTCATCCTAAAAAAGAAGCCACGTAGATAAGATGCATTGTATTTCCAGAATCATATTGATCACACATTCTATTTACATGATACATTCATATGTTTAAGGAGACACATGTCTAAGGAAAAAATATCATTCATGAATGTGGTTTATTGAGATTTAGGTAGTAGGTTCTTATAGTCATTCTAAATTGTCATGTACCATAGATCAATGAAAAATGGAAAAATTTCTTCAACTGTCTCAAGTCTCAGAAGTAGGGGAACAAGGATGAGCACGTAGGAACTAGGAATGCTAACCACTACACATAAGCCACTAGTGGATGAGAGAAAGCGGTTCTTATAGTCACTCTAAATTGCCATGTACTTCATCACTTTTGATATTGAAGATAAAGAATTAATAAGTTTTTTTGCTTCACATTCTTGAAATTGATACCTCGGACGTTTCAAATGAAATAAGCAACGACTTTGGAATAGAAGGGGAAGGTTTTGGGGTTTAGGTTGAAGATTCCTCACCATTTTTATTTTATTTTTATAAAATATAAATGTATACAAACGAGGGGGGCTTAAACCTAACCTCGAGGCCACAAAATGTAATTTTAAAGCAATGAATGAGGAGGTACTACCTCCTGTACAAGCATAATCTAATGACCAAAAAAAAATCTAGAGGCCGCTAATCGTGGGCAGCCCAGATTTGTCAATCTATACTAGGCCACTAGTCGTGGCAAATCAAGAGAACCATACTCCAGATAGCACTGCCGTTCCCATCCCTCAACAACTAGAGAGTCGGCTACCTAATTTCCTTCATGAAAGATGTGGGAAACCGTAGCATGATTGAGGAAAATCAGATGTCTGATATATCTGAGAATAGCTTGGATGGACCATGGTCCTCCACCATGTATGATGCAGTGGATCGCAGAAGAAGAATCCGCCTCTATCCATAAACTTGAGAGTCCAAGTTGATAGGCAATAGGGATACCATCAAGAATGGCTCGCAGCTCCGCCTCAAGAATCTAGCAACACCGTAGGAAGAAAAGAAAGCTCGAATACATAGTCCGTCATGATCTCTAACTATACCCCTCACCACTCACAAAATCTTCCCTAACATATCCATTGGTGTTGATCTTATAGAATCCCATCGGTGGAACATGACAAGAAACCGAAATAAGAGGTGGAGGTAGTGGTTGGGTGAGAAGAATCCCAAATAAACGACCAATATCTAAGTCCCCTGACCAATACACAGTTTTCAAATATTGAAATATTTTTATTTCGACAAATTTCCAATAAAAATAATCATAACGATTTTTAAAAAAAAAAAAAAGTAAAATCTAAACAATAACGTGCACGCTGACTCCAACTAGTAATATTGAAATTAACAAAATTTGCAGTCATAAAAATAGGTAAGAACACATCATAAATAAAATACCTAAATTGTAATTGATAAAAAAACATTTAAAAACAAAAATTTACCTGATGATTTATGGGCAGATTTTCCATCTTTGGAGTTCCCAAACCCTTGTCCTCCCGTTTTGGTCATATCGTCCCGAAGTACCTTGAAAACTTTATTTGAAACAGCACCAACGCGGTTTTTCAAAATCAAAATCTTCCAGTAGAACCGCAAAATGCTCATGCATTCACATTCAAACATACATTAAAACAAGCATATGCCTGGGTGTGAATTAGTATTTCTCATGTGATAATCCAGTAAAAAAAAAAATTCTTAACATGCAAATGAAGAATGGAACATGGGTTTGAAAAATTGAAAAATTATGAAATTCTGAGCCAATCTTTAGCACACCCCAGAAATCAAACAGGAAAGAATTAGCTCTTTTACTATTTTGTCCAAGATAATCAGAAACCCGTGAATAAAAAGCGACGAATAATGAGAAAGCCGGTGTCTATTACCTTAAAAAATTCCGGAGAGAACCTGAAGGCCTGTAGAGAGCTGCGGCGGCAGCAACTGGGAGACTGTGTCTGAAAAAAAAAAGGACGAAATTATTTTACAGTAACGTCTGGAATTTGGTTGGAAAGAAAATGAGAATGCCAGGAATTGTATTGTGTTCAATTTGTTTCAATTGGGATATAATTTGTTCCATTATCAAAAACCAAAAATAAATAAATAAATAAATCGAATATAGTATGTTTTGACTTTATTTTTCACGAAAATTGTCAATTAAAATGATAATTTATTTTACAATTGGGGAAATAATTTATCTCAAATGCCCAGAAAAAAAAAACTTGAAAAACGAAAAATCACCAAATTTGTGGGAAAATCAATTCATCAAAAATACAGAAAATTGGTCACGTTGGAGGGGGCGGGGGGGGGGGGGGGGGTTGGGTGAAAAATCAATTGAATTTGGCCAATTAAACTTTCAGAAAGTGAAAATTGGAATTTCATTTTCAACTTTCATGAAAAATAATGGACTATCAAGCAAGCCATAAGTACTTCTTTTTGGGAAATTTGAAGTAAATTTGGAGTGGAGGTCTTCAACTTTTATGTTTTGTGCAAATGGATCTCAACCTTTAGTTCTTGATGGTCAAAACCCCGTGCTTTCATTTTCTACAAAATTGGGTTAATTGAATTAAGATGGATTGAATCCATTCAAATATCCGCTAAAATATTGAGGTGAAAATTTTCACTAAAATAACAAGTGCATGACATGTGAACTAGTATTATGACAACTCTACCTCATACAAAAAAATGTTATGCACCAATTTGTTGATAGTGTAATATTTGAAGCTCTTCCATGAACAATTTTAATTTACTAATAATCAGTACACTTAACATGTGAGGCTCTTCCGTTAAGGCTCGAAATTAGTTGATCTAATAGCACCAAATTGAATATAAATTAATGACATCGAACTTAGGTGACCTTATTGTACTAAATTGAAGATGATTGTCCAAAATGCAATCAAAGTTCAATAATCTAGATTGTTCGACACACGTACGAATTGAAAAAAAAAAATACCCGTTTGATTTCCAGTTTTTCCAAAATTCATTTTTTTTCTCTCTTATTTTCAATCACATATTATTTTTTAAAATAATATTACGCACAAATTTAAAAAAATTCATTCTTTTTTAACCATACATTCTTCATCAATCTTTTATTCCAAAATACATTTTTCAAAAAAGAAAATGCCCAGTGTACAGGGCATTTTCTTACAGGTGTTTTACCAGCCCCTCACTGTGTGGGGAGCTACGCATGTGTCTTCCCTAGGCCCTCGCAAGGACCTGTAAAACAAGTTCTTGTACATGAAGGGAGGTTCTTTAAAAAATAATGTGAATCAAACACACTTAGAGGATGTTTGTTTTCAATTATTTCAGACTCAAAATGGATTTTTTTTTACCGTTATTTGACAAACACGTGGGTCCTGCTGTGAGATAAAAGGTCAACAAAGGTGGCTGTCTACTTCTGCAACGATCCAAAATGCAATTAAAATCTGCCAAAAATCTAAATCGGACAGGATCTTATATTTAAATACTATTTAGTACTTAGCCCCCACTTGAGTCCCATTAAATTTATAATACATTTTTTTTTTAACTACATATTTTCTAATAAAATAATATTACAAATAAATTAAAAAAAAAAAAAATTCTTTCCCTTTTAACCACACTTTCTCCATAAAAATATTATTCCAAAAATTACAATATCAAATAATGGGGACCAAACGAGAAGTTATTTTCAATCATATATTTTTTCACTAAAAGAATTTTACACTTAGACCCATAATGTTTCCATACTTTTGAACCAAACACTGTCCAAAATAATCCTTTTTCATAAAATCTATTTTCCAAAAAATCCAGATGTAAAACGGTAAGAATCCCGTTCCATTATAATTTGTCTGAATTCATTTGAAACAAAATTGAAGACGGACACCTTCTTTCAGATTCAAATAAAACCAAAAACAACAAATGGAAGCATCCGTTCAAACAAGAAATCTAATATGATACAATATTTAAAATTTTGAACAGGAAAATATGCAGTCTAACAATTTGCCAACTAGCTAAGGTTTGATGCAGCCTCTCGGCATCCTATCAAGCCAGAGGCTTGCTTGTAATTGTCAACATACAGAATTGCCAGATCGTCTCACCAGAGAAAGCCTCGGAACTCAGGTATCATCAACTTGTGAGTAAAATACAAAGCTCGGGAATGCGGTGGTGATGTCTCTGTATCAAAAACAGATCAGACTCAGCAGACAGAAAATGCATTCGGGGTACTTTGGTACACGGCAGTGGACAGAGCTAGACATTGCAATAGATAAAATTTTAGTTTCTTTTTCTTTATTAATATTATACTAATCTACCTTATCAAACATGTCATCAAATTCAGGTGTTATTCGTAACAGATTACGTGTTAATATGTTATAGATCCTTTCTTTGAGGCCAGACCAGTTACAAATAATAGGACTACATATGTGTTTTACATTAAGAACCTGGGAATTGACCGGTAAAAATGAGATTAAAAAAGAAAAACCAATACACACCAGAAAGTCTAAGTATCATTAGCAACTTAAAATTCAGGTGAAACGGTTGATTAATAATTGACACATCCAGAGACAAGATCCACGCTCCAATCCATATGATTGATGCTCAAAAACAATTTAAGAAGTAGCGTATTTGAAAACTCGGATGTATATGATGGTGTGGAACAATTAAGAAATGAATTTTGATAGAACGTAAGGTAATCATTTAACTTCAATAAAATGGTCATCCAATGGCAGGGCGCTATTATGCTTAAGGTATATTGTCTACCAGGAAAAAAAATCTCTTGATTTAGGGTTAAAAAATCACATCAATAAGATACAATACACTTACTTGAGGTATTGAAGGGTCATATTCTTCAAAAGAGATGGATGTTGTATTACAAGGCTCCGCCATTCTTCTTTATCAATCTTCCCATCATGTTTAGTATCAGCTTCCTCAAAGGTCTGAAACAAAGCAACGATATATTGACTAAGATTTTTGCAAGAGAACCTTGCTCAAAAATTAATAGTTACATTATCCCTCGGTAAACTCGCATGCATCGTGTAATTTTATATAAAAATCTAGATATTGCATTATATATGGAAGCAGGAGGGAAATGCCTCCAAAAGTCGCCTCCACAGAAAGTGCTTGAAAATTGAGGGGAAAAAATACTGCCAATATCCTATTCACTAATAAAACATTCATCAAAATTAAAAATAAAAGTAAATTTATAAACGCTACCAACCAACTCAACAACGCAACACAAAGGTTGAGTCCATTCCATACATGCTTATGATGTCTTCCATTACTACACGGCTCTATCAGTGCCCATTTTGATGGTTCAACACATTCAAACCCCTTGAGTATCATGTTATGTAATCTCAAGTCTTGCTATTCCACTAGGTTTACAAATTACAACCAATTGTGCTTCCATTGCTTTTCTAAGCGATGCATCTAATGACCTTTGTGTACAAATTTCCCAGTAGTTCCAACAATTTTAACCAGTTCTCTCAACTCCAATAAGGGTAACCTCAACATTTCATGAAGATACCAATTATTTAAACCGTAACTGTTCTTTGAAAACTAGTTATCCATCATCTCAGACAAACTCAACTCATATGGACAATAACTGCGTATGAATGAAGTCAGCCATCACAAGAACTTACCTTGTCAATGATGCATTCTATCACATCATCAGAGAGATTCATGCCAGATTCAGCAAGTGTGGCCACTACCATTTGCTTTACCTAAAATGACACAGGAAAATATCAAAATCATTCGTACACAAGCTCGAAAAATGTGAAATGGTTAGTACCAAAACATGAACGACGCTAAACAAATTCTTATACATGGCTTTTTCTGAATTATGAGGGGTGATAGATGTGTTGCACAGACTATGACACGGTGATGTGGAAATTCCAAAAATAATAAGATAACAGTGCCTGAATACTCAAATAAAATCATATGGATAAATATATATCATATTTTAAGAGTATAGAACATTTAATTATTGGAATAATTACTATACCATAGGTGACACTATGTACAAAATGTCTTCATAAAGAATAAAGTGCATCAATACGATAAACTCTCAATAAATAGAGCACAACAAACAAGTGAAATAGCAGTAACTCACAACAATTAATTCAATAATTAAGTTTTTAAAACTGTAACACAAATTACTGCCCTACATCTCAAGCAATCTGTCCAATAGTGTCAAACACACATGTCCAACAGGTTTCTTTTTTACTTGATTTTCTGAGATTGGCACATCAGATACGTGGAATGTCTGATGCCTGTTGTGTTCACAGACTTTATTGTCCTGTAGAAACGTTCAAGCAGCATTGGCCAATTCAAATTTATAGAGCTCAAATATGCAAGATCAAATAGCAAGACAACTTAAAAGGAAGAGAGATGTTTTTGACAAGAACTTCCAGGATCACGCACTAATCATTACTGATTAAGAACAGTCAGGAGAAAAAATTATACTATGCTTCTGTTTGGTTCAGCGACAAAAATTGATTCAAATTTGAGTCAAAGTCAATAATTAATTTTAACCACACATTTCATGGACCCAACAATTTTTCAACCACACATTTCATCAACTTTTGTCACAGTCTACTAAAAATCTTATTTTTATCTAAACCAAACAAGGGATATTTGTAAAAGTATATTGATAGGAAAAACAAAATTACCTCCTGTCTTTCAATGTATCCTTGCTGTTTGAGATCATATAACTGGAATGAAACTGTAGAAGAAAATGTTTTGGCATCACCATCACAGAGAAAAATCAGTATCAGAAACTAATTACAAGTTAGAAATACAGAAACGACTGGGAAAAAAGATTAATCAGATAAATTAGTATCAAATGATGACATGCTCTATGGTAGGTTTATATTTATATGCAATGCTATAATATAGTTGTAAACATGATAGCACCTACCGGATATATAAGAATGACAATCCAAACAACAGCATACAGTTCAGTATTCCAAGGATTTTCAGAAGTTCACATCCCTAATTCTATTTTTATGCACAAACATCTTTCAAGAGTAAAAGAAGTCTGAAAACAGAAAAGCACAATAAATGGAGAAACGGGAAAAGTAATAAAATTAAAGGATGATACTTACAATCAATCTTATCGTCAATTGGAGCATTTGGGTGAAAAACTGAGAGAGAGCGTGCAAACTCTTCAAAGTCTAATAAACCATTGTGCTTTGTATCAAACAAGTCAAATACCTGGATATATAAACAAATCATATATTCAGAGCAATAGAAGAATGTTTTCTATATAACAATACCATAGGACTTAGCAAAAGCAACAAATCCAAAGAAGTTTCAAGGTTAGTTGGTAAATAGACAATAAAATCAAACAGAAATAAGGAAAGAATCAGGAGTTGCAAGACAAAACTGTGAACTTCTGATAGATCGTAAGGTGGTGTTTATTAATCCTATTAAGGCCTGAAAACTGGAAAAATGAAAATGGTGATGACTAAATTCAGGCTTTTTATAGATAAGTGAGAGAAAATTTTGACGTTGAAGGGACAAAAGGAATAGAAAAGTAAAAACCAGAAAATAAAAAGCAATAAATACGCGAGAAAATATTATCTTCCAACTTCTTTCATGTATTTATGTAATACCCCGAAAACTTTCATACAATAGAATTTAAAATTTTGTATGCTATATTTTTATATTTTGAAAAGTTAGGGACTAAATTGATTTATGGTCAAATTCAATTTCATTTGAGTCATTTTTAGATTTTGATCGAGTAATGATAAGTATATGAATATTGGGCTCGTTGGATAGATCGTAATTAATTATGTCTAATAGGCTCGAGAAAAAGTTAAATTAGATTAACGGAGTACAAGTTATCAAGGTCGAAAGACATTATCTAGAAATATAATTTAGTTATGTTATTTAATGATTTTAAAATCTTATGAGGGTACACGTGTATAGGGTAGCTTTTGTAGAATATTATTTGATTAAATAATATTTTTATTTATATATATATAAACAAAAAAGATATGGGATTTGTCTGCCACGTGATGGAATCATGGTAGAATTTGTTGGAGAATGAGTCAAATAGTCATCCTTATATTTTGGTAAAATTTTACCAATATGCCAAGTGTCACACTAAGTGGTTAGTTGAGGTATCTCTTTTCACATGGTTAGAGACCTGTGCTAGAGTCGTGATAATCTCTACACGAAGTTCAATACTTTTATAGAGTTCTATTATAACTTTTTTACGCAAAAAAATAAAAAGAAAAGGCAAACAATAGTGTGGAACGTGATTTATCCTTCAAGAATTTGATCAAATAAGGTAGGAAAAGGTGCAGTTGATTTATCCCGTTTAAAATATTTTTATTCATATTGATGAATCTTTATACTTATGAAAGATATGATATGATGTTATGGCCTTTCCGGTACAAGTGATATGATATGATATGAGTCCTTACCAGTTTATAAAGAAATGATGACGATACGATTTTTCTGATGCATGTTCTAAAATTTTTATTCGGGATGCACCAATATTTTTGTCCTACTGAGTATTCCCATATACTTACCATTTTCCCCACTTTTCACAGATTAGAACGGGTCGTTGGTCGGCGGGCGATGAGGTGCAGTCGTGGTGCCAGAATTTATGGAATTCAATAAATTAATTCGGTGTCAAGTGATTAAAGACTTTTATTTCCAGCAATTGCTTTAATTTTTATTATTATGTGGATCTGTTATTTATGATGGGGAACACGTTTTATTTGATTATAAGTTTTTGCTTGTGATACATTATATTGGTGAAATAAATATTTTATGGTATCTATATTGTCTATTACGGTTGATAAAATAAGGAATGTATGCTTTTACCCACATGATTTGGACCTTGAGCCAGAGTAGGTTATCATGGAATAGGGTTACTTTATTGGGAACTTCATTCTTTAATTTTTGGAGTCCCAGATTCGTATCTCAAGATTTCTGAATCTTTTTGAAATGTTGTTGGGAATGTGGTAGGTAAAACATAAGAGCTTATTGCATGATTTATCTTTTATTGGTTATTAAAATATTAATTAGATTTTATTTTATGTTGTCGAATTTTTAAGAATTTGGATCGTTAAATTTGATTACCTATAAATTTATGTAATAGTATTAAAACTGTTGGTAACGATTTAAATCATAAAAATTTGGATCGTTACAATTTATCTTTTAATTCTAGCTTAATGATCTCAAAATAGTATATGCATTACTCTTTTTTGAAATCTTGAATGATAATTAAGTTCTCTCTCTAGGCATTGCTGGCTTTCATTGATTTTTATGGAATAATTTTGATACATAATTAGCTGTACAAATATTCAGGTGCAAGTTTAAGCAAAGGACAAATTTGTAAAATTATGGTGCTTGACAATGCCTTCACATTATTTTCAAATTCAATGCTTGAATTGACAGGGAAAACTCAATTAACAGCACTTAACGCCATCACCTAAAATTTTCAGCAACTTAACACTCTTTTCTACTCAAATTTCATTGATCAGCTTTTTAGATTTATCCGAAGGCCCGAAGACATTCCCCAAAAGAGTCCAATGGCATAATGAGAAATGAAAACACATTCAAACATGGAAGTGACTACAGTGGGTATGATAACATGGTATTTTGGGCGAAAAGTAGAAAACACTGCTGCCAAATGGAAATGAGGGCAGACATAGGATGTGATATCAATAAATGGAAATGTTTGATGCGTGAAAACTAACCCGGTCAGCAAACAAGCTCTCCTTTTTGTTTGTCTTAAAAAGTGCAAGCTGAAACTCTTCCTGGCAAGAAATTAAATAAAAGAAACAGATGAACTAAATCAAGATTCAACAGATGAATCTATAAAAAAGAGGAGAATAATCATCTCTAGTAAGGAAATATAAATGCAAGAAACAAGAATAGTCTCATGTTGTGATAAAACTGATTTTGACTTGTAACAACCTATTCTAAAATTTCTGTTACCTTGTTGATAAGTCCGTCATCAATCACTGCACAGCTGATCTTCTTAAACAATTCATACAGTGCTTCTATTTCGCTTACGCTAACTGCAGGTAAGGGATTAAAAAAAAAGTGGAAAAAAAAAAAACTTGTTATTAGCAGGCATTCTAAGTGCTTAATTAAGAAAGCGTAAGAACAGAAATGAGATGCAATATGTTGGACAGATATTAGATAACAGTCACCAATTACTCTTTCTTCATACAGAAATTTTGGTGTCAAACTGAGAGTATTTGCTACCTTTAGTTTAAATTTCATTATTCTACACCCACCGCTCACCCTACACACACAAAATAAATGATTAAAAAAAAATAGAATGAAATAACACTCCAACCCACCCTTGAAAAAAAATATATTTGGTTTCAAGTCACGATCGAGTGCTTAGTGAAGATGGTGGAAAGAAATAAATTCATTCTCTTCACTGTCCCTGGGTTGCTCACCAAATTACCAACCCTGTCTCTTAAATTTAGTCCTTAAACAACAGCATTGGAACCTTTTAATTTTTTCCCTCCATCCCATTCTAGTGTGGCATTAAACAAATTGAAATCGCTCATTGACACAACAGGTTATATTAACTACTGTACTAATAGTAAATCCAACTTGCCCACTAAAAAAAGAGAAAAATATATTAAGAATATCTTAATTACTAAGTCCAGTATCAATTATATAGGATTCCTAAAACATCTATTCTCATATCATGCATTTGATCCTTTGGATCTTCCATAGCATATTTGCTCATTCTTACCAAACGTGCAAAGACGATAGTTGAGTCAAAGTAATCAATAGCACCAACTCGCCAAACCCCTCCCTTCTGTTTAACATCTCTTAGCTTATTCCAGAAAAAAAAAAAAAAAGGTTAATCGCTACTTTCTTCGTGCAACAAGAACATGAGAAAGCACACCATCTTTGAAAGAATAGAAATATGAAACCACTATAGTAATGAGAATGTTGTTTCAAACTAATACTTTAAATTGAAAGTGTCCAAGAAAGAAACCATAATGACATACAAGCAGTCACCCTAGCAAGAGTTTCAGGGTGTTCCAAGCCATTGGGTTGCTCGTATGTTTCAGAATCACAGCAGTTCACAACCGCAGAAAGCAGATGCTTCACTCCGTCTAGGCATTGCACCATGATCTTTTCCAAAAATCATAACAATCCATGCCTGTATGACAATGAAATTGAAATTGTTTACAGGATATAAGCAGAATTACTGTGTCAGTTTAACACTCAAACCAACTTTTGACCATTTGCCCCATTCAGATTGGCACTCGTGAAATAAAAGAATCAGCCGAAGAATCCCAAAGAAGACGTAGGTGCAGCAAATTGGTTTTGCAGTGTTTGTTTTTCTTCATTTATATTCCTCAAGCTCAATCAACAGTAATTGGTTGCATAGTTTTAGAAAGATCGTGATGACCTATGGACTTCTACTCATGCAATTTGTTCAGTTCATTGGAATTGATTCTTGATAGTTGATACTTAACATGTTGGGGTAATAAGTATTATCAAGAACATAACTAGTATCTTGACCCATTAGTTTAAATGATGTCTCTCCACATTCTGAGAGAAGTAATAAATCAGCTACTACTAGAAAAAATTGGCCATAAACTGTATTTGTTTTAAAAGTTTCTTTAACAGACCTTGAAAATAAAGACGGCAAGAAATAGGTGCATAAAAATTTATGCAGCGTTGTGTACCTTCATGCTTGAGGCTGACATTCTAAAACACAGGATGACAATCATCTATAGTGACGTAACTACTGTTTCTTACATGTGTTGTCCTCCACAAGTTATTAGATATTGCCGTATGTTATATAAATGCATTAACATTTTCTGAGGAATACAAGGATTTTCATTGGGACATTTAGATTGTCGTCGAGTACCTGTCCTCTATAATACAAAATAAATGCACTTACGGGAATAGACAACAGAAAATTTTATTCCAAATAAAATTAGGGTTTAGCGTCTGTATGCTATTGCTAATCCAATAGCCCCAACAATTGAAATGCCAGTATATCATTGTTCACCAGTCATATAATGGTAAACAACAAAATCATCGCTGCAAAAGAGACAAAGAGAACAATAAAAGAACTAAAGACATCAAAGCATATTTCTTGTGCATCTATAAGTTGATTAAGGCTCGTAGTTACGTATCATTGCATTGCAGAATACACTAATTGGGGCTCACAGCTTCCAGAGTAGGACTTGCATTCTAAGAAAACATGAACTCCGTACAACAGAGTGCTCCAATGCAATTTATACATCCAAGCATGACATTTTTCCGTATACTGGTAGGAAGAATTTCAAAGAGTAGAGCCTTGGTTATTTAACGACGACTGCAGTTTCAGAAAACCATCATTTCGACCATTCAAGCTTTACCACACGTGCAACTACCACTAGAATTTCTACTACTTATGCAATTTGAATGCTTAAAATCCATGGAAGATTCACTTTTAGACCACGGCAGTGATAGCACATGTAAAAAGACCAAAATGTATATCCTGTTACTTCGGTACAGCATGGATGACACTGAAATCCAAACTGCAGTGTATCAAGTGAAGGTAAATTATTCACAAACTTGTAACCACATGCTAGTGGAAGAATCACGTACAAAAGTCTATAAGAATCGCATACAAAAGTCTATGTAACATAATAATTGAAAAAATCTGTAAATCACATAAAGATTTCATCTTTCCATAAAATTCAGATATCAAATGCCACACAACACCATGAAAAATCAAATAAAATCAGGAGAAGGCGAGTGAATACAAACCAGGGCACTGGGAAGCACAACCGTCTCTAGAGATAATTTTTTTTCCTCCGTTGCACTTTATTTTACAAAGGAAAAACAGGCAAATGCTGCTCTTTCTCAACAAAAAAACACAAGACAATTGAGTTATACTGACGCTTTAATCTAAACGAACCAGTAAAGAAAGAATCTGCAAAAACACAACGCTGAATGAGCATGAGATAATTGGAGCCAAAACAACCTAAAGATCACTTATTTTACAGAATTAATAGAAAATAATGATTTGACGCGTGTAAAAATTAAAATATGACAAGGAACTTGAGGACGCCGGAACTACGAGAAGCATCAATTTCAACGTGCAATGGTAAAATTGGATCAGAAAGCGAAAACCCTCAATCCATTCACCGAAATCTCAAATTCTCAGGTTTTAAAATCGCCAAAAAAACAGAATTCAACACTTGTATGCATTCGAACATGTATGATTAAAGAAAAATTGGCAAGCGATGTACCTTTTAGGCAAAAATGAGGGAAAGAGAAGAAATTAAGGAGATGCAGGAGCTGGGATTAAGCTTTAACATTTTGTTTTCTTGATTAAAATAAATAAATCAGGTTGGGCTACTGGTCCTTGTCGTTGTGAAACGGTGGTTATTTTTGGTTTTTCCTTGTAATATAAGTTGAGCAGAGACGAAATGATTGCGCTTGATTAAAATAGTAAAATTAATATATAATCGCTTGCTTAATCGCTTGAATGATCACATTCACATTCATTAAAAGACCAAAATTATTTTATTTTTACAGAATCCACACATTCAAAGTGTGGTTAAATAAGTGATCATTCAAATGAGTTGTTTAGCATTTTTCATGAAAATATATAGAAAAAAGAAAAAGACTACCGGTACCAGTACAAAAACCTAGGGAGAGAGAAAGAAAGAGGATGTATATGTATCGATGTATTTCAATTGTTGATTTTTCTCCAAAAAAAATAAAAAATTCATTTTCTATCATATATTTTTTTTAATAAAATAATTCTACACATAAATTCAAAATTATTTCCTACTTTATAAACACACATTCTCATAAAAATCACTATTTCACGATTTATTAACCTAAAATAATGGCTCAAACAAGGGAACAAGAGGTGATTATCTTGAGGAAGGCTCGATTGTAGTATTGGCACTGTGAGGAAGAATTACTTGTCGTGCACAAGATTAACGTGGTCTTCCCATTTAGTACCATTTGTTGGACAAATTGTCAATTATGCACTGTGATAATAAAAACAGGACAATTGTGCTATATATATAACTATTTATAGATTTGTTTACCAACAGATGATGCAAAAAATATTATTGTGTCAAAATTTTCCCAACCAACTAAAAAAATAAATTCCCCCATTTTCTTTTTGTAAGGATACAACTTTTTTCACGTGAAGAAACTCATAGATCTTACCTACAAGAATAAACCTAGTACTAACAATAAAATGTGTTTGTAAGATCATGTATAAAAATACACACTTGTATAATGTTCTCGAAGTTGCAAAATTGTATATAAAAATTGATACTTGGATCGTGTAAAAAATGAAAATAAAGTTTTTAACCTCTTAATAAGAGAGTTGGTGATCTTAAATTGTGGAGAACTATGCAAGTTTTCAAATAACAAATTTCCTCGTCGTAAAAATTCTTTACTAGCAACAAGATTCGTCATTATTTTTCGATTCATTGAACTATTAAATATACTATAAAATAATAATTAGAGCGTACATTGTGTAGAGGATCAAGTGGTGCGTGGGGTTGGTTTGCAAATCAAAATTTCAAATGTGCCATAGGCCCTCTCTTTCAGTCCACATTCGTGCCCGGAGCACGGTTGAGCTGTGTGAGTGACTTGATACTACAAATTAGATCATTGACTTGTGACCAGTTCAATCTCGTGCGTACATCCTTACACGCCTTTGATTTCCAGTCGACACGTGCGGTGATGATGCAAAAAAGTGCACGATCCCAAACAGAAAAAGACAAAAAAGTGCAGTAAAATAGGAGCAAGAGCAAAGTGCTGAGTATTTATTTATCTGTGCGGCCTTTTGCACTTTATCCGATCCGAACCACAAAGTTCCGTACGCCTCTCCTCCATTCATTTTTCGATTGCTCCAAATCCCCATCTCCACACACAAGCAATCTGTATGATATATACTGCTGTTTCTAAAAACATATGTGAATCGATTTACTCATCTACTTGGTGGCTTTTCTGCTATTTTTCCCCAATTGTTGTTCTGAGAAACCTCGCCAGCTGGTAATTACGTGCTTTGATTAAATTATTCACTTTTGAATCACGTCTAATTATTTTGTTATTCGTCAGACGGAACAGTTTTTCATTTTTTGTTGAAGATCTACGAAAAGCTGCAAATTAATAAATCACGTGTTGCTGTATTCATAATTAACACAGAAATCTTTTTATTTTTTATTTTTTATAAAGTTCGACGGTCGGGTTGAAACAAACAGCTTTCCACTGCATTCAAAATAAGTGACTTACTTTTTTCTAACTTTAGACAATAATAAAATTATTTATATTAAAAATTATAAGTAAACTTCTAAATGATTTAAGCATAGCCAAACTTGCTCTTAGCTGTAGAACATGATATTTTTCCATTACTTGCATGCTCAATGTTTAATTAATGCTTTTTTGAGCTGAATGAAGATGTCTATCAAATTGCTAGTTTACCTTTTTCCAAGGGTAGGGATGCATGTATCAATAAATATAACTAGTGTGCTTGTGCAGGTGAGTGTTACAGTGGCTGGAAAAATGGGTCAATTATGTGACTTCTGTTCGGAGCAGAGATCCATGGTCTATTGTAGATCAGATTCTGCTTACTTATGTTTAACGTGTGATCGGAACATTCATTCTGCTAATGCTCTTTCCAAGCGCCATTTGAGGACTCGTGTCTGTGAGCGATGCAATTCTCAGCCTGCAGTAGTCAGATGTATCACAGAGAATGTATCACTTTGTCAAAATTGCAACTGGAATGTGCATGGAGACCCTACTTCAGATACAGGGCACAAAAGGCAAACAATCAACTGTTATTCTGGATGCCCTTCTGCGAGTGAGCTTTCAAGAATTTGGTCGTTCTCTTTCGACTGATGATTCTAGGTGTAAGCATGAAACAGGTTCAATGAGTCTGGAAGAGGAAGATCAAAGCCTGTTGCACTGTCAACTTATGCCTATTGAATACAGCAGAGCAGAGGATGCTATGGATCCCATGACTTCTGATGCTGATCGATTTTGTGGAAATGATTCCTTGAATCTTCTCGACGAGAAGGTAGCTTCTGATTCACGATTCTTGTATATACCAATTCAGCTTCAATACATCAGGTACTCAAATGTGTGCTTCAATGTTAGTGCACCAACAGCATTGTAGGGGAATGGATTGCTCGTTCAACTGCGTTCACTTAATTATTGCTTATACAATTAATTGGCTTCTAGTGGCTTATATTATTGTTTGAGGTATGATTTTGTTATCTTACACTCCCACCCACTCCTTAGAAAAAAATGAAAGAAAATTCCATAATGCGATTCCCCTGCATTTATGCTACTTTTGGCTGTTGCTGTTGGTTGTCTGGGGGCTAAATGCTAAGAAGGTACGTGACCTCTCTTTTCTTTATTTTACTCTTACTGATGGTATGTTTTTAATTTTTGGTGAGCTTTCCATTTTTGTGGAACTTCTATCAAGTAGAATTTTACTAGAAAGCTCGTGGTGCAATCAATTGTGAAGCACAGGTAACAGACCACAAAAAAACCAAGGGAGAACCCTAGCCATCTAGCTGATCCGAATGGTAGATTTTCAAAAGTTAAATAAATGGTGATAGGAAAGCTCAAAAGTCTTCAGACGTTGAAAGTTTGTATTCAGTACACTAGTCTGCTATCTTGCCACTTTAGAAGATATAAATGTGCAACGACTGAAGAGAGTATCAATTTTAGAACTTTTTCATTCTAGTGTCTTCTCTATCCTCCTCTCCGTGCATACTGTTCTACAACAAGTCAAAAACCCAATTACCACTCTTCCTGCTTCAAGTATGTCTGTTTTCTAACAGTGCATTCCCAATTTAGTATTTCCTCCACCATCGACTAAATCTTCTTTTTATCCAACTCCAGAATCTCATGAAACACAAGCAAATAATAAAGTAGCTCATACCCTGACTCTGACAGAAGTCACATCTCTTCGTCTACCCCAATTCCAATAAAAATTTCAAAAGAATGGCTTTTTAATGAATCATCATCCCATCACTATCCTTCATCTTGTAGGTAACAAACTTCATTATCCCTTTAAACCATTTATCAACTAATTCCAGAAAGGATTGCTGAATTGTTTTTGTGCTTTTACATATATGGACACCGCTGAAACTACAAATACAGATCAATATAGATTTCAGAGAAAAATTATTACTGAAATAAAACATAACGTGTTCATAGTAAAGTATTTTCTCAAAATAATAATAAAATAAGTGATGGAGGGGTACAAAAAACTTACATCCTTTAGCATTTTTAAATTAATAATAATAATTTTCTTTTCATTTCTTAGAATCAATAATTATTTCAACCTAAAACAATAGTAGACTTGACAACCCTGCTATTTTTTTGAGTACAGGACTTGATAAAACCTTTTGCCTAAAATTACCTAGAAGTCTCCTAGGGATAACTCCACACTGTTCACTTCCATAAGTTCTTCCTTATTTTTTTCTTGTTGTACTGGCGAAGGTACACCATTCACAATAGTATTTAGTTATATATTGTTGTTTAGGAATCTCTTTCTACTGAAATGTAATTGTTTTATATATGTATTTTCTTTACGAACGTGCATAAAGGCAGCATATTTCTTTTTGCTTATAATACTTTATTTAACGAGTTCTAACTTCTAGTTCAAATTGTTTGGCTTGATAATTACGCAGGCATGCTTGTCTAGCACAAGTGGTCTCGTTGCTAATGACGATGATCTCTACAAGGACTTCAACTTCTCAGATATTGACTTGAGTTTTGATAACTTAGAAGAGCTCTTTGGTGGATCACCTGGTACACCGCAACAGCTTTTTGAGTTAGATGGACTAGATAGCTTGTTTGAAATTCCAACTTTATGTTGTGCTGAAATCAATAAGGTTTGCTCCATAACTTATTGCTAGGTTGCAATATGACTCACTTTGCTATCTTTCTTTCTTTGCTGATTCAAATTTCATTTTTTGCTCTCCCACTCCTTCGATTGTCAAGTTTCTTGATATTTTCCCCGAAAGGTCCATGGTTGACATGGTAAATACGTATTCCTCTTACAACAGTGTTCTAAATGGTTGTTACACTTTTGACTTTTTGCTGCCAAAACATTGAAAATGTTTTTCTTATTAACTTAGGTTTTTGGCTAGAAATTCTACAAGTTGCCATTCTGTTGTCAATGAGTTACAGAGTGAAGGATTATTATTTCAGATGCAATTATGACATGCTCCAATGACCTGAACATGTAGATATGGATATAGGGTTGCTAACAAAGTTGTTTTTGGTTCAATGTTACCGCATTATTTGGTTGAGTTGACATTTGACCATTAACTGTAGTTGTGAATTGTGTGTGGCATGATAATAAAAAATATTTCCTCCATTCAGTTTTGCGATGTAGAAGCTTTCATATTTACATATTAATATATCATCGAACTAATGTTTGTTTTTATCGTTCCTCTTATTTAGAAATCATCTTTCACTGAAGAAACAAAAAGTAAAAATCAATATTTCAAAAATTGAACTTCTTTTCGGAAGTTTTACAAAACTTTAGATCATCCAGATTGAGTAAAGACTAGCATGATAACTTTTTGATAGTAAAGATGCAACTTAAGAAGCCTCGGAGGCAACTCAATTCCTCAGGCACCCAACTGCATCCAAAAAGAGAGTCAAACATTTTCATCTGTAGTATATTTAGGAACTTTATCCCTTGAGCTTATGCTTGAAGACATAGTTATCAGATTCGACCTGGTTGTTGACTCGGAAAAATCATCAGGTCATCGAGTTAATGGTTCAACCGATGGGTCGGTGGTTCAACAGGTGGGTCATTGCTAAATCATAATTTTATTAAAATATATTTTTAAAATAAAATTTCAACCATTTTGCAATATATATATATATATATATATATATGTATGTATTACTTTCTGGAAGCCCAGATTCGAATCCTTGGCATTGCAAATTGAAGATAAAATTTTGCACTACACCTTGGTAAAACCGATTCACATTTGAACCAGTTCCGAACCGGAATGTTATTGAGTGGTCTAACCGTTTCTTGACTGGTTCCTTTGCTAACTTGAACAATTAATGTACTTGGACTGGACCACTATCTGGTTCACAGGTTCTCGGGCTGAACTGACCGGTCCGGTCTGGTTTCAATAACTACGCTTGAAGATCAAGAAGTACTGGACAAGTAGGCATCTTACAGCTGATTTTACTGACAATTGTTTATAGATAAAGTATAGGCTCCCAAAAAACTCATGGTAAACGAAACTTGCAATATTACGCTAATGTTTGTGTTCTTTCCGACTTGGCATATGTTGGTTCCGATGTGAAACGTGATAAAGATGTGGCAAAAGTGAAAAGCTTGGTGGCTCCTGAATGTTTTTCACTCTTCTCATTAGCTCTTTTGAAGTCTATTTTGAAAGCAATCTAGAAATGATAGTTGTCGCTCGTGGCTAGATAATATTCCAAAAAATAGTTTGGTCAGATTGGAGGAGTTCATCTTTTAATTTTGATCCAATTATATTTAGCTGATTGTGTTAGAATATAATCTTTATATTTAGTAGTTACCATTATTGAATATATAGTTTGATAGTTATCATATTTAGATTTATTGATTTTCCATATTTAGTTGTATTTCAATTCTATATAATAAGAGAACCTCTCATATTAAGGGACATCGAGTATTATTGAATAAATTTTAAACATGGTATCAGAGCCAGTTTAATTTTCTTTGGGTTAAACTTGCAACTTCCGTTTCCGGTAAGTGGCCTGGTGCCGTTCGTCTGGGTAGCAAATTTTCTTTTTCTTCCTTTTCATTACGCCGTTCTTTCACCAGTTTCGTTGATTAATAACTCAAACTTTGAAGCCTCGACTGTTTCTCCTTCTAGCCCGCTCAAATTTTCTTCCCTTAGCACGCACATAAGGTTTTGTGTGACTGTGTGGGACACCAGGAGCTGGACCAAAGTGCTTCACGAGATTTTATTGGACCGTAAGGAGTGCCGTGTTCTGGCCAGGAAGAGCTTTAATGGCCAAAAGTCGAGCATTCTCAACAGAAATTGAAACAACTTCACATGGAGTTTGAGGTAAATATCATCGGAGTTCAGGGCCGTGCGTTTGGTCTTCTTGTTCTTACCTCCGGCGACCAAATCAATACCTATGGCTGCTGCTGCTCCTACTGAAACTAGAATCCGTTTGACGAGATAAATAGGATCTGAATTCGGGGAGAGTTCCTTCTCAGTGGAAGAGGTTAAGCCGAGAGGTGATAGTGCTGGTGGTGGCTACAACCGTCGAGATGGAGGCTACAAAGGTGGAAACGGTGGTGGAGGCGGACTGGAAATAGTGGTCATATGGATTGTGAGTTTTGGTTATTGTGTGATTGCAGCAACGACGATTCAGTTATTGGGAGGTTAAGCGATGGTGGCACATTGTTGACAGCGAGTGGGGCTAATGCGGGCAGCTGTGGTTGATATGGTGGCTATCGGAGTGGGGAGTTGGCAGCTGCGGTTGGTGGCGGGTTAGATTAGAATCAGTTTCATGGGGAAGATGAACAGTGAAGGTTATAAGTAATTGGGCTGATTGTATTTTGATACAGGGGCTTGGGAATATATGGCTGAAATGGGTATGTTTTGTGGTTACTGGGCTGGAGTATATGGCTTTATTTGGGCCAGATGAATGGTGTTGGGCTTGTGTGTGTGGGGTAATAGGAAAAAAAATGATTTTTTTTCGTTTTTGTTTAAGGAGAGAGAGACATGAAATGTAGATTGTTGAGTTTTTAGTTGTTGGAGTGATGAACTCGAGTTTTGGATTCTTGGAGCAGGATCATCCTTTGATGGTTTTTGGATTCTCACAAGAAGGTCATTTTAGTTGTTACACTTCATGAATTTCTTTTGAAAATTCTTCTTGGTTTGTGAGCTCTCTTGAGTGTTCTTTAGAGTGGTTGAATCTTCGATTCTCTTTTGTCATAACTCAGCCTTTTGAGTGTGGGTTTCTTCTCGTCTCTTTCGTCATAACTCAGCCTTTATGGTGTGGATTTCTTCTGGTTGTCCACGGTTGACAGAATTTTTTATCGTGTGACTCTTCTGTGCATCTCGTGTGGTGCAAGTATTCAGTGTTTTTGAGACGATTTGTTAGCGTCGTCCGTTTCTAGTCGGACTTTGATTCTTTGCCGGGAATCATATCGAAGTTTGACTCGGTTCTTGGGTTTGAAGTTGAGCAAGGTTGAGTTCTTGGTTTCTGGGATCTTTGAAGATGATGACTCGACAGCACAGCTAGCTCGTAATGGCAAATTGATGTTTTTACCGACATTAATTTGAGGGGGGATATTAGAATATAATCTTTATATTTAGTAGTTACCATTATTGAATATATAGTTTGATATTTATCATATTTATATTTATTGTTTTTCCATATTTAGTTGTATTTCAATTCTATATAATAAGAGAACATCTTATATTAAGGGACACCGAGTATTATTGAATAAATCTTAACAGATTGATGGTACTCCACATTTTTGAAGTCAGATAATAAAGATTAATAAGCTTTTACCCAATATAGGACTGATAGTGCTCATGCTAAATTTTTGTAGCACAACATTTAAAATTTTAGGGGCAGTCATCTAATTCTTGATATTTGATAATTTTAAATTTTTATAAATATCCGCTTTATGCCTGACACGAATTAGGAGAATGAAAGTCAGAGCAAGTAATTTGGTGAATGCAGTTGAACAAATATTTTACTATATAAAGTGAAAGTAGAATTGGGCAAGCTGATATTAGTAGCAATTTTGATTGATTGGAATTGATTTTTTTCTCCATGTTGACCACATAACACGGGTATCATTTTGGATGTTAAGACTTAATGAAGAAGGAACTTGCAGGCAATTGTTTGGTTCTTTTGTAGAAGAAAAGGATTTGAAATTTGGAAAATACAGAACTTTATTTCTAAGGATGGGAAACATATTTGCCAAGGCATTGTTGCTTTCATAATCTTCATTTTTCTTCATGACATAGGCCACAAGTGTACACATTTCTCACTTGGTCTTGAAAACATTGGTACGCTAATATGTTCTGCAAAGTAAAGACGGATACATTGGACAACTTGACAAACTGATAACATTTCATCTTCATCAAATATGAAATATGGCAATCATCCTGTGTAAATATTGAGAGCTAGACTAGGTTTATCAGTTGGATTATTTTCCAAAGGAGCTTTATGGATCAAGTATGATTTTTTTTTCCTACCGGGCTCATTTGTGTCACGTCTTGAAACAATGCAGGCAACAGTCAGCAATCCAGTATTTGCAGACTCTGTGAAAAGCTGTAGAACTGAGCCAAACGTTGGCTTTCCAAGACAAGCACAGTCTAATCAGTCATTTTCATTCTCTGGACAGACTGGTGAGAGTTGCAAGGGAGATTACCAAGAGTGTGACATGTCTTCAATGTTTATGTTGGGGGAACTTCAATTCCTTATCTCCTGTCCTGAAAGTCAGTTGCCATCAGTCAGCAGAGATGGTGCACTCTTGCGGTACAAGGAGAAAAAGAAGTTACGCAAGTAAGTAAATTTCAGGAAATGAATCAAAGTATTTTTCTTTTCCCCATACAGGAGCAGAGATAAATATGTGGAAAATTAGAATCTGCATGCAATTTCTTATCTAATGCAGAAGTACAGTTGACTCTCTTATAGAATTTGTAATCTAGGGAGAGAGATGATTTATATATTAGTTGCTTAACCTTTAAAATGATCTAAGGAACACGCCAAACTTAATTTATGCCTGGGACAATTCTTTACAAATTTAAGACAAGCATATTGTTCTAGATTTAAAAGTTGATTGGAAATTCATTTTCTGAGTCGCCGTTAAAAATCTTTTGTTTCGTTTGATTAATTGTCATTATTTTCATTATCGTTAATCTTAACCATACTAAGCATGCAAAGAAATTGAACGTATGCTCTTATTCTTGTCCCAAATTTGTGGAAGAAAGCATCCTATATCGAAGGTGGGAAAAACCTTAATGGTTTCTTGCTGCTGGTCCAAAATGGGATGGAGATATGATTTGTTTCTAGAATTTGAAAGGACCGATAAAGTTTAGCTGGATTCATATCATCATATATTGGCATCTGTGTTTCACCCTTTTTCAATTTCCTATGTGGGACAAGTATATACTGTTCTTTCACTCTCTTGGTAAAATGATGACTCAAGTCTGCATATGCTTTTTTTAAACTTGTCAAATACGGTACTTGTACATACTAAAATCTTCTTTTAATTAATTAATATAAAAGGATTTTTCTGAAAGTGATGTTAACTATTCTTGTTAGAATTATCGATTTTGGGATATGGAATTTAGTTGTTTCAGATGAAATTTTTATTAAATATTAGAGTTTACCAACTTATTATTGATTATTGATATCATGAAAGTGCTTACTGTATCTCTTTGTTTTATAGTTCCCATTTCTATGCTGTATCATCTTTTTATTCACCCCCCTTCCATACTTCACACGAGACTTGCTACCTGTTTTACCATGAGGTTTAAGGAATATTTTTTTTTTTATTTTTTTTTTTTTTGGTGAACATATGAACAGGTTTGGTAAAAAGATAAGATACCCTAAACGCAAGGCCATGGCTGATGTTAGGAAACGTGTCAAGGGACGTTATGTGAAAGCCGGAGATCCATATGATTATGACCCTTTGTGCCATACAATCAGCCATTGAATAGGAGTTTCCGGGCTTTATTTGGAAAGATGAAGTGTATTTTAAAACCTTACAAACAACTATTAGGAGCCTATGGGGAGTGCGAGAATAATAAATTTCTCGAGGTCTGATACGTGCTTGCGCTAACTTCTGTGTAAAGAGAGAAACTCTCTCTCGCTCATGGCCAGAAGTTACCTTCCACATCATTTGACAACGTAGGAGCAGGATCACCGAGCACATGACTAGTTGGGTATTGTATGTATGGTCATACACACAAGTGAGACTCGTATCTATTGTTGCCGGATTCTTTTTCGGTTTTTGGAAAATTACTGTAGTAACTACTGAATTCTCTCACGAGTTTTGGTTGCTTGGGGATGTTTGTTATGTATGTACAAGTAGTGTAGTTTGGACTAAGAGTGGGTTTTCAAAAATATTGCTGCTCGTCACTAAAGTGTTATTTTCAATTTATCTTGATTACTCTAAATTAAATTTGATCATCTAATTTACATTTATTTTCTCATGCCTCTCACTGTCAATGACAATAAGTGAGACATGGCTATGAAATTTCCGTACTTTTGATGCCTGGTGTTCTCGAATAGAAACACAGGTTTTGTGCTAGAACCACGATCAAAACCAGATAGAAAGATCTCTACGGCTTTACAATTCTCATCATAGTTGATTTTCCATCGGTCAAATTGCCAGTTCTCGTATTCTTCACCGCATGATTCATTTCTAGACAGAAATGTATTATAATACTTCACGTATTCTAGGTACAAGTGTGCAACGCATAAATATATCTGCAAGTTTATTAGATTATTTCTCCTGGACAATATTATCAACCTTCGACATCTTGGTTCAAAATGGATGTAGTCAATCTCCCATTTTACCATCTGGGCCAACTAAGAGAACAAATAATGATCCTTCTTGATGTTATAACATTTCCATGGTTGATTCATCCACTTCAAAATATTTGGCAATTTAGTGGGTCTGTTGCGAGAATGGTCTCAAGTCCTAATCAGTATTCTTGTGTCACTTCTCTCTCTCTTAACTGAAAATATTCTTTTGCTTTATATTGTCGTTTTCAGACTTTCCTCTCTTTTTGTAGGGTGGGGGAACCTCTCTACTCCTGATGTTAAAGATAAGATCACTTTCCCGACGTCGTGGGGGTGGAATGTGGTTGGTTCTAGGTATAGAATAGAGAAATGAGTATGTTACACGTGATTGAAAGAAGAGCTACGTAACAAAAATCAGGGCCGGACCTGAGGGCAAGTAGAGGAGGCCTGCGCCTCAGGCCCAAAGTGGAAGGGGGCCCCTTTTTTCTAACCATTTTTTTTTTATTTTCAATCCACAATTTTTCATAAAACAGCCCTCACAAGTTCAAATTCCAAGATTATTATCCTTAGTATAAAGTTTTAATTTTTTTTATCTACTTAGTTATGAAATTTATTAGGGAAGACTTATTGTCAGAATTATAAAATTATTGACATGCAGTTATTATGAAAACGTGTCATATTTAAAAGTGAAGAAGAAAAACAGAATTTCGCACATGAAGATTAGGTAACTATTAAGTCTACAACCTTCATGTGGTGTCACTTATTGGTCATTGATGCAATGATATTTAATGTTAAATTTTTATTTCAAACTCGTGAGTTGTGTTGGTAAAATTCTCAAGAGTATGATTTCATAATTTTCGTCGAAATTCTTCTGCTCAGGTAAGCAATGGCTTGTCCTAACTCGTTATTGAAGAAATTATAAATGTTTGAAACCTTGTTGGCTTATATGATTACGGTCTGATCGACTTATTTGATTTATTGTTATAGGATCAATAATAGCACAGGCGCATGTTGATTTGGGGCCTGGGGGCCTAATTTATGGACTTCGCCTCAGGCTCCGACATTCACATGTCCGACCCTGACAAAAATACAGTCATATAAATGTTGCATGTACGTAAAGTACAGTTTGTAGCTGTAGTTGTGCTATATTTATCATCTGGGAAGCCTTCTGCGACTTTTCTACAGTGTTTAACCTTGAAAAGTCATGCAGATAACTTGTACTGCTTGCCATCACTTCTGATCCCTGCAAAACTATAGCCTTTTGCCATGAATGCTTGTGGAGCAACGGAAATCTTCCTATTCAAATGAAGATCTTTGCCAGGGCAGGCCCAACCATTGAGTGAGAGTTAAACTGTTGGCTTTATTCTCTATGGTCTAGGGGCAAGGCAGCCCGCAAGGATGGTAGTTGATTAGCCCTTACAAGAAGGCACAGGCACTAATGGGATGAGTTCCTTGATTGACTGGGAGCATGGTTGGATTCTGCTCCTTCGTGGGGGTCTCCCTTTTTGGATGTCCAACGAGCACTTTTTCTTTTGATTTGGTGATCGATGCGATATGACTTCCCCCATAGTTGGGGGTGGGGATTGAGTGTCTGACTCGAATACTTTTGAAACTAAGAGCCTAAATTCCCTTTATGTTAGGGTGATACATTTGTTCTTATTGATTTGTTAGCTCAACACGAGACTACCGGTGTCAGTGTCCAAGTCAAATAAATCGAATTATTGGATAAACACCCCAAGGCCCGATACACACAATCCTATCTTACCCAAGTTTACCCCTTGCACTTTGGATGGCCCTTTTTTATTTGAGTTGGGAAAGAGCAGCGAAGTCCATCTGAAAGGCATTGCAGCGGTGAGATGAACCTACCCCAAGATCATATAGAAGCCTGTGTAAACAAATCTCCTTGTGAGCGCGTTTGAATCCGTGAAGACAATTGCTCGAAGTTGACTAGCACTCACAAGAAGGCACTGATGAAATGAGTTCCTTGATTGGCTAGGAGCGCGGTTAAATTCTACTCCTTTGTGGGGGTCTCCCTTTCTAGATGGAGAGTATAGCCCTAATTCTTGGTTCGGGTTTGCCGTTGAGGGTAATGAACAGCTAAACTCTAGGCTGGTTGGTGATAGGTATGAAGTGAAGGATTTTCCAATGCAAACTGGGCCGGGTCCCCTAGTGATCGAAGATCCACCTCCGGGTAGAGTGAAGAGGGGCCAAGGCTTTTCCTCTCATATAATTGTCGGAAAGTAACAGTTTGTAGATACAGTGGTATTTATCATTTGGGAAGCCTTTTGCGACTTCTCTACCATATAACATCCATTGGTTTGGCTATAATTCTTGCTTTCAGGCTATAGGCAAGAGTACATATAGGAAGGTAGAATGGAGATGACAATAAATTTCTCGCTTTTGGTTATGCTATATTATAAATTTCGAGGTTAACAAATTACACAGTAGGGACAGAATTTTTATTAAGGCTCGGGGAGGGATACCAGCCCCCTTAAGAAGAAGAAGGATCAGCCTCTGTGCATCAACCAACAAAAGGAAAAAACAAGGAAAACAAGAGAGTTTCTGCAAGAATTCGAAAACTACAAGAATAAGCAGAAATTCAAACACATAGTTGTCAACAATTTCTTTAAAATTTGAATGTTAAAATTACATTGAAGTCACAGGTGTTGAACTCAAAACACTATTTAATGTAAAAATGTACTGCCTAACCAAAAAACGAAAAAATAGAGAAAAATTACACAAGTTACAGGCGTATTAATATTATTACATCTGATATACAGAAGATCAGCGATCTGTTAGAAAACGGAATTTTGACATGTCCAACCAAAATTAGGCATGTTTCTGCCTAGTTCAAAACGTGAAAATGAATAAAAATTCTGCAGAGTTTGCCACCAACAATTTTACTTCCACATATACAGTTGGCATCTTATTGGCAATAAATACCGAGTGATTGCTGCTGTCTTGTAGCCTGTGTCTTCTCGTATAGAAGTCGACTATATTTCTCCAGATGTTATACCTTGCAGTCTATTCTCTAACTGATGCTGACACCACCATCTACGTACAATCAGTGCAGCAGTTTCCTAGTGACATATTTGGTAGGAAGAATTATATATAATATTGGAAAGTCATTATGGTGCCTAGTCTTTCCAGTACTACATACCATACATGCACCAAATGTGCTAAAAAGGGGTAATCTTGACCATCATTTATGAAAACCTTGTAGGATCCTACCAATTCAATTCACTAAATTGAAACCAACATCGTCTGGATTCGTCATCTAAGCCCCAGACACATATTCTTTTTCCAGTAAACTGAACATGACCATCAGGCGCTGCTGGAGATTTGAAGTAATGTTCTTTGTGATCCTTTTCTGATGTCGGGTGTATTTCAACCACGCAATCCCAAAGTAAACTTGAACACTACATCCCACCGATCTAGAAGGTTGGTCTTCAACCTGATATCTCAAATGAAGCTGCAAATAAGCACAGCATAATTAGTCAGCAACAGAGGGAATGTTTGGTTAAAGCTTAAAAAATTTACTGGTAAGTTACAAAACAAATATGTTTTCATTGGTCAAAATTCGAAAAAAGTAACTTATTTTGCCAATATGCTAAGAGTTACTTCCAGAAAAGTAACTTCAAAAAAAAATAAAAAAATAAAAAACTTAAAAGGGACCTGTATAGCATGAGGAGAAATAAGGGGGAAAAAAAGATACACGTCATAATATTATAAAGCGTGTTAAAGGTGCTAGTGAACATACAGTGAAATAATCACCCAGTGGAACCCCATGGAGTGTCATGACCTCTTCTATGAGCCAACCATTTCTACTCCGAAGACGAGACTTTTGCTGAGTGCTAGTCACTTCACCTCCATAACGGGATATACGCTTTTCAAATTTGTAATAAAGTTGCCTCTGATAAACATCAGGCTTTTCAGATTCCCAAGGGCTGTGAGTATAATTGAGACATCCAGTTCTCTCCATGACCCTTTGGTCGATTTCACTCCCTCTGAATAGCTCCATAAAGAAGCTAGTCTGAAAATGGCAAGTGATAATAGTGATAATAATTCTGAGGCAATCAATCCAAAAAAGGGGGGAAAAAACTTCAAAAGAATACGAACTGTGATAAGAGATTGGGTCGAGAGAGGAGGGCGGGAATGACACTTACTGGAACGGAGAGGATCGAGGAATAAACAATAGACATATTAACATCCTCGACGCCCAAGAAGGAGCCAGTCTCTGCAGTTTGAAGGCCTTTGGCTTCGGATTCTTCATCTATTGGTTGAAGGCTACCTTGGAGGTTTTTGGCCGTGGACTCCTCTTCAGATGTTTCGAGGCTATTATCTTCAGATTCTTCTTCGACTATTTGTACCTTCTGCTCAAGAGTCAATGCCTTTGCCTTCCACAGTGCCATGATTGTCCTGTACGCCACACAACATACAAGTTAAAAGACAATTTGATTCCACGGCTAAACTTATTTCTCTCTGACAGTCGAGGCTAACAAAGAGCGAAGGTAAGGCAGAACAGATGCACTTTTTATGTGACGGAATGAAAAATTGAAGACCAAATTAGCACTCCTTTACGATGACATAAGAAGCTACCATGAAAGACATGACGGTCCTATCAAATGTGAACACTTCTAAAGGTGAAAAGCTAGGATGTACCTACGCCCTCCCAAGATCCATAAGCCAGTGTTTGACACGTGTCGAAAACGCCAAGTGGTGTATCCTAATAACTTTTTGATTTTGTGCAGATCGACATGTCACCTTACACATTGCCGTCGGAAAACCATACAAACGACATGTTGGAAACACCAAGTGACATGTCAAAATTGTTTTTTTTGGTTTTGTATAGGTGAATAAATCATCGACACATTGCGTATACGCTGGGAGAAGGGAGTAAGGCCAATAAAATTATGACAGAAGGGTAATAGTATGGCCGATAAAATTATGAAAACCCAAATATCGTAGATCTTGGAAGATGACTTTCAGTATCTGATGGTAACACAACTTATGGAGTTTATAGGGCTAGACTAAAAATAACATGGACATGAAAAAGAAAACATTCACAAATTCTGTTTACTCAAAGAAACACAACCAATTTATTTTTGAAAATACCTGTGCGCCACGTTGAAAGACACAAAAGAGTGGAAATGAAACTTCAGCCTGCCTTCCTCGTCCTGTGTTCTTGCTCCATGCCGTGCGTCAAAACCTCTACCTGGCCTTAAGGTCACGACGATGATTGGACTGCCCATTGACGACAAAGTAGGAGGAATGACTTCAATGTCTTCTATGTCTTCCCAGAGAAAGAAAAACTTTGTCTTATGTCCAAATAAATCTGCATGAAACCCAATTATTCTTGCTGAAAGAAACAGACGGCCCTGCCAACGGAGCAGTAATCAGTTACTGAGATACAACTTAGAAACACAAACAAGAATAAGCAACATGTCCTCAATCTGCAAGTGTTTATTACCTAAGAAAAGGTAGATGTCCTTGAAAAATTAAGTACCTGGAGAGGCATTTTGCGCTTCAAGTGGCAAGAAAAATCATTGATGAGAAATTCCTCTGGGGGAAGCCCAAAGAGTTTCTGGAAAGATGAATTTGTTTGAGGAGATCGCAACCGTATCTGCAAATTTCAAGTTCACCATATTAGACAGCTAAAAAAAGGTGATGCTACAACCAGATAATGTAAACCAGTTGTGAAGTGAATTCCATTTGGCAGAGTACTTGGTACTTTACCTTCTTTCCCACCTCCTTCTCCATCTTAGTTATATAATCTTTGACAGCATTGCTACCCCGGGTATTATCTAAAAAGATTCTTAAATGCAACTTCGACTGGCATGCCTGAGCTAACTTTCCTCGAAGTGGAATCCAAACATCCGACAAGTCCGATATATTTGATTTCAAGAAATTGATTTCAGCGTGTCCGAGAGATGTAGCTTCAGCAAAAGGTCCATCAAAGTCAAAAACTTCCACATCCAACATTGATGGAGGATCATCCATTGCATCAAACTCGAAGATTTCTGCAAGGCACCACAATCACAAGAAAAAAAAATTAATCCAGTGACGAACCAATTATTAAAGTATATTATTAGTTCAATCAAGATGCAAACACCAGAAATGCTGTCATACACAAAGTTATCGAAATGCTTAAGAGATAACAAAAATACCATTCCAATGAGGGTCAGATTTCTGAAACTTGATAGAGCTGGTTTTCGTTTTTCCATTGCAAGTAAACACAACATAGGGGTCAGAGAACCCGCTCGCATCAACGGCTGCCAAATTGCTTCCTTCTATTAAGGCAACCGTTAGCAACCAACCATGCCCTTGTGCTTTGATCCCATGGTCGGTGCCTGTAATAAACAAAAAAATATTGGACATGTTAAACTTATTAAGAACAATTAAAAATTTTTTAAATACCAAGAACAGAGAATATAAACACTGCGATAAAAACAAAACTAGATTTGAATTTAAAGCTAAAACTTCATATAATCACATACAACCCTGACTTTTAACTCAACTGAATAAGCAATAGTATTAGATTACCTTTGTGCACTCTAGCCTGCAAGAAGCGTGAAACAGACTCAAGGGCCTGTTTACCTTGCAAAATTAGCACTCCACATACAATTAATTCGCCAATGGAATCCGGCAAGTCCAATCCAACAAACTCGAGTCCCTGAATCGTGCTAGGCATTGCCAGCCAGATATGCATGACCACATACAACCCCATAAGAAAAGTTGAAATTACAGTAAAATTAGCAAAATACTGAACAGCCAATTTCCAGTCCGACTGGCTCTCCACCTGAAGAGAAGCCAAAAGTTGATCCCTCTCCGAACCTATGTCCTTCACATCAACAGGATTTACTTTAGTAGATAACAGATTTGCGTACTGCTCAAAGCTTTCCTTTATACCTTGTCGTGTTCCACCTTCAATCATACCTTTCATCATAGTGCTCTGTAAAAAGTTAACACGCCATGAAACTACCAGTCGAGAAGAATGGTTTCCTGAGGGCTGCTCAGGTCCCGGCGTTATGCAGTAAAGCACTTCTACCCTAAAACTTTTCCCATATGGAGCATCTGGAGTGCTCACACTGGATAAAACTGCATAGACCTTCCCGTCAGCAATCAAATATGTTTGCTCCTCAATAGCTTTCAAAGCCTTAATTAGTTTACTTGCGGCCTTGGTATAAGTAAACACTCTTTTTAAGCTATTGCCACCATTTTCAAATTTCCAACGTCCTATTTGCAACTCAGTGGATCCCTGCATGTCTGTTAGGGACTTCAGAAAGTCCGACTCAGGTGAAAAAAGTAACGAGTTCATTTCATGAGGTGCAATTGCGTACACTTGGTCTATAACTATCCCTCCAGGTAAATTACTCGGAACTTCACCTCCTTGTTCTCTCATCTCCAAGCTTTTCATTACTTCTTCAAAATTTCCAGATGAGGACTGCTCTTCAGAATTGGTCCCCAAACCAACTGGATTTATACTTTCTGTTAATTCTGTCACGTTAGGTGATTCGGCCGAGTTAGCGGGCGTTGTATCGACATTTCTGTTGAATATTTGAGCAATTCGATGTGCAACAGTTGATGGATTTGACTTTTCCTCTTTAGAAGTTGAAACTTCTTCAGATCTCATTGGTGAGAACGATCTCAATGGGGAAGATCTCAAAGGAGAGTCCATTGCTATATCAAAAGACTTTTTTGGTGATGATACAGGATCACCACCGGACGGAAAGTCCAACAATGAATTATTTTGCAAGAAGCATATGGTGAGAAGAATTTCACCTAGTGGAATACAAGAATAAATGTCAATCGGCAAATCACGAAGTAAATCAAGACTTTAAGGCAACAATGATAATTTAAGGATGCGTAAGCATGATGAGTTCAATTTGATTACACTTCATGATACAATACCTAACCAGTCAAGAATAAAAGAGGGTCTACTTTCTGAATGTTCTTAATCCGAATTCACCCAAAATGAAACTGGACTATCAAAGCTGAAGAAAGTATGCTAGCAAGATAGAAAATTTGTAAATAATCTATAATTTCTTAGATATATCAGTAAAATGTCACGCATCTGTACTTACGATTGAACTCAAATACTTCTTAAGTACCCTTTCTGAAGAATTACATCACTTTAAATTCAAATTAGAAACATAGGATACAATTCTTCAATCTGCATAACCGTTTTGCCAAACCATTAATTGTGTAAACTCAGTTCAAACGTCCAGATCCATTTTAAAACGTCTAAAGTCAGTTCAAAACAACCAAATCATTTTTCTAAATTTTTCAATGTTCAAACCTCAGTGTCAAATGTCCAAAAACAAAAATATCCAGATGTCTAGAATAGTTTCACAAGAAACTAACAAGCAATTTCAGCCCTCCCTCCTATAAACGAACACACCTAGAAAAACTAAATAGGTGCTTATAAAAATATTTACAATTGAAGAAATGAATTTCAAGATTCCAACTCTTCCATAAAGGATGCTGCTACTTAAGTCTAAATGTTTCATCCTATCATCACATCAAAGAAATGTAAGAAAGCAAATTCAAATTTCTTGATGAGCATTTATTGTCATTAAATACTACTAGTAATATATAACAAGAACAATTCATTAATTCCCAATTAGCTAAAGTGAGCAACATACCACAATCCTTATTCTTGGCTTTCTTATTCCTAGGCTGCAATGTGTACCAAGAAGTTCCAAGGGATTGTTCATTAGCTTCGAAAACCCGCATAATAGGCACTTTGGTATGCCCAATATAATCATCGATTAAGTACTTATCTTCATCAAATACAGAAATTACAATCTCTTCCTTCAAGTCATCAACTTTGAAAGTAAATTCCTCACACCATGATGGGTTCAAGCACTTCTTTACAACTTTAGTCCTGAACCTCTGCCTTCCCAACTGCAGCTTCACATATGGATCGCTGAACCCATTTGGGTCCATTGCTGGTAAATTTTTTGCTTCAATTACACGTACTAAAAGCTTCATTTTAGGCAAGAATCAGAACAGTAGCAACCCTGATCAGTTTTGATAAATTAATTTACAACAAAATTTTATTGAATTTTGTAGAAAAAGCTTGAATTGTAACAGAAGCATTAAATGTAATGAACTAAAAAGTAGTATGAGAATTGTCTTTCAAAATGAAACTTTTGGAAGATAATACACATATAAACAAGGGAAAAGGGAAAGAAGCGATCCTAAAGTTTGAATCTTGGTATTAAAAAGAAAAAACCTTCCAATTTCTAACGAAAAAAAAAAATCAAATTTCGAGCTGGAAACGGAAGGAAAATTAGTGGAACTGAAGGAACTTCAAAAGAATACAGAGCGATCTGATTATGAATAAATGCTTAAAATTGACAAATAAGATGAACTCAAAATGGAGGTCAAGAAAACAAGTATATTGTACAACCCAGAAAATAAAGTTTACGAGTCTTTGCTATATCAAAAGACTTTTCTGCGCCCTTTTTCAACAGAAACTGCGCGTTTTTGGATTCATCGATAACCAAAGAAAATGTCCCTTTTTATTGATTAATCGTTTGCTTAAACAAATTGATGACTGTTTTTTATTTTCGAAGTACTTTAATTCAGAAATTTCTTTCCAGCCTTGGACTGCCCGACCAAACAGTGCCTCTCTTAACCTTTTATAGTGAACGTGCCATTTATAGTTTGGAGAAGTCGAGAAAACCATTTTTCAGGTTGAAAATTGAGAAATTTTTGTTTCGAGTTTAGGAGTGGTCAATTTGAGGCGTGGATTCCATAAATAAAAATGTTTTACGTTCTCAAATACAAAGAACAGTCAAATAAATAAATTTAAGAGGAAATAATAGAGGAAGATTAGTTCAAGTCTTACTTCGGTTTGTAAACTTTCATGATATATAGAGCACTTTGAATATATAAATTTTGAGTTACGCAATACTGAACAAAATATTTCTTTTAATATTGTATTAAAGATATTCTGATCTTATAAAATATAGCATATATTTCTATACCTTGATATTTACTAAGACAATACCATCACAGACCCCACCCCTATTAGAGGGGACTGTGCACCGTGCTGTGTGAACAGCAAAACTCAAATAATATCTTGCTACCTTGACATTTACTAAGACAATACTAAAAAAAATATGTCTTATTTTTCTAACTAATCAATTGCTTAAACAAATTGATGATTATTTTTAGTGTTCAGGGTGCACTGTTCTTAAAAAAAAATTATATTCCCAATGACTTAGTCATGTGGCAATAACTAGTAAAATATTGACTTAGAATAGCAATGTGTTACAAAGACTCGTTTGTAGGAAATTTCTTAGGAGGACAGTGGGGGAGAGAATAAAAATGATCTACATATTAATTAATTAATTTTTTTTACAGGACATCAATAACTTCTCTATAATTTTCTGACTTTCTAGACGAGGATTTACGGAAAGAGGATGTCGAGAATGAATTTTGCTACTTGTACAATATGGTTGACAACATTGATTGACAATCATCTCACATGAAGGGGGGTCCACGAATTTTTTATTCATCGTGGGTCCCCTCTCATGTGAGTGATTGTCAACTAATATTGTCAACTATTATTATACTTGTAGCATTGATTCTGTCGAGAATAGCGGTAAATGCATAATGAATATGAATTAGAAGTGATACGAAATGAAATTGACATTTTTAAAAGATGACAGTTAAATTAAAAATAATTACAAGTAAAATGAGCCTTATCAAGAAAATATCATGGTCAAGTCAAAATCTGGAATGTCAGCAATATGTAAAGTCAGAGATGACGACTGCTGCCCTTGAAGAATGAAGAATTCAAGATTAAATTAAAGAAAAATAATACTTCTCCTAAACTGTAAAAAGATCCCTCAAATTATAGTATTTTACTAGAATTCAACTATTTCTTTTTATTTGTTTTAGTTTTCTCCCAATTACCGACCAAATTCATTATTTTATTCACATAAGATCTGCACGTTCATATGCGATCACCCATATCATCATCCATACGAATATAATAATATTTTTCCTTTTAATATTATGCATTGATGTTAATCCCTACATAAATAGTGAAAGGTGGCTCCAGTTTTAGTTGACTTTTCTCCGATATTGGACCATTGGAATTTAGCATAGCTGTAGAGGACCCATTAAATAAATAGCAACACAAGTTAGTCGTGACTTAAGATAATAAAAGTGTGTTTGATGTTGATTTTAACGAGAATAGAATTTTTGGAATAGTGATTTATGGAAAAATGTGTGGTGAAAAAATGGTAAAAAGTTTTAGATTTGTGTAATATTATTTTATTTGAAAAATGTGTGATTGAAATGAAGAAAGAAAAAAAAATGAGAATGAGAATGAAATGAGGGTCAAACGGGCCCTAATATCATATTTTTTTTGCATATAAGACTACGAATATTTCTCGATGATTTAATGGTTTTTCAGAAAGATGATTCTTATGTATTTTGATTGTGATATAAGAATCGTACATCCATGTACTGTGTTTGACAACATAATCGATACATTGAAATCTCGTTATTTTTTGGTCATGCATATTATTGTTCAGCCTAACGTACTTGAGAAAAAAAATAAAAACTAATGAAATGAAATGAAAGATGAGAATTATTTCTTTGTAATTTACAATTATATTATTATTTTCTTTTTCGATGCTTTTTTGGTCTCTTAATGTTGGTCTCTTCCTTTCAAGTGACTCAATGATGTGAGACTTTTAGTTTCATTTCTACATCTCTCGCTAATTATTATCTTACTAAATATATGCTTAAGGCCAACTCAAGTTGAGATCCGCACGAAAACCTCAATGATCGTCTCGAAGGGAGGTTAGATAAAAATGAGAAAATCGAATAATATCATACCACCTAGTCATTGTACCCAAAAGAAAGAAAAGAAACTACTTGTGCAATGAGGGAAACAAGACCATTAATAAAAAAATTGCCTAGACAATCCAATTCCAAGATTTCCTTTTCGCAAAACAACACACATAATCAATCATTCTTGTATTTCAAAACTCTTATCTTACTTTTGTCTCTTGCAAATCTTGTCCAAGAAGGACTTCAACACAGCCTGCACGACTTTGCTCGGGTGAGCTTTGATTGAGCTAGTGAGTTTATCGGATAAAATTTCACATCGAATAAAGATGAAACATAGACCAACTTAGAAGGCTTTTAGCTACTCATCTTAATAAGGTTGACCTTTTAAAATGGAATTCCAAGTCTTAACATGGTATCAGAGTTCATTAAGCTCAAATGAGCAATTCGATCTGATTAAGACTAAAAAATGAGCACGCGAATTTTAAGATAGGTCCGCTCAAACAATGATTATCTTGTTGGAGACAATACACTTTGGACAGTACTAACAAAAAAGTTGAAAGTAGATTAATAAAATTTTGTAAAGATTATGAAAGAAAAGTGCAAATTACGCTTAATATTTATAATTTGTACATATTTCATACTATAATATTTATTGGAGATATTTTCAAAAGAAGTATTTCGTGTTAAAAACTTTGTTGGTTATCCAATTTGTAAAACATGCAGTCTACTCATCCAACCCTTTATTGGTTAAATAGTTCTATAAATCGCAAGGTTACTTTCAATCAAAACTAACATGTAGAGTATTGATAAGTTGATTTAACAAATTGACTGATGACATGGGGTTTACAAAGTTGAGTGCCAAATCGAAATGACATGGGGTTTACAAAGTTAGTTGACCCCATGTCATAACTTAAATTTAAAACTTTTACTTGCTCTAATATGATAGGAAAATTGTTTATTATATTTTATCTTTAAAATTCCTGTATTCGTTCCTTTAAATGATTCTAAAATTTTGAAAGTTTCAGGGGGCGTTCTCTTTGTTGTTTTCGGGCCGTTTTCTGTTTTCGATTTTCCAAAACATTGAAAACGCGTTCTCTTTCCCATTTTCGAAAATGAGTTTTTGAAAACGGCTGAAACTTTTGTGAAGAAAACAGAAAACAAATTTTTTACGTTTTGGCTGTTTTCTTCACAAATCTGCCAAAACTCAAAAAACATGGGTTGAAAAATATTTTTTCAAAACGACAAAAAGAACGAGTTTTTAACAATCTCAAAATGGACACCCAAAACACAACACAAAACGAATTCAAAACTCAAAACACAAAATTGAAACACGAAGAAAACGCTCATTTATTAAGCTTGGGCATCACTTGATTTCTTTATCATTCCAATTATAGTAATAATAAAATTTAAACTCTTATCAAAAGAAAACTCTCTATCTCTGGCGATCGAATTATAATGCGAGAAAACTAAAATATCAAGGAAATAGCTCCGTTTTTAGAAGCAGAAAAGCGACTAATCGATTCCACGAGACGTGCAATAGGTGATAATATTATTATAAGAGAAATAGATAAGAATTGTATCGAAACTATGTCGGACCAATTCAAAGTCAAAGGCGACACGTCGTATGGAATTTTCACGAGTTTCGTGTCTAAAGTTATCACTTCGAAATTGAAAAGCAATTTTTGTATGCTTTTAACTGTTTCTACCTGCTATAGATATATGTTATGGATATGGTTTTATAAGCCATTATTTCAAAACTTCAACCTCCGAGATTCTCGTGAATTGTCTAATTATTTTTTGAGATTTGTGAATATGAAGCATCTATTGAAATTCATCTTTGTGCTTACAATCATCTGCTTCCTCCTGACTTCCGCAGTTGCTCCTCCGAGTGGAGGAGGTGGAGCAAGGGGCGGTGGAGGTGGTGGGAGTGGCGGAGCAAAAGGAGCCAGTGGAGGTGGAACAGGAGGAAGCAAAGGAGGTGGCACCGGAGGAAGCAGGAGAGGTGGCGGTGGTGGAACTAATGTTGTGCGTCCATTGCCCAATGGTCGTCCCACAAACAGCAGCCCATCTACACCAATTGGATGGTCCCATTTATTCATTTCATACTTGGCTTACATTACATTTCTTCGGTTACGTGCTTAATTTGGTACTATTGTTTCGTATTCTTATTGAGGTGATATGATCGCTATCGTGTTTAAACTGAGTCCTGATGTGTAAGAAACAAACATTAATTTCTTGTCGCTTTGCACTCTCTTTTTCTTTCTTAGGCACATCAGTTTAGGTGATATAATGGCTTACATTATGCCCTAGTTTGACTATAAACTCAATTTTAGTCACACATTGTGTGATATTTACTACTTTTATTAGGTGTTAAGTGTTGGGTGGGTCAATCTGCATACTTTCAGTATATCATCTATTATACTTTGAGTATTTTATTGAATCTTTCAAGTCGTGTAATTAGTATAATCAAACTCATAATTCAATCTGTCGATTACAGGTCAATTTGATTTTACCTATAGCATTTTCATAAAAGAACCGAGTTACAGGTACTCGGAATTTTACACTTCGAGTAACATGCATCTCACATGGGGATGGATCCCGCACATTAATTGGGCATGAGACCGGACCTCATTTGTGAGGGTGGAAGTGGAGTCGGGTACACGGGCATGTCAACGCCCGTGTACCAATGACTTTTCCCTTCATAAAAAAAATATAAGTTGACAATACAAATTATCTTCTCAATGTATTAACAAAAGTAGAATAAATAGATATGTCACCATATACATATTTCAAGACTTTTTCTTAATTCAGTGCAAAATACTCCTAAACTAAATAGCATCAAAATCCGGTAGGGGATTTTGGAGCGAGTAACATGTAAAGTGCGGTCAGGAATGATTATGACAAAGTGATATGATCAAGTAAATGAATTTGATTGATTAGAACTTAATGTTTGGGTCTTGCAAAATTGCTTATTGTTGGGCCGGATCATTAGGTCAAGGTGAATAAATAACATAAAAAAATTATAAATTTGGTTAAAAAATTTGGTGCCCACGATTTTGTTTCAAGAATCAAGAATTGATCCAATCTGATAGTTTCTCGATTCAGATTCTTAGGCTCCGTTTGATACCTATTTTTTATCCATAAAAAAAAATGATCGTTATCAATTACATTCAGTCACCATTTTTTACTTTCTATCTCTTGTGTGGGGTCACAACGACTATATTTTTCATTCTTATTCTACAAAGAATGAGAATCAAACGAGCCCTTAATTTCTTTCAGCACCATATCGAAATTGAAATTTTAGTTCGAGAGGTTTGATTTCAATTAAAATGCTCAACCTAACTTTCAAGAACCTTCTAGTTATACAAATCTTTAATTTTTTTTATCAAAATCCATTAAGACAGAACAAATATCAAATTACAGTTTCCTCACTAGCACAAGTGTAGCATTGAATATAGAGTGTGCATGTAAACAATAATTACCCGTGTTTGGGCTCCATTAAACTAACAAAATATATTTCGTTAAAACTCATTTTCAATCACATTATTCAATAAAATAATATTATACATAAATACATTTTTTAAAATTTTTTTTAACCACATATTTAAAAAAAAAATTACCATTTACAATTTTTTAAAATCTCATTAAAATGCAGTCCAACGTTTTATCAATTTGAAAAAAAAAAAACTATGTATGTATATATATCACTGCTATTTACATCTACAATTTTTGTATATACATCCACTTTTAAAAAGATAATTATATGATATTTTTGATCTTATGTAAATTTACCTAAATAGATATATATAAAATTAAGTAAAAGTAGATTATTTTAAATTCATCTACGAATGTTTATTTTCATAAATTCTTTTAAATCTTTTTATATTCCTTTAGAGTTTGCGTTTAACTAAAATTCTAATAATCATAAAATATCATTTTTAACTGAAATCATAATCATAAAATATCCCACTCAATGGAAAGAAAAGAATAAAAATTAAAAAAATCAACGCATTATTAGAGTTATAATTCTTTCATGATATGAAAAATTAAATTAGTATGCTTTTTTTTAATATTGATTTGACAAATTAAAAAATATAAGAAATTTCAAAATAAGTTTCAACTTATAAAAAGAAAATAAAAGAAAATTATCAATCGAAACACAAACAGCCAAACTTATTAGGTTATAAGCAAAAAAATTAATTAATATATAATTCGAGGAGAGATTTGTTTGGTTGCGTGAGCGATATACTCTTTAGAAAATCTTATAAATTCAAGAAAAGAGATTTGCTAACTTTTATAAGTAAATAATAAAGTATCGACATGACAATATAGAAAATAAAAAAGTAAGAACCAGATTAAATGTTGATAGCGATTGGATGAATATAATGATTTTTGAACTTCTATTAAGAATGTATTTATAGTAAAGTTGTACAAAAAAAATCGCGAAACAACAAATCGAAGAGTAACCGTTGGTTCGGATCCACGTGGACCCACGATTTTTTTCCCTCAAATCAACCATTTCAAAATGATTTGATTTAGGTTCCGATTTTCAAAAATCGCACAAAATCAAATCGAACCGCACTTTTTTAATTTAAAAAATATATTTTTATGCAATTATAAATTCTCATATATAAACGTATTAAATACTACATTTTCATGATATATATGTCAAATTTTCTCACCTGTATAATTTCCATAATTTTCAATTGTAACTGGAATTTAAACAATGCAAACATCACGCTTATCATCAAATGTCGGTGCAAAGATAATGCTGAAATCAAATTAGGAAAACAAACATTGCCAATTTTTTTTGAATTCTCCTCTCTGTTCATCTGACTTAATCGACACATTTTTGGTATCTTCTTCACATTGAAAATCATTAAATCATGGACATAACGTTTGGATTACTTGTGCCTTTTGGTTGTAAATATGTCGAACTTGTGCACATGATAAAGGGATGGACATAACTGGTTCATGTCTCAAAATTGAATACGTCACTGATGTAGATATGATGTCAATACATATAACAAAATTGGAAGCAACATTTACAACTAAGTCATGAGATGAAGCGTAAATAGGGTTTAATACAGATAAAAAATGATGACGTGACTAAAGTAAAGGTAAAAGAATTTTTGGACACTAGGATTTACTTCTCACACAATAGAATTTTATATGAACTACTGTGATGGACGAAGAATTCAACGATCTAAAAACAATTAATCTAATACCTTCAACTTGATCGATTACAACTCTGATAGCTCTTCAATGACTCTATCTATTCTCTATCTCCCAGAGAAACCAATGGTAATGGAGCTACATTACAAATCCCATGTAGACTTTGCTACCATATTATTGAATGACTCATTTATATTTAATAATCATCAGAAATATAACAATGCAATTGTTTTCATCCCTGAACCCAAGTTTTCTCGATATAGAATGAAATTGGGTAAATGTGACAACATTCTACATCATGTGTTTGTCATTGTCTAGTGATATAAAAAATAATGACAAAGCGGAATATAAGTTCCTACAAGACAATAAGGGGTAAATTATACATATTTTATTAATTCATGCAGGAGGTTACTTCTATTACGTGTAAAATTATATTGAAACCAACATTATTTCAACAGTCAAATAGATAATATTAGAACATGACCATAAAAGACAGAGTTTATCGTGACAATAATTCATGTTTACTCGATAAATCACTTTTCTTCAACAAAATGATATGAAATGCATAGAGAAATATACATTATTCTACAAATATATCTCAAGGTAGGAAAATAAGACAAACTTTAAATTATAAATTCTCATCATCCAAAGTAGTGTTTGTATCGATAGGTAAATCGCGGATTAAAATCTAACTAAACCATAAATAATGGTCTGGTTTGAAAAATAAAATAGTTTGATTTGATTTAAAAAAATTCCAAACCACTTGAAATGGTTTGAATTCAAAATATAACACAAATCGTCCAAATCGAACTGTATTCACCCCTAATTTATAATAGGATGAATATATAAAAATTTTATGAATTTATAATTTTTAAATGAACAAATTTAATAAGGCCAATATTGATATTTGATGTGGATAAAAATGATATTTTTTTAAAATTTTAAAATTTTAATAGAAACGTATATAGAGTGAGATGGATCCATGAAAATTGGAGGAAATACCTCTAAATAGTCATTTCAAATAGGTGATTTGTGAAAATAGACATCAAAAAGTTAGGAATTTGAAAAATAGCCTTTGAACAACAATCTTTCCAAAAATACCCTTTCACATGAAAATTGCAACAAAAGTCATTATAATGTATAAAATACTTCAATTAGGTCCCCAAGAAAATATAAATTCAGAATCTTTAATAAATTTAAACCCGAATATTATACAAAATTTTATTGACCTAAAAAATGCAACAAAAAGAGAATTAAATTATTTAAAAGAAGATTTAAAAAGTTTCTTTTTAGATTATTTAGATCCAAAATTAAGATATAAGAATACTTATATAGATAGCCAAGCAATTAGATTTGAAAATAATATACATAAAGAAATTATCAATCTAGAAAGAAGAATTGAAAAATTAAATATAATCATTGAAGAAAAGATCATAACAAAAGATAGTGAATTTTATAAATTTTATTGCGATTTATTAAATATTTATGAAAATAAAAAATTTTGAGATTTTGAAGACGGTTTTAGTACCCCCCATATTAATTGGTATCAGAGCCATAGATCATAATATGATAATAGAAGATTTAGGAAATAGATATAAAATTAATAAAGATAGATTTGCGATAATAATAAGAAAACCTATAATAGAGAAAGAAATCTTAAAAATCATACTTATAAAATTAAAAGATCTACCTTTAGATATTAGAAAGGAGATAATAGAAAAAACAGAAATTAGTATAATAAGAGACCTTATGATATGGGAAACTATTATAGAAACTATAGATCGAGAAGAAATGGCTGCTATAATAGAAAATAATATAAGTAATTATGGGAATTAAAATTAAAAAGATGGATAACTATTATAAATTAGAAGAGGAAAAAAGATATAAAATATTTTATGAACCTATTCCTAATAAATCAAAAATATTAACATTAAATATAATTAAAAAATTACCTAGAGAAATAAAAGAACAAATACTACATAAATTAAGTATAGGATCTATAAAAGATAGATATATATATGAAATGATTAATAAAGAATTTGAAAGTATTTTATATTATAGAGAAATATATGAATCATCATAAGTTATAAATGAGTAATGATAAAGTAGCTAGAAAGTTTAATAATATTGTTAGAAATCTAAATAAAATACAAGAAAAAACCTCAAATATACTAGGAACACCAGAAGAAATAAATAAATCACAAGAAAAAATGTTAGGAAAACTAAAAATCGAAAAATTAGAATTAAAAGCAAAATATTTTGAAACTGTAAGAGATGATCAATTACCTGATAACAAAATAGCAATAGAAAGTCTTAATAAAATCATTAATGAAAATAAAGACAAAAAGTGCAGATTATCATATTTATTAGAAGTAAAAAGTGAAAAAATATAATGGCTTTTTCAGAATCATTTGATGAACTAAAGAAATTAATGAAAGAATTAATAAATGAAACTAAAGAATTAAAAGATAAAGTAGGAATGTTAAAAATAGAAATTAGAGAAATGAAACAAAATATGAAACCAACAGACAAACAAGTAGATAAAGATAGAATAAAAGGAGAAATGACAAGAATAGGAAAAAAACATGTAGAAACAGAAGGTTATTATGAACCTGGAAGTATGGATGATAGATTTAGAAAAGAAATATTATCAATAATCCTAGAACAAGAAAAAGAATTTGAAAAATATACAGAAGAAAGAGGAAAAAATAAAAAAAGATGATGAATGAAGAAATAGATAATCTAATAGAAAACTTTGACCAATTAAGTATAGAAGAATTAGAAAATTATGAAATATTAATGAATATTGGTGGAGGACCATCATAGCACCAGGAAGTACAAGTAATAATCCAAAATTAGAATTTCCTGAATTAGAAGGAGGATATGCACCAATGCCACATAGACCTTATAGGCAGTACTATGATAGAATTATACCACAACATAGAATAGAAAAATATAAAGATCAATTTACCCCAAACTCAGACTACAATAAACCAATAAATCATGGAGGAGCAAAACTAGATTTAGATTGTAAAATAGATATTAAGAAAGCCTTGTTAAAGTGGGCAGATGTAGTGATATTATTCTTTTTATATAACCAAGATGATACATGAGAATCTACGGATAGAAGAATTGACTATTTAATAGCATCGTTTGAAGGAGATGTAAGAAATTGGTGGGAATGAGTAACTAAAGATACTAAATTATTAATGAGAAGAAATATACAAACAGAAATGTAAAAAACCTCACAAGAGAGAATAAAAAAGTTAGTAGAATATATATCAGATGAATTCCTATGAGAAAATTAGATAAACAATTCAGAAGAAGAAGCTAGAAGAGAAAAATTAAAAGCAAGATTAGGATTAATAAACATTATGATATGTGATATGTGCAAAATAAAATAATATACATGTCAATTTAAAAATTTCTATTATACTCAATTTTATAGTAATGAAAATCAAGGACCATACTTAGAAATGTATTTTGCTAAATTACCAGGAATATAGAATATATATTTTAAAATAGAATATGAAAGATATATAAAGGATAATCCTGTACCAGATACATTAGGAAGTAGAATAAAATTCCTATTTGAAAGATTAACAGAAATATGTAAAAATAGACAACTAATGAAAAAATCTGGAAAATTAACAATAATTTGTTGCAAATAAATAGAGAGACCTATTAATTGGGGATGTGGACCGGAAAGAAAATATAAAAGAAAATTCAAACAAAAAAAGTATAAAAAATATAGACAATTCAAAAAGAAATATCAAAAATCAAATAGGAGATATTATAAAAGAAAATATCAACCAAAAAGAAAAGAGTTTAAAAAAGATAAAAAACAATGCAAATGTTGGAATTGTGGAGAAATATGACATATAAGCCCTGATTGTACTAAAAAGAAAGTTAGAATTTTACAACAAGAATATGAAGAAATAGAAAGTGATTTAGAAGAAATAATAGATATTAATAATTATGAAGGAGAAGAGGTTTACATATCAGAATCAGAATGAGTCACGAAATAGAAGAAGCTGAAACCATAAAAGAAAAACAAGAAATAAAAAATTCCGAAGGATATGGATTAAAAGTAACATTTGATAATAATACATTTAGAAAAATAGGAAAAATTATCATTAGATTTAAAATTAGGAGAATGGAAAATATTTGATAAAATATTTAGAAGAGAAAGAGTATCTATAAGTGAATATCATAAGATAGAAAAATCAATAGATATAAGAACAGTTTCAGGAAGTCATAAATTAGCATTACTAACAAAATCCACAGTTGATCAATTAATGACAAAAGTAAAAGGAAGACAAAAAGAAAAGATACAATACGTTTATCTAGCAGGAATACAATTAATGTTCAAATCCCTATTTAGAGAAGGAATAGATTCACCAATAACAGTAAGTTTACATGATGGAAGAATACTAAATACTAATGATAGTCACTTAGGAACTATAGAAGGAAATTTAGCATATAAAAAATTAATATTCACATGTTATCCAAAATATTGTGTATCAATAAAAGATAAAGATTTTAATGAAGTATTAGGATTACATTTTAAAATACATAGAAAAGATATTATGGAAGAAGGAAATCATATCATGACCATAGAATATAGAGCATTATATACATTTACTAACTCAAACTATGGAAACATTTATTCTAAAAAACTCTATATAGAAATTCACAAAGAATGTAATGACATATTGAATATTGTAGAACCAAACAAACAACTAAACCTATTACCAGAAATATATGAATTAGAAATATCTAAAACAAAGCCAGATGTAACAGAAAAAACAGAAAATAATTCTATAATACCAAGAAAGAACATAAATCGAGAAATAATGGTAAAAATGAATATAGGAAGTATGCAAATATATGGAGAATATTATAATGGAATAAAATATATAAAAGGAAAAAATATCATAATTGATACAGGAGCAGCAAACTGCCATATATCAGGAAATAGAGATAAATGATTAATAAAAAGAAGGGTAGAGCCTTATAAATATATCAATTTTGATGGAAAAACACATACTAGTGAATTAGAAGTAAAAATACCAATAGTTTTAGATGGAGAAGAAATGATAATACCATGTTATGTAGATAATAGTACGGGAGATCATTACCATATATTATTAGGAATGAGTTTTTTACAAGCATTAAATCATTATAATATTAATAAAGAAGGAATCTATATAACACATAATAATAAGACATTATTTTTTCCAAAAGAATGAATAATGTAATAACATTTCCATTAGCAGTATATATACAAATTACCATTTTAGAAACTAATATAACAACATGTGCTTTAATAGATACAGGAAGTGATATAACTATTATCAAGACATTTTTGTTAAAAAACTGGAACAATGATAATACTATAAAAATAACAGGTGTCACACGAATATCGACACCCATTACTAAAAATAAAGAAAAGGTAGAAATCCTATTAGGAAGTAAACAAATAACTATAAACAAAGTATATGCATATGATGTACTAGAATGTGATATATTATTAGGAAATGATCTTGTTCAACAATTCCAATATTACCAACAAAATAACTATATGATTATGTTAAAAGCACCATGTGGACATTTATTAAAAATTTCAAAAGAATTTAAACCATACAGAGTTCAGCCAGCCCAGCGTGGTGAAAGGACAATAAAAATACCAATAAAAACAACTATTAAAATACAAAAAATACAAACAACAGAAAAATCAGAATTAATAGAAGAAATAATAAAAAAGATAGGAAATATCTATAATGAAAATCCATTAGTTTATTGGAAACCTGAACATCCAAGGGCAAAAATAGAATTAATTGAAAATGTAATAATAAGAGTAAAACCAATGATGTACACTATACAAGATACTCAAGAATTTAGAAAACAAATTGAAGAGTTAAAAAATATGAAATTAATCAGAGCTAGTAATGGACCACATAGTAGTCTAGCCTTTATGGTAATGAAACACTCTGAACAAGTACGAGAAAAATCAAGAATGGTAATAAATTATAAAGAATTAAATAAATATACAAAATTTGATGGATATTTCTTACCAAATAAAGATGTTTTAATAAACCTTGCAAAAGGAAAAGAATATTATTCAAAATTTGATTGTAAGTCAGGATTTTGGCAAATCAAAATGGAAGAAGAATTAATACCATATACGGCATTTAGTACGCCTCAAGGTAAATACGAATGGATAGTTATGCCATTTGGATTAAAAAATGCACCTCAAATATTTCAAAGAAGAATGGATAATATTTTTAGAAAATATAATGATTTCTTATTGGTATATGTTGATGATATATTAATATGTTCAGAAAACAAAAATGATCATAAAAATCATATTATAAAATTTCTAAAAGAATGCCAAAAAGAAGGAATAGTCTTATCTGAAAAGAAAGCTATTATAGAAAAACCTGAGATAGAATTTCTTGGATTAATTATAGATAAAAATGGAATAAAATTACAGTCTCATATATTTAAAAAGATAGAAAGTTTTTCTGATAAATTAGAATCTAAGGAACAAATACAAAAATTCTTAGGATGTTTAAATTATGCAGAAGGATTTATTGAAAATCTTTCAAAAAAGAGACATAAAATACAAATTTTACTTAGAAAAACTAATACTAAATGATGGAATGAAGAACATACAGAAATAGTAAGATTGCTTAAGGAAGAATGCAAAAATTTACCAAAATTAAGATTACCAAATGAAAAAGATAATTTGATAGTTAATACTGATGCCTCAGATAAATATTGGGCAGCAATATTAAAAACAGATTTAAATGAAATATATAGATATTCAAGTGGAACTTTTAATCAAGCAGAAATAAATTATACTACTCATGAAAAAGAATTATTAGCAATTATTAGAGGAATAAATAAATTTTCATTATTTTTATTATCTAAAAAATTTATTGTTGAAACTGACAATTCTCAAGTTGCAGGACTTGTTAGAAATAAATTATCAATGGAACCCCAATATAGAAGGTTACATAGATGGCAAACATATTTATCATTCTATAATTTTGATATTATTCATATTAAAGGTACAAATAATTATCTTGCTGATTTTTTAAGCAAGAACATTGAATTTGGAGATGGATAATATCAAACAGATGATATCAGAAATAAAATCTGCGGCAGCCTATGCCAAAGAAGAAGCAAATGATATAAAAATTGGAATGGAGACATTAGCTGAGCTCTTAAGTCATAATATTAAATTATTACTTGAGATCAGTGAATCCCATGTCAAGGTTACAAACGAAATGAAAGACAAAATTGTTGCTCTTGAAGCACAATTAATGTCTACTGCTACAAATAATAGAAGGATTGATATCTTGGCACAATCCTATGATACCAAACAGGGATACCAACAGGTACCAAGGAGTGATCCACAATGCGAAAGCAGTAGTGGACCCAGCACTATCAAAAGGGATACACAAAGTCCTAAAAAATTGACCATAAAATCCAATGATGAACATACAAGGGTTATTAGAATCAGAACCGATGAAGATGATGATACCCCTTTATCAACAAAAGAAGAAGAATATAGATCTTTTGCCAAAATTGTTTATGAATTACAAGAAAATGACTCCTATTTCATATCTTCAGTAGATCATGTTTATCCAAGGTTACTAATTACCAATGATGCATACCCTGTCATGGTCAAAATGGCAGCAGACTATAGATTTTTAGATCTTATCTACCTCGAAAAAGATCTAAAAGAAATTGAAAGATTCGATGAAATTTTTAAATCTGAAGTATCCAAATTTGCCAAAGGAAGGTCCATATACATAAAATTTTATTCAATCAGTCCAGAAATTGATGGAATGATATTTTATCCTGCTGAACATATTATAACAATCGGATATGTTAGTAGAGAGTTTCAGATTGATGTCGGTCACAATAAAAAGTCATTACCAAAAATCACCAGATCATGGATAAAATCTCGAAGAGTTTTAGGGATGAAAGTCTTATATAAATTGGCAAAAAGCTTGTATGACAAAAAATTCAAATGCTTGTGTCAATATGAAGGATGGACTCTTCTCACCAACAATGGAGGAGAAAAATCAACAATTCTGAAAGAATACATTGAGAAATTTGATACTCATCAAATCAATGGACCTATCACAACCATACAAGAGGCATGCAGAATAAGAGCATGCCCCACTTGCCGACAGAATCAAAGATAAGAAGACAAAAATGATAAACACATGGAGGAAAGGTGTCCAAGCTGCTACAGGAGAATCTTTCCAGCTGTATGTAAAAACAAGATTTCAACGACAATTATAGAAGGACTGTGTCCTTTATCAAAGAAAATGTAACAAAACAACAAGGATGGAGGGGCCATGAGGCTCTTGATGAAAAGCACGAGGCAATAAAATATTATTAGTATGATGTAAGCAATGATGTAATTTATCTTCAGATTTGTGTATAAATAGAGGCCTTTGGGCTAATGAAAGAGGCAGAGTTGATTGAGCACTCAAACTGTGAGATAGCCAAACAATCTTCTGTCTTCCATTGTAATCATATTTCAGCCTTTAGATATCAATAAAATTTCAAGTTATTTCATATCCAAATTATCTTCAAAAAGTATCATGAGTTTCTAAACACCTCATCCCATAGATTCTTGAAAGATTGAAGAAAAATTCATTTCTTACTTTAACAGAAAGAGAGTTTTCTTTAGTTAATATTTATAATCCGAATTCAAAAAACTGACACAGTGAAGGTGGTAAGCTGGAATAGCAATTATCCCGTAAAGGCAGGAGGCCATTGAAGGGAGCTATTTGCAGATCCAGAACCTGAAGGTTACTCGGTTCTAAGAATAAAGATTTGAGATCAAAACTAAGGTAAAACTATTATTTTTGTTAAATTTAGAAAGATATTTTCTGAAATCTTAAAGAATCGTTGGGATTACTTATCTGAATATTTGCATGGCTAAATTATCTAAATGTTTGTATTTAATATTTAGATTTATATAACATGCCAGGATATACAATTGAAGGACTAGATAACTTATTAGAAATTTTATTAGGAAAAATAAATAATATCATCTCTCAAATGGAAAGAATAGATCAATCATCGTCTGAAGAATATTATATACTTGGAGAAAATTTTGATAGATATATGGAAGATTATGTCAATCTATTAGATCAAATGATGAATTTATATGCTAGAATCCGAGATAGAAATAATACAGGACAAAATTGAAAAACTATTCTAAAAGATAAGGATATATCCTGCAATATAAAAACACATTTCATTAAGAGTAAAATAGTATTTTTAACAATTAAGACCATTGTGAAAAATAACAATAATAAATCGACCATTTAAAAAATTACCCCATGAAAATTGTGATGTGAATAACTTTACCCAATATGCATTACCATTCCCACCTGCGATACGGCAAGTAATTAACAACTTTACCCTCCAAAAAATCAATATTCCCTACTCAAACCGAGTGCCCTATCTTCCCATCTTAGCTTTGTCACCACCACCCGCCAGCCGCTGCAATTGGTGGTGACCACCATCTCCATCGTCCCCCCTCTCTCTCACACACCCACAAGGAGGGTTACTCTTTCTTGAATTATAATCGGTACTGAATTCGCAGTTACTCTCAATATTGGCGTCTCAGGTAATTCTTTTCCCGCTGTTTACCCTCTCATTTTCACCTTTGTCTCCTTATACAACTCAAAAGATTGCTCTTTTTACTTTTTTTCAAGGTATGCTATTTTTTCTGTATAAATTTTCTTGGGTCGTAGGAGGGTAATAATTTTCGGTGTGGTTGTATTAGAATATGCTCAATTATCTGGGCATTGAGCTATTCTGTTTGTGGTCTATTTAAGTTGCTTATTACGAATTGCCTCTCTTCCTCGATGCAGATAGTTTGATTATATAAATTTTTTAAAAGAACATGAAGATTGTAAGCCATGGCAGCATCTTGAAGCCCAGTTTTTTGCCTGTACATTATGATTTACCTGCTCTTAGATTCGGCAAATCGCATTTCATCTCGACTTCGTCACTGTGCATTTCAAGTTATAATGAAGAAAGACATGGATTGATGCTTAGGCTGCACTGCTCTGCTGCTGGCAGAACTCTTTCATCTAGGTCGTCAAACTTGCGCTTGTCCAAGGAAGATAAAGTAAATAGGAAGCGGGAACAAGTTTCTTCTGCTTCTTTGTATACCCATCCTAGTTTATTACAGATGAAGAATGAGAGGATAGCCAACCGTACTCGTGTTTATGAGTTCTTGAGGAGTATTGGTGTTGTACCAGATGAGCTTGATGGCTTGGAGCTTCCTGTTACTGTTGAGGTTATGCAAGAGCGAGTGGACTTCCTTCACAAATTGGGGCTTACAATTGAAGATATCAACAATTACCCTCTTGTCCTTGGCTGCAGTGTGAAGAAAAATATGATTCCAGTGCTCGATTATCTAGGCAAACTGGGGGTAAGAAAATCCACTTTTACAGATTTTTTGCGCCGGTACCCACAGGTCCTCCACGCTAGTGTTGTGGTAGACCTTGCACCAGTTGTAAAGTATCTTCAAGGCATGGACATTAAGCCTAATGATGTTCCTAGAGTTTTGGAGAAGTACCCAGAAGTTTTGGGATTTAAGCTTGATGGCACCATGAGTACTTCAGTGGCTTATTTGATTGGAATTGGGGTAGCAAGACGAGAGATTGGTGGGCTATTAACTAAATACCCAGAGATATTGGGTATGCGAGTAGGTCGAGTGATCAAACCTTTTGTGGAATATCTTGAAAGTTTGGGGATACCAAGACTAGCTGTTGCTAGATTGATTGAGAAGCGACCTCACATTCTTGGATTTGGACTCGAAGAGAAGGTGAAACCTAATCTGAAATTGCTTTTAGAGTATCATGTTAGGCAAACATCACTTGCTGCTGTTGTCATTCAGTATCCTGAAATCATAGGAATTGATCTGGAGACAAAGCTTCTCAACCAACAGGGGTTCCTCAATTCCATTATTGGATTGGCTCCGGATGAATTTGGGAGAGTCGTAGAGAAAATGCCACAGATTGTCAGCATCAGTGACAGGGCAATAGTGAATCACGTGGATTTCCTCAAGGAATGCGGATTCTACTCCGAACAAGTGAAGAAAATGGTTGTGGGGTGTCCCCAGTTGCTGGCTTTAAATACTGACATCATGAAACGCAGTTATGATTACTTCAAAACCACAATGGATAGGCCATTGGATGATTTGATTATGTTCCCTGCTTTCTTCACTTATGGTCTGGAATCAATCATTAAACCAAGACATAAGATGGTTGCTAAGAAGGGAGTGAAATGTTCGCTTGCATGGCTACTTAATTGTTCGGACGAGAAATTTGAAGAGCGGATGAATTATGACTCCATGGACATTGAAGAGATGGAAATGGAATCATCATTTGACTTCAATACTATGATGGAACCAAGAAATGACGAGTCCTCTGATTATGAGGATGATAGTGATGGCGAGTATATATAGAATGAGCAGGCATGGGATAGCAGTCCGCACAAGGCAAAGGCTGCCGTGGAGAATTTGGAGCTTTTATCAAATTAAGTAGTATTTTCATGGTATGTAATTCATTTTGAACTTCTTGATGTTCTCTGTTTTATTATGCAGCTCATGCAAGAATTTCCCCTCCCTCTTTTCAAGTTCCTGTTACTTTCGGAAAATTACATCGATGGGATCAGCAGTTCAAAACTCTCAATAGCCCTACCTTCTAGGAATATTTGTTGCATCTCGGTTGAGAATAGTTTTATCGGGTTACTCGAGCTTATGCCATGGAATCCTAGTGCAATATTTTGACATAAATGATATTTGAAAAAGTTGGGCAGCTTAATTTTGATGAGGAAGTCTGACTGGTTTGGCTGAACGAGAGGCAATTTAAGACTTTTTCATTTTCCGTTTCTTGGGGGTGGAGTGGGGTGAGCACACAGGCAAGGAGGAAGTGATTTGGTTTGGGTTGGGTTGTAAATGATGAGTTAATATATAACTAGGATGATCCCTTGTTGCATTCTGTATAATGTTTTAGTTTATGCAGAACAACAGGTCACTCACTGTTAGCATGTTCAAATTTTTCTTGTCAGGTGTTCTGCAAACAGAATACATGTTTTATCTGTTCTGTTTTTTAGTAGCCCCTCCCTCCCTCCCTCCCTCATTAGTTTGGTTCATAATTTCTACGATGTTACCTCTTTGGCTTCTATTAGCTATTCTTTGAGAAAATTGAGGTTGTTAAAGTTCTTGTACTAACACTTGTTGCTTCCGTGCCAACCTCAGCAGCATCCAAGGGAAGAGATGTTAAAGGCAAACAGAGAGAGCGACGGGATATGATGGAGGCAGTGAATGCGTGCACCACTCAGGGGCTTTGTCGTGTTCGACTTGTTCATGTTCTCGTTCTTCACTAATGTTATTATTTTTATGTTCCCTACTTATTTCCTAGTCTAGACTGTGCAGGTTCGGTGCTTATTATTGTCTTGCTACACGTATATGCTGCGTGCTAAATGGCTACATCGTTACTTGTTTAGCATATGGCTATATGACACGAGGTTCTCTATCGCATTGGAGTTAGCCTGCCTAGCCATTTTTGTTATACTTTCACTTAAAAGTAATTCTTATATGGCGTGTTTGGTAGGTTGAAATTTAGTTGTTTATTCAAAGGTTGCATGTGTGAGTTTATGGGTAGCACACATGCATACCCGTGTCAATTTAACTCTTTTTTTAATACTAATATTTGGACTGATTTTAGTACATTGTTTTTTTACTATGCGGTTGTTGAATCTGTCTTTGAGACAAAAAAAGGTTGATTCAAAAGCCCAAAACCAAACCAAATCAAATCAAACAAAACCAAACAAAAACTTGCCAAGTTGATTTCTTAGTCTTTCCAAATCTCCCAATTTAGACATTACGTAGGCAATCAATTCCTCAACTACGAATGTGAGTTTTGTTGCTAAAAAAGAATTATAAAACAAAAACCCTCTTTCATTTAAATTATATAAAACAATCATAAATTATTTTACATCAACAAAATCGAACGTCGGAAAATGAATTATATAGCCGACTTCAAACTTGTCCAATTGGTACCAGGATTCCCTTTAAGTCTCCCATATAAGTTGGAGGTCTTGGGTTCGAATCCTGGAGAACGCGTCAGAAAAGTCGTGAGGGGAAAGATCCTCCCTAAAGCGGACAGTACGTATAATAATGTTAACGATTTCGGCGAAAAATCCTCACGGATCATTACAAAACTTAGTAAGAATTGACGTCGGTGATGGTATTTTCTCTTAATCGGTGTAAATAATAACAAGGGAATGTCATAATATTGGAATTAATGAATGGTAATGAACTTCGACTAACTTACTAGTTATAATAATAAATGAAAAAAACAATGAGGATAGATGTTGGGACCTTGGTTCATGTCTACTACTTCCACAGCCACGGACTCAAGAATTGAAGCCCCACACACCCGACATTGTAGATAGACGAATTCTCTACATCTTAATCTATACTGACATACGCACACGGCACACGCACGCACGCATTACATGATAACGTGATCGACAAGTTTTTGCCTTGTCTCATTACAACATAGCATTTGAGATGTTGTGGCTGCTTCTCTGTCTTTGAAGGGAACATTTAGGTTTAGTGATAAGGTCACTTCTATGGCCAAATGCACCTTGAACTTCGAGGTTTACGACATGACGATAAAGTTCTATTGTATATTGTACCATTTAATCGTATTTAATATTATGTATCAAACATAAAACACATACAGAACATTTTTTTTTCAATATTTGATGATATAATTGAATTATATTCTGTATTGATAGCTACTTCGTGAACAATCAAACCATTGCACTGTAGAAAATGAATAGCTTTGATCTAAACTTACTGATATCTACTTTCATAAAGTGATTTATTAGATAATCAAAAATAGATGATCCTGAATACTATTCGAAATCCTGAAGAACCGCGTGGGGAGGGGGGGGGGGTGCATTGCTCCTAAAATCATATAAAAGTTGCCTTTCATGATCCATACAAGTGATATAATTAACTTTATAGTTTAAATGAATAGCATCGGCCCGTGATAAAACTTTATATTAGCTCCAAATCATAAGAAAGTATACAAATATGACTTTTCTTCTAGCTGTGTTAGATTGTTTTTAAGACCATGATCGGATTCTCCATTGAATTTTTTAAAAATAAATCATTATTGAGAAATTGAAGGATAATATATTTCATTTGGTAAATTTATAAATAGAAATAATAAGAGAAATAGTAGCGAATATCACTAAATTTGTGAATAATAGTTATGAATGTATAGTTAAAATTAACGTTCGGCAGCGTATTCATTTAGAAGGGACCCAGATGGACTATGTCGGAAAAGTTGTGGGACCAGAAAAACAATGAATTATTGGATAATTTTAATAGGACAAGATACATGATTGAAAATATTTTTTCTACATATCATCCGATTCATTAATCAAAACATGTGGACAAAGAAAAATATACATATTGCACACCATGCTCCCTAATCTATTGCTCTAGTAAAAGTTAATCATCAACCTTTTATTATAGTTGAAAGATTACTTCCTAATTTGAAATTTGTCCAAATTTGTGTTGAATCAACACGTAATCCTCATTTGTCTAATTTTATGAAGCTACAAGTGTTGCTCCAAACATCTGTTTTTCGTGATGTCCACGTCATTCTTTTCCACCAATTTCGATGTTTTTCATCATTGCTAATTGATTTTGTTATTATAGTAAAATATGAAAAACTAACTTGGCACTAGACCAACTCGTTACAAGAGTCATCAAAACCAATTCACACCTGACCAGTTATCCAGAAAAGCTATAAGCTAGTCAAATTATATGCCAAAAACTTTAAAATATTGAACCAATTAAAATTATTAAAGAATTGGCCGATTTTGATGCTTAATTTATTTATTTAGTTAACCCCAATTTTATCTTGGATTGATCATTTAGCGCTTGAACCTTTATCTTTTATAGACCAATGCTTAGTCCTTTATGACCTTTATTTTTTTTCAAACTCATTTTCATAAACACAATTTATGAAATCTATAATTTTTATCAACTTTTTAACTATATATTTGATCAATTTTTACTAAAAAGTTAATTTTTAGCTAAATTAAACAGAAGCTTAAAACCTTCCTCACTATTAAGTCAATAGCTAGAGGATCAATTAGTGCAATTTTTCCAAAAAAAAGTACTATAAGAGAAAGAAAAACTGAAAAAGTTGGCTTTTGAGTTCTGACCCAAACACCCCCTCCAATTCTGATTCGCCTAACTAGGGTCCCATCAAATTTTTATATTACTGGAAACATCTGTCTCTCTCCCTTCCACTTGTTCGTTGTTGTCACAGGTACAAAACCAACAAGAAACAGGTCATGTGAGAGAGAGAGAGAGAGAGAGAGAGAGAGAGAGAGAGTTCTCTTTTTTTAGCCCTCTTTTTCACTGCCAAAGCTAAGCCCTTCTCATGCTTGTAAAATTAGGTGCTTTTCTCATCCCTGTTCTTACTTTCAAGCTCTGTTCTTTTCCGGGTTCTTGTAATTTATAGGTACGTGGCCTTTAGGATCAAGATTCTCTTTTTGGGTTATTTGTACTCTTTGATTGTGGACCTGTCTTGGGAATTGCATAATTATTGTGGGTTTTGTATAAAGATTTGATTTTTGTACAATTTTACCATAACTTGGTTTCTGATTAGATGTTCTGTGAATATGAAATTGTTGGATGCTATTATGAAACTGCTATCTTTACTTTTTTGGGTAGCCTTGATTCCTGCATCTATTTTTTTTTTCCCAAGCTCACTTTTTTTTCAGGTTTTCTGGGCGTGATTTTGATTCTTAATTCTTTAAGCTCTTATATTGAGAAAAGTATTTGTTAGAAGTTGTGTGGTTGACCAGTATTCTCCACTTGTGTAGTCTTTTTTGTAGGACCACTTTGTAGTCATTTCCTCTCTCTTCTTTTTCACTTGAGATTATGATAAAAAGGAGCTTTTGAATATATGGGGAATTTGAATTTTTCTTTTTTTGTTCTCAGAGATTCAACTTGGATTAATTTGTTGCAATTTCCATGTATTTGAAAATTCTGATCTATGGTTATCTTCATCACTAATTGATTCCACAATTTAGATGTGAATCTGGTATTCTCTTAATTCGAATTTCATGTCAAATTGCTCTATATGACTTTGATATTTTTCTTGTCTAATCAGATATGCTCTTTTTTTTTTTTTATATTGGTTATTGTTTCAATTTTTAACATGTTTGTTATTTGGCAGCGTTGGAGGTGAATAAACGTTTTGACGTTAATAAAAAAGACATCATGGATAAATATTTTCTCGGATTTAATTAAAAGCAAAGTGAATTTCTCTCTTTGATGGCCTCAAAAACTGGTGATAGACTTTCTCAAGAAATGCAACAAAAAGGTACTGGTGTTCGGCAAGAAGTCGAGCCAAATTACCGCAAAAATGTATCTTCAATTGATTCTAAAGTGTCTACAAATTTGTCGTCTGGAAAACCTGATTCAAATCTCTTTTCGGCCAATATTGAGCAAGTGCCAACGGCTGTAGATTCGGAAGTAAATGAGATTAGGTCACAAGAAAGTTCTGTTGATCAAAGAAAGAAAACAACTGAGCACGGGAGCGTTAAAAATAGTTCAGTGTCGACAAATGTTAGTGACCGTTTTGTTGAGAGCGGAAAGAACAGTACATGTCGAGGAAGCACGGGCAGTGATGTGAGTGACGAGAGCATGTGTAGCAGTTTTAACAGCAGTGTCAGCAAACCCCACAAAGCAAATGATTCGAGATGGGAAGCCTTCCGAGCAGTCCGATCCAGAGATGGTGTCTTGGGTTTGAACCATTTCAGACTGCTGAAGAGATTAGGCTGTGGAGATATTGGGAGTGTTTATTTGGCCGAGTTGAGCGGAACGAAATGCTACTTCGCCATGAAAGTCATGGACAAAGCATCCCTCGCAGGTCGTAAGAAGCTTCTTCGTGCTCAGACGGAAAGGGAGATATTACAGTCCCTGGACCATCCCTTCCTTCCAAGTCTCTACACCCACTTTGAAACCGACAAGTTTTCGTGTCTGGTTATGGAATTCTGCCCTGGAGGAGACCTACACAGTCTTAGACAGAGGCAGACGGGAAAGTATTTTTCCGAACAAGCAGTAAAGTATGACTTTTTCCAAACTATATCTGAAAACTTCAGTATCTTTTTTTTTTTTGTTTTATAATCTATATTCTTGAAAATATCTGAAATACATACAAAACGTTCTTTTGAAAATCATAGTTGTCAAATTTATACTTCCAACTTATATCTCATTATTATTTTGAAGTTGAAAGCACCAAGAATTTTGCAGTACATCAAGATCAATTTCACGACTCCCACCATATTTTTTCGTAGAATTGTCATCATCTTCCTCTCTCCAAATACCAGATGTTATAATTACTCCTCTGCTTCCAGTTCGTATATAAATTCATTTTCTGAATTGCAATCTTTCTTTTACCTTCAAATATTCGATCTTATGATGCTGCAACTTGGGAGATTAGGGAAATAAGTTGTGAAGCATTACTAAAACTTTGTCATCCCATTAACTTGTAAAATTTTCCATTTGTAACTTGAATCTTCACAAAATTGTCTCTGTCAAGTTTGCGAAATTGTCTTTTATCAAGTTCCCCAGTTACACATATACAAGCAATCTGTTTCATTGCACATGATATAAATGATATCAGTGCAAACTTATGCCTCTTCTTTCAGTCAAAATTCCAGTTTGTTTAGTAATTTTAACTATGTGAAATGTTGTACTACAGGCTTGTAATATTTTTCTACATTTCCATATAGTCCGACATCCTTTCGAAATTAACATCTTACACATTTAATAAGCTTCTCGAACTATCAGGTCATTAAGGATCCAAGGTGTAGCAGTCATTTAGGCGTGAAATTATATTGGTTTTTTCATATTGAGTGAAATAAGGACAAGCCATTCTCGGTTTAATCTCTTACATTGTGATAAAATCCAATTTGTGCTTCAGAGAAAAAAAAAAAAGATTTGTATAAATAGGAACAACAAATCAATTATTAATAATACCTCAAATATTATAAGAGAACTGGATGTGCCATCTTGTCGTCATCTTTGATCTAATGAGTACCTTTCATCTGATATTTTCGTTATTACTGTAGAAGTCCATCGTGGATCCAATCCACTTAACATTTCTTATTTTTATTTCTTGGTGGCAGATTCTATGTGGCAGAAGTCCTGCTAGCTCTGGAATATTTACACATGCTCGGGATTGTATATCGTGACCTTAAACCAGAAAACGTCCTAGTGAGGGATGATGGACATATAATGCTCTCAGATTTCGATCTTTCACTTCGTTGTGTAGTCAGCCCAACAATGGTCAAGACCTCATCATTGGAATCCGATCCCCTGCGTACAAATTCTATGTATTGCGTCCAGCCAGCTTGCATTGAACCTGCCTGTATTCAGCCGTCGTGTGTGGTTCCAACATCATGCTTCTCTCCTCGTCTCTTTTCAAGAAAATCCAAAAAGGATGGGAAGCCCAAAAATGAAATTGGAAACCAAGTTAGCCCATTACCTGAGCTGATGGCTGAACCTACCAATGCTCGGTCAATGTCATTTGTGGGAACCCATGAATACCTGGCACCTGAAATTATCAAGGGTGAAGGTCATGGAAGTGCAGTGGATTGGTGGACTTTCGGGATTTTTCTATATGAACTTTTGTTTGGCAAAACTCCATTTAAAGGATCTGGCAATCGAGCTACATTGTTTAATGTTGTTGGACAACCTCTCAGATTTCCTGAATCACCCATTGTTAGTTTTGCCGCCAGGGATTTGATCAGGGGTTTGCTTGTGAAAGAACCACAACACAGATTAGCTTATAAAAGAGGTGCAACTGAGATTAAGCAGCACCCTTTCTTCGAAGGAGTTAATTGGGCATTGATACGTTGTGCTACCCCTCCCGAGATTCCAAAACCTGTCGAGTTTGAACGGTTTCCTGTTCCAGCAGCAATAAAGAACGAGAAAACTGCTCTTCCCGTAGCCAGTCCAGATCAAAAAAGTGACACATATCTAGAGTTTGATTTCTTCTAGGTAATAACGGTATTATTGAAATTAATTTTCAATAAAGGAGAAACTTACCATATTTAGAATCTTTCTGGGTTGTGCTCCGTCTACTATTATTCTGTACTACCTTCTTTAACCACATGAAGGTCAGAAAAGCATGACCAGGCTTCTTGCTGCCTGTAAGAATCAGTGGTTGCCTATCTATTAATACTTGGAAAGTGTCTCGGGGAGGTCCTTGGTTACAACGCTATCTCTTTGTTCGATTAAATAGAACTTTTCCGTTCATGGGTGTTTCAGAATATGGGATTCAAACACATGAGACAAGTTAGTGATATTAGTAGGTTGATTTTCTTTGCATTTGTCCACTGGACGAACTTCAGTATTAGGAGTGTTTTGTTCAATTACTTGAAGATATTCTTAAATTTAAGACATTGTAGGGCCAAAGATTAGATGCACCCCTCAAGTTGGTATCCTTCCTATCTGTATTCTGTTGTATATGTTTGTGCTGACACCAAAACCAGTCATGTCATCATTCGTTGTACCTTTGGTTTATACCGAAAAGCATAATCAGAGCATTCTACGTTTTCTATAAACCTATGTTATCCCATTTGTAGTAGATTCTTTTTTCGTTCTCTTTCGTTGTTGAGAATCTGAAATCCTTTTAATGTCTCATCGTTGATGACGTTGTGTTGCTTCTCAGATATGTGAACTGAATTGAGAGGTGAAAATGAATTCATGTATTAATCTCAAGTATACTGAGAACTAATAGTTTATTGTTGGATACGTGTGCGGACAAGAGGAAGAAATTTATGCGGATCACAAATTTATTGTAGGTCGCTGGTTTTTCTTCGTATACGGAAAGTTAAGTTGCATTTATCATTTTAGGTTAACCTTAACACTTAGTTGTGAAAATTAGGACATAAAAATTAATATTAAAACAGAAATGCGGTGAGCGTGGATCGAACACGCGACCTTCAGATCTTCAGTCTGACGCTCTCCCAACTGAGCTATCCCCGCCTTTGTTTTAAATGTTGAATATTAATTATTAATTATTACTTATTCAAATATAATTTTTATGTATTTTATTTCAATTGAAAAATATCAGTACATTATTACGTTCTAACCTTAAAAAAACTATAGTAACTGAGTTTGCTAATAAAAATGTTGATGCTAAAGATTCAATGCTGTAACGATACAAAAAGCTTAGAACATTTTCTTTTTTATTGAACACAAAAATATCTTAAATCTCTAAATTGTTACTTCAATCCAAAGAGAAGGAAAATGAAAGTACTTCTTGAGAAGAGTTAAATAAAGTTAAATGTTGAATTCAACCAACTACACAAAGAAGAAAAACCCTACCCACAAAATTTGCCCCTAACCCTGTACAGTCTTAACGTAAACATCTCGATAAAGCAGGTTTCGCAAGCTGGACACTGGCCAATATTACAAAAAATAAAAGATATGTTTTCTACAGTTCTGACATTTCTTTTTTCTACATGGAAGGAAACACACTAGATTCAAAATCCTGCAATTGCTGCCAAACAATCTTCATTCGAACATACAAAACCTTTGGCGACAGATAAAGGTCTTCAATGTCAATCAGCAAATGAGCCTGAAAGTGAGATTAATTCTTACTGCTGCTGCTTTAACACGTTTAGGAACTGAGTGGACCCAATCCCTTTGGGTGTAACCTCGCATTACCAGAAGCGAGCCATGCTTTAACACGAAGGAACGTTGCTCGGAATCATTATTTTTCTTTGTCCGCTTGCTGGGAGGATCACCCCCATTTTCTTTAGCTGGAAAAAAGAAAAGATAAAAAGAAATGGACATTATAATATGAACAGATTTATATTATTGCAGCTGAAATTGTTACTAAATCCAGTCATGGGCACTACATCGTTGTAACTAAGAAACAAATTTTATTTGAAAGTAAGAAAAAAGTAACATATCCTAACTTGTTTGGGAACAAATGAACATGCTTATAGTCAAACCAAAAGGGTAAGTTGGTTGATCATACCGTGAACTATTTTACTGGGTTTCTTCTTTAAGAAGAAATCACGTTCACATCCAAATGAAACCGAAGCAATTTCTGGAGTCAGTCCATAAAGTTTCTCATCATCAGCATGCCAGCCAACATGGTCGTTGCCTCCTTTATACCTATTTAACAGTAAGCTATTGAACTTACTTCCGGGAAGCGCTTTATGGACCTACAATGCAACATTTATATGTTACCGTTAAGAGTTAAATGTCCCAAACATACACATTACATAAAATTTGAAGCATGTAAAATTACGAGAAAGCCACCTCACCAAATCCAAGATCTCCTTAAGGGGAGGAAATTCATCCCAAGAATGTGCATGAGGCTGATACCCACTATAAACTAGGTCCGGAAATCCTTCACTTGCAACATAACACGTATCTCTGGGCTATACAAAGGAATTTATAATAAATTAACAAACTGTTCTTCACAGAAGCAACATCAAAGATGGATAAAACCACTAATTTGATAACAGAAAGGATAACATGACTAATTTTATTAACTAAACTTAAGCTGAATAGCTTGGAGCTTAGTCTAAGATGCTTTAGGCTACGAAATATAACATCTTTATAGTTTATAATTGCTTATCGTGGCTTATATGAAACTAAAATAACCTATTAGCTTTAAGCAAAAAACTAAGCTTCATAATATGTTCCCCTAAGTTTCCCCCTTCACAACACATTTCTCCTGATCCTATGACAATTTCTCTTGCTTTGCCAATTTCACATTCCCTCGCCCTCGTGCCAGCAGTCGTTCCCTTTCCATTACATTTTGTCGTGCAAGAATAAACAATATTCCTTTACGGTATCACCAGCGAAGGTAAGGGACGGGTGCTGATCCATTCTTCAAAATAGCATTAGAAGCATAGAGTGCATATTTAATTTTCTTAAGAATACATACATATGTAACCCCATGTGGCATCCGTTCACCCAAAAAATTATTTTCTTATAATTTATCATTATTTACAAAATGATTCCAAGGGTGTTTTTTTTTTTTTTTTTTTTTTTTTGCATCTAACAGAGAAAAGGGAGAGTGCCATTATCAGTATTATCTTTTAGAGGGATATAATGCTAAATATTTCATGTAAAATACAAATCTGTTCCAAATTTTTTTTTTTTTTTTTTTTAAATTATCAATTACGTTTTTTGGTTAATTAATCATTCGATTAACACCCCAGAATTTTCCTAGTTTTATTATACATTAAATGGCGGCTGGCACACATTATTTTCTTCCAAAATTAACCAAAAAAATCCACTCAGACATGAATCGTCAAGAAATTTACTAAAACAGTAAATAGGAAACAATTACACAAATATATAAATAAATAGGAAAAAAACTTTGCTAGCATATACTCAAGTACACTATGGACTACAGAGAAAGAAAAACCGGGAGAGCAGGACCTGGATACAGGAGCGTCCGAATACACGGACTGTGGGTCGGGTCCAAGGGATGTTCTTATCAAGGTAATGGAAATAATCCCAGGAATCTTGGTAAGACAGGAATTTTGGCGTGTACAGAACTTGGCTTCCATTCCCTAAATCTATCGCTGTCATTCCATTTGTTTTCTCTACTGTTGATGCTTCCGGGTCTGAGTCTGGACCCGGATCCGGATCCGGATCCGAAGGGTTCGTCAGTTCACGTTCTGTTGTTTTCAGCTTCAGCAGACGCGTAATCATTATGCGGACGCTAGAGAAAGAAGTGGAAAGAAAAGATTTAAAGGGCCTTAATTCTAATTTATAATTGTTACCTCTGTGCTCCCAAATCTTTTTACAAATGCCAGATCCGCAACCTTTAAATCTACGACTTTCACGTTATCACAAATGACTAAATCACAAGTGACTGTCATATGAGTTGAGGTTGATAGACATAACTTTCATCTCTCTTAACATTTCTCTTCAATTCAACTTTAAGTCGTGTTCGATTTAAAATTCACATTAACAATTCAATCCTTTGAAGACCCAAATTCACATATTTAAATAGATTGAGGACTCAATACCTTAATTTTTAAGGTTGGAAGACTCATATTCACAAACTCTAAGAAGAATCATATGAATAAATTTGATCAATAAACTGTCCACTACAACAATGTGATCGAATTTCAAGAAATAGTGAATGGTCTTATCAATACACAAATGTATAACTCTCCCAAGAATTTCCGAAAAAGAAAAGAAAAGGTTTTTGCGAGTGAATATTTATTTACTCTTTCAATCTTGGGAAAGAAGTTAGAATTTCATTCATGGTAGCTTAACAAAACTATTAATTCCTAGTCATTGCAAGAACCAAACACTTTCAAGAAACATTAAAATGCAGTCAGAACCCAAAGTGACAGTAAAAACGATATGCACTTACATGACCTTGACCAAAATACAAATACAAATACAAAAGAGAAATCTAAGTAATAGCGATGACCCAAGATACAGTAAAATGTGCGATGTATTGTAACTTTACATGAAACTTTAGAAGAAACAAAACATTGAGTCAATTGCTCCGAATTAGCACTGCCCGTGTCCTCGTCTTTCTATCCTCCATGCTACTACGTCTCTACCGTGTCTAATATATTACTAAAGTCTGAGGGGAAGCATTACATCAATTTAACAGGGTCAACTAAGGTTCCCAAGGGATACAATTTTTTACCCTAATCAACTGACTTTATCGAGAAAGGTTACACTATGTAGTCATCTAATGTCAGCTTCTCAGTACCGCACCAATTTGTATCATTGCACTGTGAACAAAATGTGTGTTGCAGTTCAAATTTACATCCTATGGCTTCATTGCAGAAGTATTTGCCTTCAAACTTATTTCTCGACTCGGTGCTTCCATGTGCTCTGCAATTAACAAAAACGTCATGAGTATGTAGAAATCATGGGTATCAACAATAAATATAAATAGTATGCCAAAAAAAAGGCCAGTGTGAGTACAAGAGGCTCATCATCAGAAAACTCCACAAGGAGGAAATCAGAAGGTGGAGTCCCCTTTCCAGGTTTACTTGACGCGTGTGGATGATTATTCATGTCATCGAATTGACTGCCTTGAGAATCTGATTCTCCCATTTCTTCTTCTTTGGAATCTACAGCAATACTTGAGACATCATCAGCATCTTCCATTTGTTTCTCCTCCGAAACTGACCCCTCGTCTTTGTCAGATTGCTCTTCATCAGCTGAACTCTCTTCAAATATTTGATTTGGTTCCTCTGAATTGTCTAGAGGAGAAGAGTTAACAGTAAACACTTATCTATACTGCTCTTGTTAAGAGAACATGTAAATAGACTAGACAAATTAGCTAATTTTTAAATTTAAAGCTACTTCCAACCTCTGGGATCTCGAGCTGGAAATTCACAACAAATGATTTAGATGTCGAGGTAACAGAACATGAGATTTCTTTATAGATTTTGGAGATTTCAGCTTACAATTACCAGCTTCAGTTAATGGTGTATATGTTTATTGCTTTGACAATAATCTTACTACAAAATAAAATGTAAAATATCCCAACATACCAAATTGACTAATTAAATATTTCGTGGAGAATCTTGTTTCCAAATGATTACACCCCAAGACAAGGTTGAAATCTAGTATGTACTTTATGGTTCACTTGGCAAGTAAACTTAAAACTAACTCTGGGTTTTGCTGTAATGTCTAGCTGAATAGTTTATGAAATGGACATCTTATATTACAAAACTATACAATCTGTCAGAAAATCAGGAAATCCCACGTGCTCAAAATTACATTGAATTACCATCTTTTGATTTTAGCATCTCAATCAGCAGCACATATCACTAGACTTTTTAATTCAAAAGAAACAGAATGTAAAAATAAAATCTTTCACCTGATTCCAAATCATCAAGACTAGACTTCGTGGAAGATTCAGGTTGTGTAACAACTGGGCTTCCCCCCCTCTTGGCAGAGGATTTACTTTTCAATACACCCTTTCGTACCTGTTCCACTTTCTCTTGTGTAGATCGTTTCCTTCTTGCTTGAGACGGAGGAAATCTGCCAGTCAATGCTATATAAGCTGATGACGAACCAAAAACAAAAATATTTCAAGGTCAATTGGATTGCAACAGCTGACTTACATTGTAGACATTTTTTTATCTTCTCTTGAGCTTCCTAATGACTTCCGTTTATTCCCAGATGATCTGCAAAGTTAATGAAACGATAAAAATTTTAGATAGCTTGCTATGCTAATGCAACAGGTGTGTGAAGAGAAATAAACAATTAAGTAAATAAACATTACAAAAAATACATGTGATGATAGTAAATCGCCTTTCTACAACTATGGACACGACCATGATTTGAGCAGTTTCCTATGTACAACCTCTGTTTGGGATTCATTTTCTCCTCAAATTCTACTTTCCAAAATCAAATATTAATTTAACCACACATTTCGTAGGACTTACAAGTACTACCCACTTAACAACCACTCATTTTTTTGAAAAGCAGAATGATCCAAGCCATAGAATTTCTCAATTCTGACATAAGGTACTTAATACATCGAATGTACTTAATGAAAAATAGATAGAATAAATAATTGGAGAGTTAAATAGACTTTTTGAGGTTTTAGCAGCAAAAATGAAAACCAAACAGAGGCATTAACTAATCAAGCATTTGACTACACCTTTGTTGAAGAGAATTACAGCAAGTGTATGTGCTAAATGACAGTTCAAGTAAATTTTGATCCATCAAGCCAGAATTTTAATGTTCAAGGAAAAATAAGCTCCCAATTATATTTGTTCAGATACATCTGGAGGCTTCAGCAAATCATAAAATATGCCCTATTATCTCTAGCTTGGAGCATTATATGAAGGGAGCACTTACACTCCTTTAGGACGGGAACCCTTCAACATATTTAATCGCTGCATATGGTGTTGAAAACCTTGTTAGATCTTAAGCCACAATATTTACTCTAATAACAAACCAGGAAATAGTACACTTTCAATGGAAAAAATAATTGAAAAATTAAACCTTTACAGCTTTTTGGCCATTGTCAACAAGCTCCCAGCGCTCCTTGTCTAATCTTAGAACTTCCACATCCCCATCATCATACAATATCTTTGCAACAAATTAATTAGAAAATATTACAACACTGTGAACAATGAGAATGCTATCTAGGATAAAATTGGCAAACAATTTACTATAGCACCATGATGGAAAACGACCCAGCAAATTGCAGCTTACCACGTGCTTCTTTTTCTGGGAATCAAAAGACTTCACAACACCTTCGTAGAACCTGTAAAGTTTGACAGTTTACAAGATCTTAAAGCAGCAAACTCAGCATAGAAAGAGAAAACATATGATATATAAAATTCTTATCTGTAGTTGGTAAAATTGTATGTTCTATCAATGTTAAAATGCAAGGCCATTATCAAAAGATAATAGATCATTAGACACTTTAAGACTGAGTGAGTTTTTGGATAGAGAGTTCTTTAGGAGGCGATCTAGTAAAGGGAAGGTCAACAACGTATCACACCAAGGGAAGTCTTTTACTGAAGGTCCAGTGAAGCATAATTACTGAAGTTAGAAAGATCTATTTAACATTTATATCCCCATTAGAAAGAAAATGAAACAAAAAAGAAAGAGACAAATTAGGGACTTTGGTCTACATGGCTTGATGTTACACCTTTCTTGTATCCAAAATTTCAAAGAAAGAGCTTCGTGGAGTAATTTTTGAGAAATATTCAAAAGCATACTGGTATGAAGAATGATTGATCCTCAAAAAAATACATCCTATATGATATATCTGGAACTCCCCTTTCATCTCTTTTTCTTGGTTAAAAAAGTGCATCAAAATCATAGTTTCATAAGGTAATCAATCACTCACTTCTTATCCGATGGCCACCAAACCTTAATTATGCAACCAATCAAGTCCACCATGGAACTTCCATTGTCCTTCAATGTGCTCTAAACAATAAAGGAAACTAGTATCAAAACTGAGTCATGTTCAAGAAATAGAACTTGTGAGGAAAAATAATGCATTTAATCATTAATCAATAATCCACCACCACAAACACCACCACCACCACCACTAGCAACAACAACAACAACAACAACAACAACAACAACAACAACAATAATAATAAAGCTTATGACAGTTCTTACATAATAAGATAATGTGAGTTTTTAGATATTGTGAAAGCAAGTCAATTGAATCTCAATTTTGCATTACAAGATAATGTAGTTTTCAAAATGCATACATGTTACCATGTACTACTATACACATGTTTAATAAGCATGCATAACTACAAGCAAATTTATGAGAAGCCAAAAATGAGAAACAGCTTGAATAGTGTAATTTAGCATTTAAGTCTATATTCATGAGTATTAAAGTTCAAAGAAAATTACAAAAAGAGATAGTATAAGCTGACCTTAGCGAACTCAGCAACATTTTTCTGTTTTCTCTTCTTCGTAGATCCCAACTCGGGATTACCGATTGAAAATTTGCCATCAGTTTCCATCACTTTCTTCTTCTGCAGCATCAGAAGGGAAATAAAAAAAGACACATACAATCATCAACAGAACATCTTATGTGGCTATCAAATTTATACGCGGAATCATTTACCTTGACATCATGGTTGGAAAGAGCATGTGCCTCACCATGATCACTATCAGAGCGTTTGCTTTTCTGATTTGTGGAGCCGGATTTCTTCCTAATACACGAGACCAACAAGTCCGACTCTGCAGGTTCAGTAATATTTTCTTGAATAAATTCACACTCTAAACCAATTTGAAATTCATCATTCGTTTCAGTAAAATCAACCGTGAGTGCCTCCTGAATTTCATCATCAACTGGCATTGTATTACTCTTTGAAGTAACCTTTAAGGCAGAAAACGTTTGACTCTGAGCAGATGATGATCTTCGTTTTGGTAAGGGAACATCTGCTGATTCACTACAGACCTTTTTCCTCTTCTGAGGTTTACTATCACTTCTATATTTTTTATTAACATATTCATGGCCGCTGCCTGATTCAAACTTTCTTGTTATGCCTAAACTATCTGAACTTATTTCCTTCACCATTTTCAAAATATCAACATCATTTTCAGTTTTCACTCCAGCCGATGCAGACTCATTCTTTGCCTCTTTTCTTGCCTTTGCTCCCTTAGCTTTTAGTCGTTCCATCATTTTACACAAAGGCATCTCGTTGCCCTCTGTTTCACTGTCCATGCTCCCATCATCCACAACTTCTGAAACCTGAAGTTGATAAATTGCCAGTTGAATTAAATTAGTCAAGAAGTACAAGTTGAAACACCAATTTTTCATTATGTGGAAATGCTTTTCCAAATCTTACAGTTCCATTAGCTTCCAACTTGACTAACTCAAAGTGGGCCAAGATACTGTCATCTGCCAACCATGTATTCCCTTCATCCACCTAGAACAAATATACAAAGTATGCAACATGCGTAGAAATCATAAATAGGGAGATGGTCAGGAGGCTATAATCATATGTCGAACAAAAAACTTCAGAAATGATCCCAAAATGCTCAATCGCCCAATGAAATCACAAAATCATATATTGTTTAAATTGGCATGTTTAACTAATGAAATCAAATAATTGTATGGCAATAACATTTGCATAGAGTAACTTGATAGTTGATACTTTAGCAATGAGTTTACAAAAATAAAAATGAGGTGCAAACAAAAGTTTTTAAAATATTAAGGTTGCTAGAGAAGCAAAACAATGATGCAGTGTGTGCTATGTTTTCAATGAACCAAAAGTATTCAGTTGAGTGAACTCAAGAGAGGCATGACGGTAGACTCAGAAGAAGTATATATAGTCCATCAAGAGAAGTAACATCATTCAGCCCACTTGCATCTGCACAACAAACATCAGACCTCACCACATATAAGAGGAAGCAGACAACTCTTCCTCTTGCTAGGTATTCACTCTAGAAAACATAAAAATGGAGTTTGACAATACATACCAGCGGCTCATTTCCTTTTCTCTTCTCAAGCGGTTTGTATAGCACAGGAGGTAGGTTCACTGGTGCATTTAAGTCTTGAAGATCATCTTGTTTTGGGGCTAATCGCTTAATGATTGATAGACCAAGATCACACAGAGCATATGAGTTCTGAAAAGATTGAATTGCAGTAGAACGACATTAATGACATTACTGTTTTAATTTTGACAGTCTTCTCAACAGTTGAATTATTTGAGGGCACCCATTTTGGGTCCCTTTTTATATGAGTTATGAAACATGGGGGAAATGTCCTGCGTTGTTAACATAAAGAAATTGTTTGACAAATATATTGCTAAAAGGAGAAAATATAAACCTAATAGCATTCAACACCCAACCTTTGACTTAGTTGCATCAAAAGCATCTTCTAAGCGCTTGATATGTAGAAATATTGACTTCATTAAAGAAATACTCTCTCTCTCTCTGTCAACGCTGATATCAGATTTGCTGTCTTCACCTCCATGCAATAGGATTGACAGGAATAAATACAATTGCCTGAAAATGTTCAAGAAAACCTTAATCAACAACCAAGTAGCATTATAAAAAAAAAAAAATCTCACTAAGGTTTATTTAAATTGACAGACCCACCACTTCAAGCAGAGCAGTTCAAGAAATCTTAACAAGATTTCCATGCATTCAGAACTGCAATTTCATTGTCCAGTGTACAGGTTTCAAGATAATTTAATTTTCAACGGACAGACCCACCACTTCAAGCAAAGCAGTTTAAAAAAAAATTGAAACAACATTTTCCATGCCACTCAACTATTTTATAAGATTGTTTGTCTCTTAAACAAAATATATATGTTCATAAAGATTAATGAAATATAGACTTGATCTACAATAGTTCTTAAACAAGTTTTCACCATCTAGATTCCATGAGAGCTGTTTTATACTGTGCTAGAATTAGTCAATACAGAAACATAAACAGGAAAAAAAAAAAAAAAAACCGTTATTTTCGGCTTAACGGAGAAGAATTATCCATAAACTCACTACATCTTAGTGCAAAGATCTGTGAAAATTTCAACCATTTATGGGTTGCTATTCACAATTTAACTGGTATCAAGTATTCTCAAATTCCAAACATTACTTCTTCAAATGAGCTTGAAATTTATCTTTTTCAAATTCAAACAACGGATTTGAATGGGAGAAGTACAACACTTGGACATGAACTTCTCCAATGTATTTATTTTTCAGGAACATACAAAGAGGAAAAAAGAGAGATTTCATAGGCTGGATGCAGTTTTTGAATCTCCAGCCTTATGAAGCATGGATAAGAACATAGGACAAGGACACTGCATGACAGAGACAGGCCAACAACTTTTTTAAAAAAGAAAACAAACTCATCAAGGACAAGGATAATTAAAATTCTTTAAAATTATGTTTTATATATTTCTATTCTTTTATTCTTTTTCATTTTTCAATAAAATGTATGCTTTTTTTTTTTTCCTAGATTTGATTCTAAATTTTTCTGGGGAAATCTTTTGAATTAAAGGAGTGGCTATTTGTTGAACTGACATGGTTTTGGGTTATATACTATTAGTTAATAGTGCCAACTAAAGAATAGTAGATAAAAAAAATTCAACAGGAAAGTTTGTTGAATTTCACACATTATTTTGACATTTTCACAAAAATGTCTTATTACCTAAAAAAGTCCTAATCATATTAAAAAAATTGCAAATTGGGGTTTATTGTGTCCTTCAGATGTCAAAGACGTGCCTCGGACTAGGACTTTTTTTTTATATGAATAGAGTATCCTATGAGGGTGGTGTCCAATATATGCAGACATCGACACTTAACCCTAGGAGGGGTGTGTCCATGCTTCACTACTAGCTCCATGTAAATCCAAACCATCAAGGATATTGAATTTGACATGGAATACCTGTAAATAGCCTCATATTCTCTGATATCTTTGCATTCATCAACATTAGGACATGCCGAATGATGAGCAAGAGCATGGATCGCATATATGAGAAGATACTCTGGATAGAGTGGTGGAGAGTTTGCATCACTTTGTATAGAAACTTGGCGTGCTCTCCCTTGCTGACACACCTGGATTATATCTTTCATATTGTGTTTGTACTGCCAAATATATCCGGAAAGAAGATTCAATGCATGATCTCATTGAATTTTTCACTGTTACCCAAGACCAATAATAAATATAACATGTATACTCAGTACGTCATATACCTCTTCGAAATCTAGCTGCTGAGACCCAATGTCAAGTAGGAAGATGCAAGCATACTTTGGGTCTAAAATTCGTTCTTTTACATATTGATGAACCTTACCGTGTAATAGTTTCTTCACCTCAGGAAAATTAGCCTGGACACCCCAAGATTTGAAGTTAAAAAAAAAAAAAAAAAAAGTGCTCAGCAAACTGTTTTTGTATAACAGCTATGAGGAAATTTATTCCACTTATAATCAAATAAATTCTACCTCTGAAGTTCTCAAGGTAAGGTAAAATACACCAACAGGAATTTTATGCTCCCAGTGCTTTGATAGACGAAGAACAGATTTCGCTGCTGCAAGCTTCAAATGAGCCTTATCCACTAAACTGTAACACAGAAAAAGAGATCCATATACGATAAGAGCAGTAACCAGGCAAGCCAATAGTGATATTGCACTACAGTTACCTCTGCAGAACTTTCAAAAACCATATAGCCTACATTACCTGGATTTGATATCTCTTGAGATCTCCCCAAAAACAAGTATGTTTTTGAGGATTTCCATGAGGTCATCAATTGCTGAACGAAGATGCACATCTTTGAGGGGTAAATAGCTCTTGACCAATGTTTTCAGCCCAAAAATCTGCAGAAATAATTCAATTATTAATCCAGTGCATAAAGGTTTGCCACGAGTGGCTCTATCTAAAGTAATTAATAAACAATTATTCCAGCGGGAACACCTTCAATGAGCAAAGTTCGCTTCTATCATCCCAACATCCATTTGCTTCATCTCCGGACATCTAAAATTGAGGCATGTTTTGAATGAAATAGTTTAAATAAGAGAAAAGGAAAACGGTCCACAGAAGTCCAGTGAATCACAAAAGGCATACATGACTGCACTCCAGTATGTTTTTCTTTATGAACTGTTGAACCTCACTTTCTTTTGTTTCAAACACTGGCATAGCAATTGATGCTATACTCCCAAGAGATTGTAGTACAGAAGGCAGATGTGACTTTTCATCAAGCATATCAACAAGCCTCTGTCCATTTGAAACTCAAAATTAGATAACTGATCTCATCAGCATATTAAGAAAACAACAGAAATATATCATAAGAGCATAGTAAAGCACTAGAGATGAGAGTAAGAGAGAATTCCAAATGAAGTAATCAGAAACCTTGTATAGAACAGATAGTGACATGAGTCGATCATCTTTTGTTATTGATGCCAGGGCATGAACTGCATACTTTGCCTGCCTTCGGTTGCCCTCAATGCATATTCGCTCAAGTATAAGGTTTAAGGATCTGCAGAATAGCATTTCAAAAAATAAAAGGAGCAAGATATTTTGTCTACGAATCAGAAGTTTTATTTACAAACCTTGATGACACACCCAGATGTTCTCGGATGGTTGCCCCAGCTTTTGCAAGAATATGCATAACACCTTCCCTAATTATTTCACTGTCATCATCAAGAAGATGAATCAGATCTTCTTCAATTCCACCAAGCAGTGAAGGACTGAAACATGCAAGAATCTGGAAAAAAAAAAAATCATCATGTGAAATATGAAAAAGAAGGGAGTTAACATTTCAAGAAATTGACAAGAGCACGAAGATTGTGAACCCAATTTAAAGCAGTTTTCCTACGAGGTGAAAAATGATTCAATAAAACCAAAGTTCGTTACTTTTTTCCGTTGTTCTGATGGTGATGCGTAATTGGATCCATCATAAATCAAGCTTAGAACTGTTTCAAAAACAATGAGCTCGCAATTATATTGCAAACTGTGGAATCGATTAACTTTTTCATTCATTAAACGAACATGATAAACTATTCAGCTCATTCATCATGCTTAACAATATTGTTAAGACTGGAAAATAACTAGTTTTTTTGTTCTTTGTGGTGATTGAAATTTAGGAAGGTAAAAGTACATGAATTCAAGCCAACAAATAGTGCTTCAATATTCAAGAGCAGCATGCCTATGTCATAAAGTCCTACCATGTTTACAGTAGTAGAGTTCTGATAGACAACACATGCAATACATTTAGCACAACTGATTGGGTTGAGTTTCATTTGCCCCTTATTGTGCCATAATATAACTTTTGGCTCCTGGACTTATCAGCACAAAACAAGTCTATATTCAATGTGTGAGGTCAATATTTTCCTCCCAAATGAATCAAGGAAAGTACGCAGTTCAAGATGTTATTACACCATTGATCATCAAGAAATATGATAGATAAAATAAAAATGAGTGGTGGTGTATTACCACAAGCATAGTCATGCTAGACAAAAGTAACTGGGTATTTCCAGCAGATTTCTGTATGCCAGCTTCTAGAAGGATTTGTTTAACATGCTCCTTGTTGAAAAGTAGATACGAGCATTTCAAAGAGAGAGCATTCAAGAACTCATAGAGTTGGTGCTTCTCGCCAAGGATACATAGCAAATCACTCTGCAGGAGGATCAAGGTATCTGAGATATCATCTCATGTAATTTTGCTAGTATTTTAAACTTAGATTCATCAACAATGACTGAAAAGAAGAGATAGAATGCCGAAAGAATCCAACTTCGGTCTAATGTCTTACCAGTGAACTAGAAGCTTGAAGAGAGCTATTGTTTGGGTCAAGAAGACTTGCTAATAATTTCCAAATGTTAGAATCTTTTAACTGATCAAGAATCTGAAAGGTCTCCTCCGCCCTTGCCGGATCAGTAAAACAACGGGACATAACACGAAAGCCAAATAATACTTTCTTCCGGAGCTCAGTAGCATCACCTTCCTGCATTTGGGTAAGAATGTACCCTTTCATCAAAAGTCTCTTCTTAATTCCCCCTCCCCCGACCTTATATTTAGAAATCAAAATTTATGATTGTGAACCTGAGACAACTGTCTGAAGGAAAGGTACTTCTGCATCTCTTGTTGTAATCTGCAATATGATGGAAAATCCCTTGGGATCATACTATGAAGTATAGTGTGTAGTTTGAGAGCAAACTGAAGTTGCTCAAAGAACCGGATAGGAACTTTTAAAGTCAGAATAAGAATTCAAAACTAACCTTTGCTTCTGTTCTAGTATCTTCTCAAGAGCCTTAACCTCCACTTTGTCAAATCCAGAAAAAAACCCTTATCCAGCCTGTCACCTTATCTTTGACTGAATAATCGTTTGGAAACAATGATAAACATAGAATGGGTTCAATTGTGTCTGATCTGCAGGGAAAGAACCAGGCGTCAAATATATATAATATCAAATAGAATACAAATAGTGGGTCTATAAATATCTTCAAGTTAATTTCATGAGCAATACTCTGACTTTAGTATGATCTCTCAGATGACACTTCCAAGAAACAATGTTAGTGTCTGCTGAAATATTATATCTTTTTGGACTTGACATACTAAACTGCCTTTTCCAGGAGCTAGTCATCTAGTTTGCATTTATTTAATGATGTTATTTATATTTATCCAAAAAATTCCCATCCTTAAGCGACAAATTAAATCACCTCAATAAAAAAATGTTACCTGAAATCTTTATCATAAAAACATCTTAAAATCTTCCCAACAATCCAATCATATTCATCATTATCTGTTGATACAGGGGAGCGGTTCAAGCAATAAACTTGGAATATATCAGCTAGCCTGTCCATTGTGTACTTTTTAACAAGAAACTGGATGTATGCAGAAAAGATTATCAAAATCTGAGTAAGGCATGGGGCAGATGTAAAAAAAAAAAAGCAAGCACAGACAGTTTGCACATACAGATTTATCTCGAAGGCGTTCCGCAACCAACTTGATAGTTCCAACAGGTATGGAGGATAGGGAATGGCATGCCACATCACAAACCCCAGAGACAACTTGTTTACGGACATTTTCATCATAGTCCAGCAGTCGATCACAAAGTGCAGCTAGAATGCAAACCATGTCAGGTTAAAGACATGAGGAGTGTCTACTAGATAACTATTTAAAACTCTTACAGATAATGTGCTGAGACTCAGCTCTAAAAGGATTAGCCAGCAGACAATTCTTGACATGCTCAAGGACAGACATTCTGACCTCCACAACTCTATCAGTCAGCCTTTTCAGAAATTCCAAAAACATTGGCTGGAATGCTTCAGAGATAACAGATCCTGGCAGCGCAAAAAGGTCCCCAACTAAGCCAACTGCTTTTAAACGAGTGTCCAACTGATCAGTCTGTAGATACCAAAACTTGGAACTCAGAAACTTTACAAACAATTGAGCTATGAAGAGTTGAAAGCAACATTTTTTCTAGAGAATATATTAAAAGCAAGTTTGGAAACCAGCTTGTCCATGTCAATGTCAAGTAATGGACCACAGAAAAAGTAAAGAATTGCCGGCTAATGTGTTATTTTAAAATGTTTTTTTCAAAGAAACTCTTAATGTAGCGACCCAAATTTTTAAAGTGCAAATTTTATAACTTAAATTGTGTCGCTACGATATTTCGGTCAAATTTTAGAATTTATTTTGCATCCGTCGAGTTGTCTAGCAAAATATTTAATATAAGAATTCAAAACGATTTTTAATCTTAGAAATTCAATATTTTTTTATCGGATCGAATTTTACATCCAACATCTATTTTAAATTACTCTTGGTCCAATATTCCTCTTTGGCCCAAGCTTAATGATCAGCCCAAATCAGTTGTCCAAATTCTGGAGCATAGGGTTGTAGGGCCCAACAGTGTCAAAATCAAAAACCAGTCCGTTCCACCTCCAAAATTTTCACTCTCACGACAGAACAAAACTTCACAAGGAATCTGGACATTTCAACTAGATAAATCTCTCAACGTTTGAACAATTATTTTTCTTTGATTTCATCATCATCGTCGTCTAATCCAATAACACAACCAATATTCATACATTCTTTCACTTAATAATCTCACTCAATAACCAATATATATATATATACACGCACACACTGGAGGATGGAAGTCAAAGCCGTGAGTCGAGTTTTTTGAGTGACCTGCAACTCCAATCCTTGCTCTCCGTATCTTGCTTTCCTTATGACTGAAATTTTTATGTGTAGTGAAGGACACTCGAAAACCCGAGGTTACTAGCAACTTTTCTTGCCAAACGAATCACAGCCCAACCTCTATTCTCCCTCTCTCGCCTGGAACACTGTCACACGAGTCACCATTGCCATTAGGCTTCTTCCTCCGACCTCAAATTTGATTAGAAACCATCAAAATGTAAAACCCAATTTGGAAAAAAAAAATAGAATTATTCTGAGTGTACACTGATTGTGTACACTTAAAATGACACTTCTCTCACAGTTCGTGGGGTCCGCAATTATTTTAATCGCGGACCCCACTCCCCCAATGTGAGAAGAGTGTCAAAGTTAATGTAAAAAAAATGTACTTGTAGCTTAACTCAAAAAAATATACCCAAGTTGATTTTCAAAACCAGCACCTTATCTGACATGAAATTGGATTTGGGAATGGAGGATTGGTATTAAATGTTGAAAATTCATTTTTAAATCCTAAAGTTCGGCCAAAAATTTTAGTCCCCTATTTGATTTTAACTCCTTCCCCATCCCTAAAGTTTAAGTATTCTTCAAATTAAGGCCCCGTTTGACCCACATTTTTATTTTTATTTTCATTCTTCTACTCATTTTCAACCACACATTCTTCAATAAAATAATATTTTTTATCACATCAATAACTTTTCCTTCTTTTTCAACCACACATTTCCCATCATATCACTATTTCAAAATTCATTTTTCCCCAATAATCTCCATCAAACACACTCTAAATATAAAATACTTTCTAATTTTATCATATCGGTTCTAAACATTCTAAATTTGATAATTAGACCCTAAAGATTTAAAGAATTTATCAAATTTCTCATTTACTTTCAAAAGTTCAATCAAATCCCTAAAGGTTTTAAAGCGTTAATTGGGACTTAGTATCCTAAATTATATTAATTTTGTTCTTGTAGACGAGGTTGCGGGAAAAGTTTAAAGCACGGTAACTTCACATCCGTTCAATTGTTGTTATTTTGTCCGTGTTAATTCTTAATGTGTGATTTGATTGTGATATAATGCTTATACATATGAAAAGGTTGTCAGGGACCGTAAATAGGTCTGCGATCGAAAGTGGATCCTTGGAGTTGTCCCACAATGCAAAATTTGTTAAGCGTTAATAACATGTTGTCAGGAACCGTAAATAGGTCTGGAATCGTAATTGGATCCTTGGGAATGTCACACAGTACATATCTCTACAGTATGTTGTATTGGTATTATATTCATCATTTGATTTCATGTTTAGATTTAACTTGGACTGATTATTGTTTCTCCACTGAGTATAATTCGTTATGCTCATCCCAATATTTTTTCACCCTTTCAGGTTAAGGAGCTCGACAAGGCAATGAGCGAGACAATCTTGATTAAATGATAGACCATGTAATTTATAAGTTTTGAAACAAGTATTTTAATAGCTGGTTTCCATTTTTCCAATTAAATCTCACATTTTAGTATTTTTGCAAATCTTGGCACTTTGCTCATCATATTTGGTATTGACACTTGGATGTTAGTAAATTATTCAAAGGACGTTTCCGCATTTTGTTCTAATTTGCTATAGTTTTAAAATATATATATATATATATATATACCTACGCATTTTGGTGTCTATTGAGAATACTTATTTTCAGGTGATTCTGTCTTAAGTAGCGCCTTGAATTAATAGAATTTGGGGCGTTACACTTAACATTGGTGCAATATTGCAGACACATCAACCATAAAAGATGATTATTAAATTATTGATGTTCATGATATAATTTTCTCTGTCCAAAAGATAAATAATTTTCCATGTCAGATTAGGACAAACAACTAAGTTCAACAACATTTTATCAATGAAGTACATGAAAAACAAAGGAGACAGAAAAAGAAGTTGCAAGTCATTACCAATAGTTCTCCAGTTAGGAAAGGAATAACTCCCAATAATATTTGAGGGGCACAATGATAGATATCATAGATGACTTCATGATAGTTAATATGGCACTTCTTGGACCTGTTGTCACCAGATATTGCTGAAACAAGAAACTGCTTTATGCCAGGTTCAAGTTTCGCAGCACAATGGCCTATCACATTCATAGCAATCCTCCTTGCAGCCAACGTTACATCCTAGCAACAAGAAGCCCAAATTTTAATTATTTAAGAAGGCAGCATGCTGGGATCCAAAGAAGCTTTAATCATAGAGGCAGCAGATGCTTACCCTTTTATTGCGACCTAAAACAGAAAGTAAAACAAGTAAAAGATCCTCCTGCACATCCTCACTTTCTTCTAAGAGAACCTCCATGATTATTTGCATTGAAGCCAGAACATTTTCAGGATGCTCATCTCTGCAGGCATAGGATACTAGTTATGACAGCATGTTCACACATTTTTCCATGCCTCGAATACGAATTATGTCATATAGAACCAAAGCTATCTTTTACTTCATGCATTATCACTACTAGACCAACCAAATAGGATATTCCAACAGACCGACCGACTTTATCTCAACAATGATAGTAGGAACCAACTTGGTTATTAAGTTATTGAATGTGGCAGAGGTTTACCAAGGTGTTGCATATATATATATGAATGTAAAGAAAATGCTGGACCATATTCTCCATCATGAAGTGCCAAGATATTTTCTTGGCACTAAGTTCAAAGCCTCTCAAGGGTAGATGGCAGGCACAGAATTAGGCAGAATCAAGATATTGTAATATTTGGGCGCGAGATGAACTGTAAACAATCCATAAAAATGTTGAAATCACTATTCATGAGCTCATTTGTATGCCTTGACCAGTCTGAGCATGGATGATGCTTTTCTGAGAGGTTCAGTTTTTATTTATTAACCTTTTCCGTTTTCCTTTTTCGGGGAAGTCAAAGGAGAGATACAGAAATGAAGATATACAATTTCAAGCCTTCTACTCTCTACTAGGACTTTTCCTTCTCTATGGGTAAAACTTAAAAGAAAATAAATACATAAATAAATGCCTACAGACCAGCCTTACCCATTTCCAGGATGTAAGAATTTTCTTCTATTAATATCAGTTTCATATTTTCCATCTCCATCATTTTACATTTTTTCTGGTGGTGGTTCTTTTTTTCATTTTTGCGGGTGCAGTTGGAGGGGTTGGTATGGCCATTACACTGTTCACCTTTCAAAACGTTCTGCATATTCAGTCTATGGAATGACACATTAACCTCAGGAGAATTTAAAAGATTTTGTTCTAAATGACATTCATGTTCAATCTAACAGTACCAATGAGGTACCCCTAACAAAATGTTTCCAAATGCCATGTCCAACCTGCCCATACAGAATACTTCAAGACAACAAAGCTTATTCTGTGCAGCTGTGATCAAATGCACAAACAAATAGACAGGACTTGGCAACAGTAACAAATTTAGTGCCATAGGCATCTCCATTTTTGCTCTTCCTACCTCAAGTGAAAGAAGAAAAATGCTAAAATACAAAAAAAAAAAAAAAAAAAATGAACACATGAATGAAAGAAAAAAGCCAAATAAAATGGCCTTATAAGCAGCAGGAATACCACGGCATATTAAGAACAACAACGATTTACTAATATTAAAACAAAAGAAAGTAGATAAAATCTTTGAAAGACATAATTGATATGCAAATGGAACAAATCTTGAACCTACATATTGCTGTGAATATCAGGAAAATAATATTCAAAAGGGAAGAAAATATATGCAAGGAATGAAAACACCATTATGCATAACATAGCATGTTTGGTTATAAGCTTGCTTAATTTACTTATAAGGAGAAAAGAATAAGCCGTTCATACATGCTCTAGTATCCTTGCTCAAACAAATTGTTATTTGCTTACAAAAAATAAAAGAATCTAAACATTTGATGTTACAGGGAATCAGCAACCAACCAGTAAGTAGAGAGGGAAATAGACATTTCAAGATCAATAAGGTCATTTTGTAATAATTAATGAGGATTCTATACTAAATGAGACGCACCTGGCAACAGTGAAGAAAGTACTAAACATTTTGTTAACAAGATCGTCACATTCAAGATCCAAAATCACAACACACGATCTATATCTTGCAAGAGTTTCCAAAATTACAACTCTCCTTCCAAAAGATGGGCCATTTGTATCACTCAAGCCGCTGAAAGTACTGACAATCAACTGAAAGATATCCTGGAACAGTTACAGCTGCAATCAACTTGTATAAAGACCAAAAAATTTCATGGAGGCAAACAAAGTACACACATCAAGCTGTTACCTCTATTGACTATTTCCTACAGAAGATTAAGTACCTTCAAAAGATCATCATCGTAAGGAGCATCAGGTGCAGTAATTCGAGTTATTTCGCAGATACAGACAGCAACAAAAAGCTTGACCTCCCTATCTTGATGCTTTAGAAGTTCTGGCTTAGCAATTGCAATAAGAAAAGGCTGCATGGACTCCAATACAGATTTTAGTGGTGACTGATCCAATTCAGAAAGATATGCTGCACCTTGCTGCATGTAAGGAAGGCACTGGATTACCATAACATAATCAATTAAAAGTCCAGCTAACTATTTACATTACCACAAAACCTCATCCTAAAGATTATTGATTTAAAGAAATATTAATTTGAGCAGCAAACAAGTAGAAAGGATTCAATAGTGCAGAGATTGATTGCACTAATTATATGGTGGGTAAGACTCTCAACTGAGCAGAGTAATGGAGTAAGACTTCAGTAGCTCCATGTAGCATGTCGGATAAGTCCAAGACTCCAGATAAATAAATTTCGCTTGCAAATTTACCATCTTCATCAGGTATTCTGATAGAAAACGGTGATTCTTCCCTTGTTTCCATCCAAGACTTGTAGCATGTTTGGCTAAGCTTATAAGCACCCAGTAAGCTTAGCTAAACACGATCTTAAATATATAACTAGACCTGGTGAAATACACACGCAGGCATATGGAGAAGATAAATTTTGCAACTTTGGATATTTGAAAAATGTACAATAGATATTAATAGATGTACGAGGAGCTTGCTAATCGCTAGAAAAAGAAGTAATTGACAAAATTTAACACTACATATGAGGATAACGTCTCTTCTTTTTGCTTAAACCACAAAAGAAACCCAGTATACACATACATTCTGTTAGAAACGTTTCTGAGGCAAGGTGAAGCAGAAATAATTACAGAAGCAAGTAATTTCTACATTGTTTTGAATCTTCAAAGTAAACCTTCGTGATTCAAAAATCAGAAAAGGGCATAAATTTCACTGAGCGAGGGGGAACGCAAAAGATGTATATATATGTGTGTGTGTGTGTGTGTGTGTGTATTCCTTCTTTGCCAAACTTCTGTTAGAGACTCAACTCGCAGATTTTCTCCCCCATAAAGAAACAAAGCATCGACAGAAGGAATCAAAATCCCAACCCAATTTTACACAAAGCAATACCTTTCTCAATTTACAAGCGGGCTACCGCAAATGGAACTCAAATAAACAAAAACCAAGCAACAAAACTCAAATTTCATACAAAACAGAACTTCAAACAAAATAAAATAGTAAACATAAATTTCCACCTTCAATAGCTTAATGAGAGCATCTTTAGAAACAGGGGGGTTATCGAGCTTCAATCCGAGCTCACTGAGCTGCTTCTGCAGAGCCATTGATAACTAAATTGTAGAGAATTTTCTTCACAGTAAATGAAAGAGGAGATTAATCAGAAAGAGCATTTGGTTTTGTAACTAATTTGAGGATGTAACGAAAGGGGTTTTTACTTAGGTTGTCCGAACAAGGAAGCTCCTGAGATGTTTTATTTAGGGGAATTTGGCCATTTAACCTCACTAGACAATGTATTTGGTTAAATGGCCTTTGACCAATGATAAAAATAAATTAAAAAATATAAAATATTTTAGTTGGCAAAATGACAATATTCTCCTTCAATTGGCAACTTAATATTCTCCAATTTTTCTCATTTCATTTTCCTCCATCTTAAAACCCTAATTTCTTTTTTTATTTATTAAAAAACGTCTTTTTCTTCTTCCCCCTTTTCATCTTCTTCAATTTTCTTCTCTTCAAACACCATTCTTCCTAACCTAAAATTATGTTCTTTATCATATTCTTCACTTATTTTGGGTATCTTGTGAGCATTTCATTTATATTGAAAAATCACATTTACATTTGAAGAAACAATAAAGATCTCAGAAATTTTAGTGTATGTTGTATTTTTATTGTTAAATATGGTATTAAATAATATTTAGTTGCTATTGTTTTCATATTCAGTGTGATTTTTGTGTTGTTTGCAACCATTGGATGATAATAACACTCACCAGCTAGTGAAAACGTAAAACGACAGTCCAGTCGTTATCAGCAACTTAAAACGACACTACAGTCGTTATCTGTTTTAATTTGATTTTTTGAACGAAATGTTGATATACGGTAAGAATGAAAAAAAAACCAATATCCGGTATGTGCACCTCAAATCCGGTATGTGCACCTCAAATTCGGTATTTTCAGTTAACCTCATCGTATACGGTTTGTGTATCTAATATCCGGTAAGCCGTTTTGCTAGTTATAAAAGTCCATGAGAACGACAGTAGTGCCGTTACTGACATTGAAAAATCTGAGAGAACGACACAAGTGTCGTTATGACAATAAACAGTTTTTTTTTTTTTCAGAACGACAAAAATGCCGTTATTGCGACTATGACGACAAGTCTGTCGTTCTATACATAAACAAGCGTACGAGCGGCCACGACACCTCCCGAACCCCGATAATATATTATTTGAACTTACTTTCGTTACAAGATGGACATGCCGTGCAGAAATTTTGAGAGTTACACGCTTTAATTATAATTTCTAACGAACGTAGATAACGACTAGTTATTTCACCAACAAGATATCATATAATGAAATCTATCTCAATTCTATCATTATTTTTCACATGATCGAATACATTGACTTGTGTTGTTCTCATTAATTATACTCATTAATTATATTTTTCTAACGAATCAATACATTGACTTGTGTCGTTCTCTCAAATCTTTTCAATATCAGTAACGGCACAAGTGTCGTTTTCATATACTAGTATTACAAACATAACGCTAGTGAATGTTTTGAACTTATTTTTTGTGTTAATATCCGAGAGATTGATTTTGCAATTGTACATGTTTGCTTCAAGTCAAATATTGATTGCAGTTAGAACAACACTTGTGCCATTATTATTTATTGCAATTGTACATGTTTATTTCAAGTTAAATATTATTTTGAAGCTCATTATTATTGATTGCTTCAAATTCAGGAAAAACGACACTTGTGCCGTTATATATTTTATACAAGTCCATGAAAACGACACTAGTGTCGTTACTGACAATGAAAAATTTGAGAGAACGACACAAGTGTCGTTATGAAAATAAACAGTTGTTTCTAAAATACGGTATGTGTAAAAAAGATAAAATTCGGTATGAAGCTTTAAAATATGGTAAGTGTTGATTAACCGGTAAGTTGAAATACGGTGTGCAATTCAAATACGGTATGTAACAAAACAGAAATTCGGTTAGTGCAAAAAACCAAATCCGATATTTTCAAATAACCTCATATGCGGTATGTGCATCTAATATCCGATAAGCCCTTTCCAAATCCGGTAAGATCAATTAACAATAAACAGTTTTTTTTCAGAACGACACAAGTGTCGTTACTGTGACTATAACGACACTTCTGTCGTTCAAAACATAAACAAGCGTACGAGAGGCCACGACACCTCCGAACCCCGATAATCGATAATTCGAACTTATTTCCGTTGTAAGATGGACGTGCGGTGCAGAAATTTTGATAGTTACACACGCTTTAATTATATTTTTCTAACATATATTTTATCTCAATTCTATCATTATTTTTCACACGGTCGACATTTTCGACTTTCTTAAGTCAGGGAGTACAATGCTCGAGCTTGTCGCGGCGGAATGAAATCAAAATAATGGAGAAATCATCAGAACGGCACATGTGCCGTTACACGACACTTGTATCGTTCTGTCAATAAATAAGTATCTATAACTGCTAATCGACGTTTTCGACCTCCTTGGGGTACAATATTTGAAGTCGTCGCGGCGGAATCGAATAAAAATATCGGAGAAATCATCAGAACGAAACATGTGTCGTTACATGACACTCGTATCGTTCTTTCAATAAACAAGTATCTATAACTGCTGATCAACATTTTCTACTTCCTTAAGTCAGGGAGTACAATTTTTTAGGTCATCGAGGTGGAAAAGAATCAAAATATCGGAGAAAATATCAGAACGGCACAAGTGCCGTTACTGTTACTATAACGACACTTGTGTCGTTCTACCCATAAACAAGAGAATGAGCGCCCACGACCCCTCTGAACCTCCATAATCGATGATTTGAACTCATTTACAATTGATCGACATTTCTGACTTCCTTAAGTCAGGGGGTACAATGCTTGAGGTCGTAAAGGCGGAAATGAAGCTAAATATTGGAGAAATCATCGGAACGGCACATGTGCCGTTTCACGACACAAGTGTCGTTCTGTCGATAAACACGAATTTGAAGCGTCTGATCCACATTTATGACTTCCTTAAGTCATGGAGTACAATACTTGAGGTCGTAAAGGCGGAAAGAAAGCTAAATATTGGAGAAATAATCGGAACAGCACATGTGCCGTTTCACGACACTTGTGTCGTTCTGTCAATAAACATGAATTTGAACGGTCACGACCACTCCAAACCTCGATAATCGATAAGTTGAACTCATTTAAGTTGTAAGATGGACGTGTCGTGCACAAAATTTGAGAGATGCACTCATTAATTATATTTTCCAACGGACTTAGATAATGACTAGTGATTTCACCAACAAGATATCACATAATCTATATCAATTCTACTCTTACTTTACAATTGATCGACATTTCTGACTTCCTTAAGTCAGGGGGTACAATGCTTGAGGTCGTTAACGAGGAAATGAAGCCAAATATTGGAGAAATCATCAGAACGGCACATGTGCCGTTTCACGAAATAAGTGTCGTTCTGTCGATAAACATAAATCTAAAGCGTCTGATCCACATTTCTGACTTCCTTAAGTCATGGGATACAATACTTGAGGTCGTAAAGGTGGAAATGAAGCTAAATATTGGAGAAATCATCGGAACGGCACATGTGCCGTTTCACGACACAAGTGTCGTTATGTCGATAAACACGAATTTGAATGGTCACGGCCCCTCCAAATCTCGATAATCGATAAGTGGAACTCATTTAAGTTGCAAAATGGACATATCGTGCACAAAATTTTAGAGATGCACTCATTAATTATATTTTTTAATGAACATAGATAACGACTTGTAATTTCACCAACAAGATATTACATAATCTATGTCAATTATATCCTTACTTTACACATGATCTACATTTCTGACTTTCTTAAGTCATGGGGTATAATGCTTGAGGTCGTTAAGGAGGAAAGGAAGCAAAATATTGGAGAAATCATCATAACGGCACATGTGCCGTTTTACGACACCAGTGTCGTTCTGTCAATAAACACGAATCTAAAGCGTCTGATCCACATATCTGACTTCCTTAAGTCATGGGGTACAATGTTTGAGGTCGTAAAAGCGGAAAAGAAGCCAAATATTAGAGAAATCATCGGAACAGCACATGTGCCGTTTCACGACACAAGTGTCGTTCTGTCAATAAATAAGAGTTTGAATGGCCACAACTCCTCCGAACCTCGACAATCGATAAATCAAACTCGTTTAAGTTGCAAGATGGACATGTCATGCACAAAATTTGAGAGATGCACCCATTAGTTATATTTTCTAATGAACATAGATAACGACTTGTGATTTCACCAACAAAATATCACATAATCTATGTCAATTCTACAATTACCTTACATATGATTGACATTTTTGACATTCTTAAGTCAGAGAGTATAATGTTTGAGGTCGTTAAAGGAGGAAAGGAATTCTCAATCTTGTTCTTGAGAACGACACAAGTGTCGTTACTGTTTGTAGAACGACTATTGTGTCGTTCTGTCTATATACACGATTGTGAGCAGTCACGACCCGTCCGAACCCTGATAATCGATAATTTGAATTTATTTTAAGTTGTAAGATGGATATGTCGTGTATAAAATTTGAGAGATATACTCATTACTTAATTTCTTTATACTTAAATTTGAGAAATATGCCTTGTATATATTAAAGTAATGTGAAAATAATTATCATATTTAAATTATCAAAGTAACTACATTATATTATCAATAACGGATAGAGCATAACAGATAACGATTGTACTGTCCTTTTACATGGAAGATAACGACTGTAGTGTCGTTCTACACTACAGATAACGACTGTAGTGTCGTTTTATTGTCGGCAGATGTACTGTTACATGTATAAACACAACTATAAGCAATCACGACCTATTCGTGCATTGAAAAATAATAGGTTGAACTTATTTATGTTGAAATATACACATAACATCTAAAAAAAATTAAGAAATATGCTCATTAATTTAATCGACACATAGAAGTATTACGATTTATGATTTCACAATCTCGATAATATAAAAGCTATATCATTTCAACATTTTTGTGTGAAATGATCAAATTTTCTGTGTTATTTACGTTAAAATTCCATTTTCAGAGATCGTTTCATTGAAAAAATCAAACCACAGTAGATAACGACTGTAGTGTCGTTTTCTGTAGCGAAGAACGACTGGAGTGGCGTTCTACATTTCGGATAACAGTTGAAACACCATTATCTTCTAATAGTTGCAAGCAACTCAAAAAAAAAACACACACTAAGTACAAAAACAACACCAATTTAAATATTATTCAACACTATATTCAATAATAAATGCACAATTTACATAAAATTTCTAAAATTATTTTTGTTCTTTCTTCAAATGTAAATGAAATTCAATATAGATGATAAATATGTATAAAATACCCAAATATGTGAAGAATATAATAAAGAATCGGATTTTAGAGTATCAAGAATGGTTGAAGAGAAGAAAACGGGTTCTTTGATTTTGGATAGGATTTTAGTGTATAAAAAATGGTTGAAGAAAAAAACGGGTTCTTTGATTTTGGGGACCAAAAATTGAATTTAATTGAGGAATTTTTTGGATTGAAAGGGGTATTTGGGTATTTTCAATGGTGAGGGCATTTTGGATAATTGATATTACTTGTTTATTATATTTTGAAAATGAAGGCCATTTGATCAACAAACATTGATAGAAGGATATTTAACCAAAAACATTGTTTGACTAGGCTATTTAACCAACTCTCCCTTTTATTTAAACATTGTCCGTCCACTCCCCTTTGTTCGTTGTCTCATGCTTGACTTTTATCACCCCCATATTATCCTTGAAGTACATTTCGGGACCAGATTTTTTCGCTTTTATGATCCTCCACTTTGGACTATTTGTGATTATACCCATAAAGTTATATTTGTTCATTGTAATATTGCCATGAAAGATCATTAAAGGCCTATATGACAGTTTTTGTCTCATTTTTTATAGAATGAGAATGAAAAATATAGTCGTTATGGTCTCACACTGTCACACAAGAAATAGAATGTAAAAAATGATAGCTGTATGTGATTAATAATTGTCATATTTTTCATTTTTATGGAGGAAAAATGGGTATCAAACGGGACCTTAATAAAGTTGATGAACTATTTGGTCAAAATTGATAAAAATTATAAATTTCATGAAATATATAATTAAAATTAAAGAATAACCTATTGATAAAATTTTAGCGAAATCTTATCAAACAATCACTAAAGTTGCATATAATATATTGCAAGAATAATCAAAATATTTGTTAAATCATTATGTGATCCTCTTAGAAATATTTCAAACATCTCGACCTCACCCCGGCATGAAGAAGCAAAACTTATGACTTGTCTCGCAAAGAATTTAAGTGTTTATAAGTTAATCAAGAATATTTTATAACTACTCATTCTTCATAATTCACGATTTTTATCTCATATTTCTTGATACACACTATTGACTATGAGAACTTAAGAGCTTTGCCAAACAAGCACTTGGCTTTATGAAGTTGGTACTTGGATCGATGACATGACAAATTAATGGAGGAGCAGAGCAGAGAGTGATTATAAAATCTTCTTCTAAAGCAAGGTAAAGAGTGGTTTCTTGATTGAAATCTAATTATGCAACAATAAAATGTCAAAAATTAATTTGCTCCTTCTAGAATGATGGAGACCAATTTGCTATTGACGGAATATGCAGGGGGACCAATAGTGCAATTTTCCCAGAAAATTACTAATTTTAACTTGATGATTATCCTTTAATTTTGGATTAACTTTGGGCCAATATTGTACTGAGCCCAAAATTAGCTCAAACTTCTAGCAGGCCCGAAATATGTGGGCTACAGTATAGTTTTGGGCCACATCATCTCAATTAACTTTTTTTTCCCCTCGTTTCATCAATGGTAATAATGTCGTCTTCAAAGTCCCGGAGAGAGAGAGATTATACAGTTACAGTACCATAGCAAATGGAAAAAGCAATGGAGACGGGGCAAACTGAGCCGCAACCCATGTCCAAGAACGCCAAGAAGAGGCTCCTGAAGCAGCAGAGATACGAAGCGAAGAAGGCGGAGAAAAAGGCCTTAGAGAAAGAGCAGAAGAAGAGAGAGGTCGAGCGAAAGAGAAAAGAATGGGATGAGAAATTGGCGAGTTTGAGCCAGGAGGAAAGGGAAAAGCTGATCGAGGAAAGAAAAGGGCTGCGGAAAGAACGAATGGAAAAACGGTCAGAAGAAAGGGGAAGGAAAATCGAGAAACTTAACGAAGCGAAAAGTAATGGCCAGAATGTTGTTATTGATCTCGAATTCGCACATCTGATGAACTCTTCTGAGCTCAATAGCCTCGTTCAACAGGTCGTTTCTCTTCTTCTTATTCGCTTATTTTTGGGGGAAATTAGTGTTTCAAATGTAAATGCGATGTCGTTTAACTGAATGTGAACTTGCTCCGTATTCTAGGTGAAAGAAGATTATAATGACATTAAAGAAATGGAATTGTAATTCATGAGGCATGCGGTACAACAATTGAGTGAAATAGCACTCCGAATTTTCAAAAATAGAAAAGATTAATTAAATGTCAGAATTGAAATCAATAAGTTTAATGAACTGGGTGCAGTTTACTTTTAAAATCTGTGCACAATAATTTACTAAAAGACTCTGGAACTTATTGAACCGATGTGTCAATTGAAGTGTAGACTTCAACGCTACCAGTTTCAAAATTCATAATTTTACCAGAGAACTGATGGTTGAATTAGGGCACGTTCTTGGAAAAATTGTTCATAATTGTCATTCTGCAATTGTTTGAAGCTGAGAAACTTGAATATATATGGTCATCTAACACCGGGTGGGAGTGTAATTTCGTGCATATAAATTATGGTTGGAATTTGCCTTCAAAGTTTTTGAAAGTTGGACCTAAACTTCTCTGCAATTTATATGGACTGTTTTAGTCTTTTAGAGTAGAGTGATGTGATATGTATGTGTCAGTTTGTTATTTGATGAACGAGACAATAAAAAAATTATCACATTAATGCATCAAATAACAAACTGCCACATGTATACCACATAAGACGATTACCAGTAGTCTTTACAATGAATAGCATTATTCGTATAATTTTCACTATGAATGACATTATTTGTAGATGTCAATTCATTGCATATCTGTTCTGGTCCAATCCTGTTGCCTTTGTTCAGCTCATCCCTGGATCCAAGATGTTGTTTTGGATAGTATATTATGATTTTGGTGATAGTTTCTTTTCAGTATAAGCTAAGCTGTGTTGATTTTCTGGCAAATTTTTATCATTGGACTCTTAGTCGATTCAAGAAGAAGCTAATTCCAATAGATGGAACTTGCAGATTATGTATTGTTATGCTGTAAACAGCAGATGTACTTCTCTCGCCCATCTTTGGTTGACTAGCTGTGTCGGAGAAATGCAAAATCATCTCCAGCGACTCCCTGGATATGATAAATGGGTAATTGAGAAGGAGTATCGGTCTTATATTGAAGCATTTCAAGATCAGAAAGAAAAGTTAGTATATCTCACAGCAGATTCTGAAAATGTGCTGAATGAACTAGATCCAAAGGCAGTATATATCATTGGTGGGTTGGTGGATCGGAACAGGTGGAAAGGAATAACTATGAAGAAAGCAGAAGAGCAAGGGATTCAAACTGCAAAACTCCCAATAGGGGATTATCTGAAGATGTCTAGTTCTCAGGTTTGCTTGGTTTTACTTTTCTTAATATGGCAATATATTGGTTTCTATCTAGAGTGCTTTCGTTTAACAAAAGAATGTTGTGTGTGCAAATATAGCTTGCAATAGTCAGCTTATTTTGGGTGTATGCTTGGTGAACTTAGAAGTTGAAATGAATAATATTTTTGTTCGTCAAAGCTAGTGATTGGCAATAAAACCATGTGATTAAATTTTTTGCCCTTCAGATTTTCTTTAATTAGTTTTTCTCCGGTTGTATTCTTCTCGTCATTTCCAATTTGGTGTGCATCAAGTCAAATATTATTCCCCTTCTGAAGGAATTTTTCATTCAAGTACAGGTCCTTACTGTGAATCAAGTGGTAGAGATAATCCTCAAGTTCTTGGAAGCAAAAGATTGGAAGGATTCGTTCTTTCGAGTCATTCCTCAAAGGAAAAGATGTGATGCTGACTTGGGAGATTGTGATGGAGAGATGGAAGGGAATGATAGTGGTGAAGAGAAAGATGAAAAAGAGATTGGAATCATAGAAGGTGAAGATGTTGAAAATAAAGACGATCTAAAGATTAAAAGGCAATGCATTGAAACTTAGAAATTGGTTAGTGTATCTTATTATGAATCAATTTGTCTTTCCCTTTTTGATATTGAGTAGTAGTTCAAGCGCGTGATATGTGATACCAAAATCCAGTTGGCGCTTACTATAAAGAGACCGGTTTGCTAGATTTTGAGTCAATATTTATATTGAGGGGAAAGGAAAACTTAGTTCCTCACTAATTCTTGTTTTTGGTTTCTGGTATGCGAAACAGAATTGTAATCTGAGCAGAATGTTTTTCCTCATATTTTTCACACCATTATCTTGAGCAAAGATATCTCCACATTGCAAAATTTTGAAGGTGCATCAATATTTCGTGTTTGACCTCATTTTATATTCTATGAAGTGCATTTGGAGTACAAATACCTTCTTTATCTTTGCTTTTCTTTCACAGTTCCAACTTTGATTGGAACTACAAACACTACACAGAATTTGTTCTACTTTTATCTGAAATTGGTTCTTCAGTCACATAAACAAACATTTTCAGTCTGGGGAGGTTGCTCTTTTTAAAAACTAATTATAATAACAATAATAACATAATATGGAAAATTACACCCACTGATCCCAACTTAGAGTTTCAGGAAATAGTTGGTCCTCATCGTTTCTGCATAGTTTCAAAATTTCTTTCCGGACAGAAAAACCTTCCGAGTGTCCGTTAAATTGAAGATGTGGTGTTTTTTAAGTTTAGGTTTTGTTTCTCAACTCATATTGGTACTAGCAATTTTGAAGTTAAGCCCATGTTTGATCCCCATTATCTGAAATTCATTTTTTTCCAAATTCATTTTCAAACACTCGTTCTCACATATATTTTGCACGTAAATCTAAACTTTTTTTTTTTTCTATATGTTAACAACACATTCTCGAAAAATTCATTAAAATTATTTTCAACAAAAAATGGAACTCATAGGCTATGTTTCCCTGAGAGCCATATGACTATTTATCGGTGTTCAGATGGTTTTTGTCATTAGGATTGATGAACAGCTAAGGTGGAGGACCAACTTGCTATATTTAAAGGTCTGGGACCAATGATGCAATCTTCCCTAAGAAATACTTTTAACCCCTGTTTGGTATAAGTTAAAATTTGATAAAAATCTCAACTCAAACCATATCTCATGGGATTCAAAACTTTTCAATCCCCCTTTTTAAATTTCAAATTTTACTAAAAATCTGATTTGATTCTACACAATAAAAGGTGCTTAACTTGTAGAAGAAAAAGAAGCAATGAAATCATAAACAACCATTACTGCTTATTAGTACTCAAAAGTGGCTAGCAGCAGGGGCTAGTTTTTGTTGTACCTAGCACTGAAACTGAAAACTTAAAAGAATCCAGTACATAAGATTCAAGGTTTTTGTTTTTTCTTTTACTACCCCCCTCCTCTTAGCAAATTCTAAACCTGCTTCTTACTGTGGGTAGCGGTAGAGGGATCAATGCCAGCCACAGCAGCCTGGGATGGACCAGCATTTGATGGATCCTTGAGGAAACCATTCATTGGAGGAGCTCCAAAGAATCCATGGTGAGGAGCCATTGAAAATGGCACCTGTGGAAACGTCACGTACCCATAAGCGCCCGGGTCGACAGCCCTCTTCACCAGTGGCTCACCAGTCAACGAGCCACGTTCACCGCCATCGTATTCCCGGTAACGATGCAGGTACAGAGTCAGTGGCTCAATGTAGTCATCAAATCCTAGTTTGCTCATGGCCCAAAGAACATCTTCAGCAGTGATGGTCTTGCGTTGCTCCCTCTGGCAACGATCATTGGCTTCGCTAGTTATGAATCCAATGAATTCAGAAACACACTCTTGGATGGTTTCCTTAGCATCGTCTGATATTTTTGCATGTTGAGGGAGGATTCTGCGCATGATTCTGATGACGTTCGCTATTGGCATGAAGCGATCTTGCTCCCGAACAGTGCATTCAGTGTCATCACTGGTGTTGGTGGTCTGGTTCATCTGAGGAGGCAGCTCTGGTGCTTTTGTACCTATGCAGTTATAAAGTTTCTACCCATTTAGTCCAAACAATTCCTACATTGTATGAAATGGTTTGTCCTCAATCTATAGGCCCATGGGCTTAATAATGTTGGCTTAAAAAGAGTAGTCCAGGGCTTTCAGCCCACTTGGCCCATCAAATCAAATCGAAACAGACAATAGCCCACACTGAAAAGTGACCCCTTCTATTTTGTTCATTGGACTCCAAATTGGAGCAAATGAGTAGAAGACAAATATTGTTGAAAAGCAAATGAAAGCAGCAGAAACTGCTAAATTCTTGATGTTAGTCATTAATTTTGTCACGTAGTCAATTATAAAGTTTCCTGTGAATCCTCACCAGTCAAGTTTTTCTACTCCTCAACGCACATTTTGTGTGTATATGTGTGTGTGTCTATATATATATATATATTTGATTTTAACCAAATCTCCTCAGACAGGTGTTGAAACTTGCTGCAGGTTTTAAGAATAAGTGTTGCTTATATTTTGCATAAAATATTGGTATATGAACAGAGAAACGTGCCCTGGAGAGGGAACAAAACATCTCTGGTAATTTGCAGGTGCAAATCTAGTGCAAAATAAGCCTGGTTTGGAATTGTGGCTGAGAATGCATGAGTGACATATGTTAATGTACTTCTGTGGGTCAAACACAGCATGCATGCCACTTGGTATCGGTTTGTCTGCTACAATTCCATCAGCCATTTGCTAAATTCGTAGCTACTGTTACAGGATACCTGTGAGAGTTCTTTTTCCAGGTGGGGTGGGGTTGACAAGTGAAGAGCACTTGAAGTCTAGAAACTGGATCACGGAAATTTTATGGAGGAGAAAGAAAGAGGAATATGAAGATGAAGAATAAGATCATAGAACCGGGGGAAAAAAAGCTATGCCCTATAAACTAGAACAAACTGTATGTCTGTGTGTTTGTGTGTGTGAGGGAGAGCGAGAGTTCAAAAGACAAGCAGACTAATTATACGGAAAAGAAGACTAATTACACATATTTAATTAACAACACAAGAATGCCACAAAGTTTATGACAGAGAGACCTTAATTAATAATCAAAAGATGTATGAAAAGCTCTATCTCTCTCACCCGTGTGTGTGTGAGAGAGGGAAAGAGAGTGTGTGTATAACATGTACATATATAGTTGAGAGAAGCCCTAATAAAAAAGTATGGAAAGGTACCATTTTTTTTCCCTTTCTCTGTGTTTGTGTTGCCTGCGTGTATATTTTATACATTTACACATACACATACACACGCACACCCACACAAAGAATAGAGCGCATGCTGTATATAAGCCAACAAGGGAATAGCAAACAGATTTAAGGACATATATAAACCCTAACTTTAAACCTTACCGCCGGAGCTATTCTGTGGCAGCGCCCTGCGGTAGCCATGGAAGCCTCCATTTCCTCCTCCGAGTTCCATCTCTCTCTCTCTTCAAATTTTTATTAAACTGAAATGTTAAAAGAAGTAAATGAGAATTGTCCATATTTATAAAGCAAAAACTGAAAAGAATACACGCAACACGTGGCAGCAGGCGTTGTGAACAAGGCGAAGGCATTCGCCGGTAAAAAAAATAGGCGTTCACAGTTGGGCAGCACTGGGAACATTGACCGGCAGACATAGGAAGCCATTTTAATGTGTATGCTTTATATATGTGAAGTCTAATGTTGGACCTTGTAATAAGCGAGGGTGACAAGTTTTTATTTTTATTTTTATGTTTTTCTTCAATTTTTCATTGCATTTTATCAATGTTGTCAAAATGAATATGACATTTTAATTCTCGTAAAAAAAAATCACGATAAAATATCGTGTGCATTAGTCTACATGTAATGAAACAAAAAATACAACAATCATCAAGTATTTATCCTCAATAATCATGTAATTAATTCGAGCAGTCAACTTGGCAAATAATTAATCTTAATCATGAAAAGAAGATAAAACTTTACTTTCATTAACGCATGACTTTAAATGACTCGAGTATATATGGACTTGAATGCGAAACAATTTTAAATTAATTATAAGATATTTCAAATTTCATGAAGTCGTGACAATAAAAGCTGAATTCAAATATTTTATGCTATGATGCATTACTTGTAAAATTATCAAGTGCTTAGCGAAGACGAGAATTTAAGTTCATCTCAAATTCAAACTATTGAAAATTTGATTTTAGAGAAATTGGATATTCTTCTTATGAATACCATCTCAAAATATGTAAATATATATTCTTCAAATTGGATATATGTTCTCTAATATTTTTCTTTCTCCAATTCCTTCTTTTGGTTCCAAAAGCACGAAATTTATCTTCCCAAATGCATATTATTTTCTTTTTTAATCTAGTTCCGAGCTCCTGAAAATGGTTAGAGAACAGCATTCGCATTCGCATCTGAATTTGAATATGTAATTTTTTTTTTCATAAGAATTGAAGTGCGTACTGTTGCGGCTTAGACAGCTAAAATGCATCATCATTGGAAACAAAATTTACATTTGCTTAAACCCAATCTAAAATATTGTAATCTCCAATTGTGTAGCCTCAGTATAACTATGTAATTATTTCAAGCGGTCAACTCATAAATGGACTTTTATGTCGGATAATCTAATTTTAACCATATACTAGTTATTGGCACACGCGATGCGCGTGACTTTTTGTAATGACGTATTTAATAGAGTTAAACAATTCACGTATTAGATAATTTGTTGGAAAATTGAAAATCTATTGTTCGGAATTAGAATGAAGAATTCATTAACTAAATAGCAATGGTATAAAATGAAAAGAATTCACATTATGGACTTTTTTTGCATTAGTGATCTAACAATCAATACTTCACAACTATTTGGTTAACCATTCTATGAAACTTGCTTTTAACTTGGTAGACATCTTTCAATTACATAAAATTCGTATAAAATTTATGTTACATCTATTAAGGATAAAATCTCACGTCGAATGCAGATGGAAACATATATCAACTTATAAGGCTCTAGGTTACTTTTCTTAATAATAAGATAGACTTTTAAGATGTAACATGATATCAGAGTCCATTAAGTTCTAACGAACGATTCCATCTGATTAAGACTTAAAAAATGAGCATACAAATTTCAAGATTGATCTGCTCGAACGAGTCATCATCTTGCGAGGGTATATTAAGGGATAAAATCTCACATTGAATAAAGATGAAAACATAGACCAAGACTTTAAGCTATTCCTCTTAACAAAGTTGACATTTTAAGATGGACCCCAAATCTTAACAACATCCAACTAAATCTTGTCACATATCTACTTCAAATACATTTTATTCGGATCAAACTTGAATGCCTAAAACAATCACTTTTGGGACAACATAAGCCTCTATTTTTAACTCCCAACTACCTTATAGCTGCTATGAGAAAGAATCAACTATTCATTTCAGTTAAAAGAAACTCAAATAAGGAAAAAATAATAATATCACAATCCCTATGGTATGAAACGTGAAAATCTAAAGTTACACAAGCTAATTTGTCAAAGTAATTGAGAACAAAATACCAATTCTAGGAACTTCATGATCATTCACCATTTCAAAGTTCTTGTACGTAGGTGTAACCCACATAGTTCACATCCTTGCAAGAGAGAATCTGCATCCGTAAAAGGATGCTAAATTAAAAAAAATAAAAATTGATGACATCTTAATGCTAGAGCAGAAACCAATTATACAGTACATAAGTTCCATAAAGCATGATTTTAGAAAATAGCAAATGCAGTTCAGATACCTCATTAACAACCAATAATTATAGAGCAAAACTGAATAACAAATGCTTGTTGTGATAGCCATCCTTGTTGGGGATTTACGACTTCCCCCAGCTTTGAAGTTGATACAATGTGGCTGGAAGCACGTATAACACCAATTAAACGTTGAAGATGATGAAGAAACAGGAAGAAAAACCCGCAGATTCCAGTAAGTGTTCCAGAAATCCGGTAATTCACCAGAAATAAGAACAGATCGAATTCAGCAAGAATAAAATGATAAGAACAGAATTATAACAGGAAGCAATCCCTTCCTCGGGCCTTTACTAAGGGATTCACCATTTCTCACTTTCTACATTTGCATAAATTTCTGCCTCGATTGCATTGCCCCAATTCTACAGACTAACACACATATTTATAGGTAAACAAATGGAATATAAAGCTAACTAACATAAGCTCCATCAGTTGGAGATTTCAGTTTTAATTTTTATATGGTATTTAAAAATTGTTCGAACATTATTGAAGATGGTTGTAATAAGAAGATGGTACTTTGAAAAGGCCATATGAAATAAGAACCATGCTACATTTACATATAGAAAACCTACAGAAATTTTACAGAATACACACAAATCTGTGCGACCCAATTTTTTTCCAATATTTAATTTATGTGGGGTCCACATTCCTTGTGAGGATCTGTAAGAGTTTTGTAGATTTTTTTTTGTACATATGGAATTCCCCATGAAATAATTACTTGAAGATAACCTTAGAAGAGGTTCAAACTACTAAACTCCTAAAATTGCGTCCACTGCTCGAGTAGTTTTAATGAAATAATTCATTAATTATAAAATAGAGGTACTGAAAAACTGATGAATTGAGAAAATCTCAACACATAATATTTTACTAAAATACAATCTATCTAAACCTGACAACATTTTGCCTTTAAATAATCAAATGGATCAAGGCCCCAGCTATTTGAATAAACAAAGGAATAAATCACTGAGAGGAGTAAATTGAAAAGGCTTCCATCAGGCGATCAATATGGTATGTGTTGATCAAAAACTTCTCAAGTAATATTATTTTGAGAGATTCTTTCTCAATAACAACTTTCTTCGTGACGCTCAATGAATTTCTTTTATCTAGATAAAATATTATCATTTTCTTTTTCATTCGTCAAACGACTCAAAACAATAATTTTTTTGTCTCGCTATTGCCACAAAAAATCGTCAATTAAATTATGAGTTTTGCCCTTTGTACAAAAAAAGGGATGACAAAAATGCTACAGATACTCACATGAGATGGGCCTCATATGAATTAAATATTGCCAAAAAAATCTGCGAGACCTACATGTGTGAGTGATCTGTTGCATTTCTGTCATCCCAAATTCTGTACATGAAACAGTGTTCTTAAATTATTATTTGCTGACTAGCTAGTTAAAATAGTAGTCAATACAAACTTTTTCTCACCATTTAAAATTAACAGGTTATCGAGCCACTCCTTAGATATCTCGACGTCAGGTTCCTCATAAAAAATTGGAGCATCGTCAGATTCACTAAACACCAGTGCGCGTACAAGGATTTGGGTGCAATGCGGTCTCAATACCTGATTTCTTTCCAATGTCGCCTGATTGGATGTTATGATTAGTTGCCGGAACCTATGATGAATTTCCAGACCTTTCCATTGACTGTACGAGGACACTGCTACTGTTCTCACACGAAAAGCTACTTGTACTTAAACCGGCAGGGCCTCGACTTTTGGTACGATTTGGGACACCCTGGGATTCGGACCAGACTGATGGACTTGAAAGTTGAAGCAGTTTTACTATCGATATTTTGGAATTAATTATATTTTTTTTGGACCTATATCTATCCGAAGCATCCAAAGTTCAACCAATAAAGTTTTTTATTAATATTTTTCTCAACAGATTTTTCGATATGGAAAACATACATAATGGTGTTGGTACAAAAACGCACAAATTGGTATTGGTTAACTGCCCTTGTGGGTCTTGATTTATGCTGCTACTGTTCGCATTACGTTTTACTAACTACTTTACTAATGTTTCTATGGTTTTATTTATGTATTTATTTCCAACCTTTCTATAAAAGCTAAAAGGTGATAGCTTTCGTTTGTTCCCATTGTCTACATAGTTTCTGAACAAATACAAAGATGATAAGCCATTTTCATGGCCGCGCCACCATTGTGAAGATGATGTTTTTGGGCTTCTTTTGCCTTGGAACTCCCGCAGCAACCAGGTGGCAGACTGGGATTCTTGAATTCTCCGGCCGAGAAGAATTAGCAACCTGGGGTGGATACGGAGAAGAGAAGCTCTCCAGAGTTATAATCAGTGGCAAAATTCTTTGTCAAGCTAATAGACATGACAAAGCTCCATTTCTTTCATATTCGGTCTCAGGTTCGTGCATAATTTCAATTGAAAACAAGTATAAAAAAAGGCAACCAAGAAACTTAGTCAACCCTTAGCTGGTTCAGACTTGTCCCATTTTTAATTGGGTCGAGAATTAAAAACCCTAATTCTAAACCAGATAGTGGTTATGGGGCTAATCAGTCCTTAACTGCATGAATCATACGAATTATCACTTCTGTAGGTGCGCAGGTGGGTGTTATATGCAATACTAATGGGAAGACTAGGAAGATATGGGCAAAAGGCACCACAGATGAGTATGGAGAATTCATCACTGAACTTCCTTCTCATCTCCATGCAATTCACAACTTGGAAAAGATATGCATTGTCAAAGTTTTTCATCTGCCAAAACGTTCTGCTTGCCGGCAAGAGAAACACGAAAATATAGAACTCACGTCAACTGGCGATGGTATACGTAGTTATTCGACGCATAACATATACTTGATGATGTCAAAATTCCCAAAAGTGCACATTAGTGACGCGACAAAGTCAGATGAAATGGTAAATAACCTGTAACATAATAGAGCAAGGAATTAGCCGCAGCTTGTGTGGATGGCGCTTTAGTCACGCTATGAGTTGCACGTCTCGTCCTGTTGAATGAAATCGCGAACTGTTGCAGCTGAGAATCTGTGCGTGTGCGTGTTCACAACAAACGACGTGTAAATTTAGCATATATCTTCACTTCTTTAACAGGGAAACCAACGCAGTCTAAAACTCAGACGGATTTTGTGACATGTTTCATTCAAGAGTAATTTACATGCAGCTGAACCACTAAGAAATTAATTAATCCCCAGATATTTTTGATACGATTAGAAACTCTCCAAAATTCTCTGATTAGCATCAGATATGGTACATTTAGCAACAGCAGCACAACATTTAAGCTTGTCTACTTCCAAATCAGATATCTCAATGGAGAATTCTTGCTAAAAAACCATGACAAGTTCCACTCTGTTCAGGCTGTCGAGGCTTAAGCTCTTCCAGAAATAAGTTGTTCTGTTAAACATGCAATACACAACATTATCGTTATCAATTTACCTCACAAAATGCTCCTAAGGTATACGAGTCCATGTTATCATTGCTCGAAAATCAGATAAAGAAGGATTGAGGATACATCACGAGAACACTTGACTAATTAACTCAGCAGCATTGATCTTGTTAAATTTCTTCACCAGCTTAATAGCTCAAGCAAAAAACATAATGAAGCAATGGTTCTTACATAAAAAGGAAGCAAAAAAAGCATAATGAAGCTTAATAACTCGAGCAAAAATCATAAAAATTCTTTCTTTTAATTACTATTCAAGTTGATTCTTACATATTTAGGAATGGCAACAAGACGGCTAGTGACGTCCCATGCCTGACACCGCCACCGCCACCGCCACTGCCAGGATTTTCCCTTGCCCTGATTATATATATATATATATATTTTTTTTTTTTTATTTTTTTTTTTTTTTTTAAATTTTTAGGGTAATTTGGGAACTGAACGTGGGGCGTGGATTTTTTGGGTCAAGTTAGCATCACTATACATAATATCTATGTCTTACGTCTTGAAACTAAATGAGAACAATATTTTCTGAAGTCAAAAAAAAAAAAAAAAAATTAAAGATCTAGCTCAATTGAAGTATTTGCAAATAAACAATAAAAAAATTGAAATATTTCTTACCATCAAAGTCAATTCGTCCAATAAAAATCTAAAATCTCCAAGAAAAATTTTAATAGCCAAGCAAACATGCAATTATTTTATCATTGGTGGAGCCAAAATGGTGCAACTTTTGGTCCCCAGTTAGAAAAAGACTGCTCAAAATTCTCTTCCTTTGCTGCCATTTTCATTAGCCTCATCATTTTATATGATGATAAAGACATATAACCACCACCCTTTTGATATCAAGACAAGATTCTGTTGCATAAATCATTTCCTCCATCAATAATTTTTTTTTAACACAGGAATTTTTCCATTAATTCGTATTCTGTAACTGTTGTGCAATACTGGTAGGACTATCAAAATGTATAGAATTGAAATATCTGTGTGCCTTGATACAGTCTGCGGGCTTTAGTTGAGTTGGATCTATGGAGCTTAATGTTTTCTAATATTTTCTTTCTATGTTTCTTGAAAAACTTTAAATTATAGTTTAAGTCTCCACTTGGTAAATTTTAAGTACACGTAACTTTCTCGGTCACGATACAAAAATTATGGATTGTTTGTATGTTTTGATTCATGTGAGCTTGTTCGTCATGTCATATATCATCATCAATACTTAATTAATGAGGTATGATTGAATGTTCATACTCCCTTTAATTTGTTCTCGTGACTATATAAGTGACGTGCATATTCTAATTTGATAGCACATCATACTCCTTTAACATGGTTGGAGAGTGATTCGATCCATTAACAATAACAATTTCTTTAAACTTCAAAAAATCTTCGACATGTGCCCTTTTTATTCTTTCTACAAATCTCGTGCAAGTCGATCTTGACATTTCAAGTTGTCAAGCATCTTGCTTCGATTTTTAGACTTCAAGTTTCTTAATTATGCAGACCATCATATATAAATATGCCTCATACTTTATAATCAAACTACAAAGCATTAACAATTTAACCAATATATAAGCCCTGTTGGCTCCATTAAAATTATTAATTTATTTTTCTGTCTCTTCTTATCAATCACATATTTTTCAATAAAATAATATTACACGTAATCTCAAAACTTTTTTTTAACTAAACATTCTTTAATATATATATATATATATATATATATATATTATTTCAACCATTACAGTTTTTTATATTCTGCCGCCGTTTGATTCCTATTTTTCTCAAAATTCATTTTTCTCTCTTCTTTTTAATCACATTTTTCAATAAAATAATATTATACGCAAACACAAAATTTTTCTTTAATTTTTAACTACACATTCTCCATCAATTAATTATTCAAAAATATATTTTCTCCCTACAAATGACTACCAAACAGAGAGGTTGTATACAAGAATAATGAGATTGTTCATAAGAATAATATAACAGTAGCCCAAGACGAATGATGTGACTCTCTCCATTAAACCCACTTCAAGCATCCCTTTCCCCCACGCATACGCCACCCAACAGACCACATTATTCATAGCAAAAGCAAAGCCCATGCTCAACACAAAACGCATCATTTCAAGAAAGTTCCAAACTCGTAGGATAATAGGATTTCATAGTATTTTACATAGCCTAGCATCATTTTTTCACAACCCTATTTTTTTCAGATTTGTTTATTCCCCTTTATAATTATTCAAGTAATCAAACTGAAGTATTTAATCTAACTATCAAATTTGGTACCTCCTTGAACCCCTTTGACTTTCCTTCTTGCAGGAATGATCATAATTAATATATACAGATTCTTATCTTAGAGGATCCCATTCTTTATTGGGTTGGCGAGAAATAATATTTTAGTATAGTAGCAGTAATAATAATGGGGAACGTGAGTGGAAGAGAAGAAGGAAGCGACAACAGCCAATATGGGGTTGAGGGTGGGGGTGCAGGTGCTGGTGGTGGCGCCTTGCAGGATGGCATGGCTGATCAAGATCCTGCTGGTGGTGAATTCATGGGTCGTTCCCCTCCTCCCAGCCCTAGGACTTCTCACTGTCCTTTGATGTTCAGACCTCAGGTCAGATATATTTTATTTATTTGTTGTGGGTTTTCAGTATTTCATCTCATTGTTTGTATTCATATTAATGAAGATTCCTTTTAAATTTTACTTTTAGGTGTAAAGATTTATTTATTTTTGTTCCAATTGAGTGAAATTTTGTAGTTTAGTTTTAAACTGTTTTATCATGTGGGGTTGTCGTAAGATTTGGCTTGGGTGAATATAAATTCCAATTATTATGGCTGGATCTGGTGGAAAAAAAAAGTAACTTTTCTTTAATTATAAGATTAACGAAGGGCAATAATTGTGCTCCAGTTAATTGTTCTGAAAATATAGTAAACAGTTTTTTTCAGTATTTAATTTTTACTTTTCATTGTTGAACTTGATTTTAATTTTATCAGGTAATGCTTACATAGCGAAATTTCCCAGAACGATTTTATCTTTCTAAGGATTAATTAGCAGTGAAGGATAATCAACATAAGGAAAAGGTGTTATGGGGTAGTTATTTGATTATCCTCCTTAAATTGAACTAACGGGTTCAACTTTTTGAGCATGAATATGCAGAAGTAATAGGTTGCATAAAATTTGTGATGGCGGTTGCAAGTTTTTACCTTTTTTCTTTGGCTCTCGTTTGCAGAAAAAATGCAATATCATTAGGGGTTTCTGTTTGATGTAGGTCAGCTAGTTGGCATTTACGTTGTAACTACCTGATATGTTAGATTATTGGTCTGCTTATGGCATGTTTGCTTGGGTAGATTACACAATATTGGACACATTAAATAAGAAAAAGAAGTTGAACTCTTGTCTATTGCAATGTCGAATATAATATAATACTACATAGCTAACATGCACTTAGAGTTTAGTAGTTTACTCAACTCATGTTTCTTTCAGATGCCATTGGTTCCTTTACAAAGACCTGAGGAGTTGAACATTCCCAGTCCTTCATGGATTCAAACTACTTCGCGGTATGAAGATGTTTGTAACGAGAAAGGTATTCCGACAATGATTACCTGGAGCCTTGACGGAAAGGAAGTTGTTGTGGAAGGATCATGGGATGATTGGAAAACAAGGTGAATTGCATTGGTTTCTCCATATATTTTCCTATTCTAACTCAAGCTCCAAGAATCATAAGCAGTTTTGAACAATGATATTCTTTTATCAGGAAACCCTTGCAAAGATCAGGAAAAGACTTTACCATTATGAAAGTACTCCCTTCAGGAGTTTATCAATACAGGTTCATTGTTGACGGACAGTGGAGGTATTCTCCTGACTTTCCATGGGCCCAGGATGAATCAGGCAATGCTTACAACATTTTAGACTTGCAGGTAGTTTTTGTTCTCTCTTCTTAGTTTCCTCCTCATCGATGTTGCTTACCTTTTTATGATTGCATTTGATTTCTTTTTTTTTTTTTTAGTTTCCAGTTGTTTCATTTATTTATTTCTCTTTCCCAAATATGTACAAAGATACTAAAGAGGACCCTATGGACCTTATTTTTCGGGCAAATTGACATCAATCTAATGCTAAATTTTGATCCTGTGTTCTGTTAGTTCTAATTCAATTGCAAGTCTGGTCAGAAGATGCTTAAGCGGCTGACCTGAAGATGAAACCACTGAGATTCAGTGTTGAATTATTTGTTTATGTTATCTTTAAGCAACCTTGTTATGTGGCCTAATTTAACATCAACTCTGTCCCAATATAACATTTCCTTTTGTGTTGAACAACTCTGATCATTCCCTCAGGTGCATGTGCATATGTGTGTTTGTGCGCATGCGTTCCTAGCCGTGTAGTATTACTATAAAGATTAACCGGCACTCTCATCACTAGGAATATAACCAGTATTTTCCACGAGTGGTCGTTATTCTGGAAAAAATTGACAGACTAGAGAATCTAGTTGGTTTTTAAGCTATAATCATCATTGTGATGCAAGTGTCATAATATTCTTGGTGCTTAGAAAATTGCAAAGCATTAATGATAATTATATTACTCTGTCAGCATTTATCTTTGTGGATATTACTTGGGAAATGTGCATCAGGAACCCATCCTGATTGGGAAGATGATCTGTGCATAAGATCTGTTGGTAAAAACTTAATTAGCAGGGCTTTATTGCATAACGAATATTTCTGTGTACTTTGGTCTTCTTCCAACGAAGAATAAAAAGGCGCTTCCATATGGAACATTAGGAAGGAAGTAGGTTGGAGTTGTTTGAGGAGTCTCATCTGTATGGCCATTCTGTAGAATATATGACAGATCTTGAAGAATCATGCCATCCAATTTACTTTTGTAGTTTATTTTACTTCCTGACTAATTTTCAAGTGCTGTTTTCTTTAACTTACATTATTACGTGGTTGTGTAAAAATCATCAATCGGCAGTTTGCCCTGTTGATTGTTGAATTTGGAAGCTAAAATATAGAAAGCTTAAATTTTGATGTTGAGGATTTAATATATTCTGCTTTGAGTAAATAACATTCTGTTCCCATGCTGCTGCTAACAGAAACTTCCCTCAAATTTTGTTTGTGTGGAGGATCTCTATGGTTAAGAAAGAGGAGTTCTGTGAGGGAGTTTAAGGTGAGTGTTTATAGATTTGCAACTAGAGGTTTGGCGACAGACTGCCAGGGTAGAGTCTGGTGCATTGAGAGAAAAAATATAAAAATACTGTTAAGAATAATAGAGTAATGAAATGGCTATATTGTACATAGAGATGTCATTATGTTGATAAGATAACAAGATAGATAATTTCCCAACCTTGCACCAATGGCCTGACCGAGTAAATTTTCTAGATTGATTCATTGGTATTTGCAGGACGGTGCACATTCATAATTACGTCTGGATACAAGTTCTTGTTCCCTTTTTGTTTTTTGCATATGTGTATTTGCATGTCGTCTGTACAATAGAAGGTTCATACTTGAAACTACATATGCTCACCAATGCATGCTGCAGGAATATGTCCCAGAAGATATTGATAACATTTCCGGATTTGAACCACCTCAGTCCCCAGATGCCAGCTACAGCAATCTGCAACTCGGTCCAGAGGACTATGCTAAGGAACCGCCAGTGGTTCCTCCACATCTACAGTTGACTTTGCTTAATGCTCCGGCACCTCAAATGGAGATTCCACCTCCCTTTTCAAGACCTCAACACGTAGTGCTAAACCATCTCTACATGCAGAAGGGTAGGAGCAGTCCATCAGTTGTGGCACTTGGTTCAACTCATCGGTTTCATTCCAAATACGTGACAGTTGTGCTTTACAAGTCCATAAAGAGGTGAAATCGGAAATCTGCAAAAATTACTGTCTTTATTCCTTAAATGTAATTGATATGCTTTTCAATAGTAAATGCCAGGCCTAATTCTTGTGTGACCTTCGGAAAAAACCATACAAGGAACTTTGAAACCTATATGGAATGCAAATACTTGGGCACTTATCCCCCAGTTTGTGATTTTATCATTGTTTATCTTTTACCTTTTCGTTTTTCTGTCTTTTTTATTTCTTTTCTTTTACCTTTCGGCTTTGATATCTTCGTTTCTCCTAAAATTGCTTGTGGAACTCTATTTTGTGGTTTCTTGGATGCTTATTAAGAGGAAATGACACTGCAGAAAGAGAACCAATTGGAATCATTTTTTCCCCCTGGATAGTTTGTCTTCATTTACATTTTTCATTTTTGTGTCATTAGAGGTCTAAGTAATCGTGGTTGTCTGAAAGCAGTAATCTATGCTCGTCCTTGTGCGGATGGAGGTTCATTCCAGATCAGGGGCTCCCCTAATCACCAAATTAATTGTTCACTTCAACTTAAACGACTACAATTAGACCTATTTTATGACCCTTAACATCGCCAAGAACCAGATATGATACTATACAATACGACGGAGAAGAATTGTTGAAGATGATTGCAATTGCGTAACTCGATGTTGGTTCAAATTCAGATCCTTTCATTGAGAATGTAAGAATCAGAAGGGCTGTGGCTGTTTTGCACCTCTAGTCGGAGTAATCTTTCGGGCTGTGCTGCAAGGATGTTTGGCACTTTGTTCTGTTAGGATGGAGAAGTATCTATTTAACAGGAAAATAGTTGAATATTCCGGTTAGAAAAGGGATATTTTCTTGTACATTCACTTAAAATTTAAAAGTCAAGCTGTTATTCAAAATTGTAGCCGAGTTTTGTATAACCAACTTTAACAATTTCTTTGTGCATATTCAGTCTTTGAACATAACGTTCAAAGAGATATCCTGGTTTAATTGGCCGTGTGGCTACTTGAAAACAGGGCACCCTTCGACCACAATCCCTGGAGCTGTTGGGCAAGATGCCAAAGGACAATGGTCTAGCTTGGATCCCCACCACTTCAAATTTTTGCCCTCATTTTGCAGAGCAAAAAACAGTAGAACTCCCATGAATGCTGTTCCAGCATCTAATGCAGCAGAAAGAACATAGTTGTACTTTTGCCACCATGTTTTCCTGTATTTGAACACAAAATAATTGAAGATGGTTCCTATAATGATCCAACTAGCCATATTGGTGGGAGTGGCTGGTGGCATTCCAGCGAAGCCATAAGATATAACTGGTATGTTGATTAAGGGAATCCATTTCTTATCTGGGAAGATTTTGCTCAGGATCCAAACGGGTACTGGCAAGAATGCTCCGATGAGGAAGAGCCAAACCAGGTTCCTGTACATTACCCCAGGTCCAAACAACCGCTCGGGTCCGATTAGACCCCAAATGACAGAAGCATCAAAAGTGACTCGGAATTTGGGACATGTCCATGGGCTCTCGGGATGTAATGCCTCGACATCACAGATGTTCTCAATGCTTCCCAACATCCACCATGCTACTGCGAGGTTGACTGTACCCGAAACTAGTGTTCCCACCAGCTGCAAATTGGAAAAAAATTAAGAAAAACATACTTGATACCATGGATACTGATGATAGTTGTGATTTGGGGTTTGTGGTACAAACCTGAGCTACAAACATGCATCGTGGTGGAATTTTCATGTAATGCCCAAGTTTAAGGTCGGCTAAGAAAGAAAGAGCGTGAATGGTACTTATGCGTCCATATATCTTGAAAATAAGGCTCGCAATGGGTTTCCCCGGGAAGGATATACCCAATAATGAACTGAGCAATTATGTCATATCCAGGTTGCTGCACAGCAGTCATAATCAAATCACTGAATTAGACATTTCTCAAAACCCTGCTAAAATCTTGCAGTATTCATTGATCAAAGAGGCTAAAAACAACTTGAAACGGATTTGGGCCGTTACCCTGGTTGGTAGTTGCTTGAATGACTCCGATCGGGAGGGTAACAATCCAAGCCAAACCAAATGCAAAGAGCAGACCCCACCAGGGTAGCTGCACGTCTTCTTTCCATATAAAACACATCATGAGGGAAAGCGCAATGCTACCTACTAATAGAACAAGGTACCAATACTGAGGAACTTCCTTGTAACGCTTCATCAGTTTTGAGTGAATGTCGAGGCTGGCATTCTTCATAGCAGATCTACTTTGCTTCCAAATATCACTAGCCAAAATAGAAAATGAATTGTCAATTTCCCAATTAAGGGAGTCATCAACGATACATCGCGTATAGAGCAGATAAACATGTAAGAAGCCAACCTGCCATGGAACAATGCCACGTGTGTGAGGGTGGCTGTAAATCTTGCAAATCCCGACCCAATTGAGAGGGCAAACAGGGGGCTGAGGTAGAGCTTGCCATATTTCTCATAAGCCGGAATATTAAGATCATATTGTGGGGTCAAGATTTTAGCAGTTTCGTATTTGTGACCATTGGAAGTGAACAGCTGACTAGAAAATATGGGGAATTTCCGGGCATCAAAAGTATCGAACTTCCAGTAACATAGTGGGATAATTATGTATACAAACATGATAAAGCCAACCGCAATATTCAGAATCGATGAAAAGGGTGTAACCAATGGACTACCATGATAAGCCCCAATCCCCGCCCAATCGAGGGTGAAGGCACCCACTCCAAGTCCCTGGTATCCCGAACCAATTTGCTGAGCAGTGATGCTATGAGGCCACGCCCAACATACCCAAGAGAAGAATGTCAATATTGGAAACAGATATCCCGGAAATAAGTAATAGGCAAAGCTTGCAGCCATAAAAATAAGGAAAAACTGCATCCTTGTAAGACCTTTTGCTCTGTGTTCCTTTTCATGAAGTGCCCTGCAATAACAAAAACATTACCGAAATTTCCATAACTAAAAGAAAGGAACTTACAATAACATAAGACACTACAAAGTTCATACTTATCATGAGCTCCTTTGACAAATTTGTACCTAACCTAAGGACAGGCTATGCACCGAACAGAATAGCGAAAAGGGGGTCATGTAGCCCACACCAAATTCGTAGGGAAGAACACTTAGTTTGTTATCATTGAGACTCGTTGGAGGTCACCATCCAAAGTGGATTATTGGATCAGTAATCTTAACTTTATGCATGTCTTTTTGAAGAATCTTGTGGCAAGAGAATGTCTATCAAAAACTATCAACTATTGAAGAAATTGTGTCTTCCACTCATTTACTTTCTCTTTATGAACTCTACCCATCAAAATTAATGGTCTCAAGAGGAATAATTACATAATCAAGACAAATGTATGCTGTATATATATTCTTATGAACTGGTTCACATACAATGCATAAAACAGTTTCACTTTATTCACCACTCCCCACATAAAGCTATATACTTTTTTGAACTTTTAAAATGTTCTTTTATTCAGTTCTTCCCAGATGCAAAAATTTTAAGCTTTTAAGACATCCTGTGCATACAAGACACACCATTTTCTGACAAAAAAACATAATTAAAAAAAATTGAGCTTGCAAATTCACATGACACATATATATGCATTAAGCCCGCCAATTAATGATGCAATCGAGGCTTACGACCAATAAGAGGAACATAGAGTGAAAAAGGATTATTTTGTATAAATGTTAAATATTTAGTGCATAGCACTTGAAAGATAAAATAAACAAAAATCTTAAGTTCTTTTTATGTTTGAATATTGTCTTGTGATATATAAGGCTTGAGAGACAACTTTTGAGAAAAGTTTTAGCTGATTTTGATTGATAAAAGTTGATTTAAATGTGTTATTAAAAAAAAATTGGCAGAAAATTGTGCTTCCAATGAAAATGTGTTGTTAAAATTGAAACAAGGGTGACAATTCTTCATTCCAAACATACCTTTAGTTGTTAATGATTCTGATCCTTTCTAATTATTGTTCCTAATAATGTTCAGTGACGATTAATTTCCAATGATTCTAGCCCAGAACAGAACCACTGAAAAACAACAGAAACTGATGGAGATAAAAACAACGGTAAATGGAAGAAAGACAAACCTAAATAAAGCAACTTGAGCAAGATTAGAAGGCCACCACATATGTACTGGATCAACCAAGTACTTTCTCAACATCCCTGCCCATCCATATCCCAATATCTGCAGATCAAGAAAAAAAAAATCAAAATTTTTGTGTGTAATTGGGTAGACAGAGAGAGGGGTTGATAAATTTACCTGGGTAGTCAACACAAGCAGGAGAGCCAACAAGAAATTCAAGCTTTGCTTGTAATAAGCTTTCATGACAGTAATAGCGCCGATGGAGTAAGCATCACCGCCGCCAATGGACACCCCACAATTCGCAATCACAGTGATAATCACATGCTCTTTAACATTGAAAGGCCCCGGGTTGAGGCTGAAGCTCCACCGTCCAAACACCGTGTACTGCTTTGTGGGCAGTGTCGCCGCCATGAACTTGCCCACGGGAAGCACCGCGATTTGCATCAAAATGGCGGAGATGGTCAGAGGCTGCGTTCTGTATAGGAAGAAAGTGTTTAGGAAAATCAAGATTGTACATGAGGCCAGGCCGAGAAACCATGCACGGAATGTCATTACTGGGAGCGTGGGGTCATCAGTTTCCGGTACCACCAGCGCCACCTCCTCCACCGGACATCTGTCTTCGGTTGGTGGCTCTGAGTTCAGCTTCTCCGGCGCTGCTGCGGTGGCCGGGGTACCATGGGTAGACATTGATAGATGTACTCGAATAGTCGAATTGTTGAGAATGTGACAAAATGATGCCGATAATATCATGTCCTTTGTATATAGTGTCATATATATACAAGGGAGAGAGGGAGGGTAGTATTGCTAATATGCCCTTGTTTTTTTTTTTTTTTTTTAAAACAAAATTAATTAGAAGAGAACTCACAAGTAATTAATAAAAGCAGCAAATTCAAATTTAATAGAATAATGCTATTTATCTCATTCAGATTATAATTCAAGTTTACGAGACGTTAATGTGATATTAAGTGAGATAATTTCTATCTTAAGATGTAATAAGAAATTGATGATACATAACATGTTTATGTTAAATTAACAATTAGAAATCAACTCGAACTAATTTATTTGAAAAAGAAATGACTCTACCCTGATCTTTTTCTAGTCTAGTTTCAAAATTGTGGTCCCCATCATTGAAAAAATTGAGAAGAAGATTCTCATTCTTCGTAGGACGAGAATGAAAAATATATTCGTTATGATTTTATATAAAAGATAAAAAATCAAAAATTGTGATTGGATGTAATTGATAACGGTGTTATTTTTTATTTTTATAAAAAAAAAAATGAATATCAAATGGGACCTTAGGACTTTTACAGGGTGGTGCTCTTTTTGAGGAAATTGAGGAGGAGAATCTTAAGAATATTAATAAATTCAGCTCTCGTTTGGTTCGATTAAGTTTCATTTTTTTCTCTTTTATTTTTACTCGCACAATCTTTCATAAGTTAATATTACATATAAATTGATATATATTTTTTTTCTCAATCACCCAATATTATTTCATTCATTATAAGTTGAATTAATGGGGACAAACTGGGTGTCAATCATCATTAATGCAGATTTTGTAATTTACAATTAATTAAAGGAAAAACTGTTGAAGGTAGTCATGAAAGGAAATAACTATAGGGTGAATCAGGTGATAGTGGGTTGCTAGTGCTACTTTTCTAATCGTGTGAAAGACACGTGCTGTCGGGATTCTGACACACTCTTGTTCACTTGTGAGAAAAATGCACAACCGGCAGCCATGTGGTCGTTAGCATGGGCCCCACAAGAAACATTGCCACATCACTATACTGGCCCATAATTTAATGAAAAAAATTTGGATTACAATTTACAACCAACGCCGTTTGTCCAAAAACCGCTTTTCTTAATGAGAGTTTTGGCCTAAGCTGGCTTTCGAGCTTAAACGTCGCCGTTAACTAAGGGCCACATAGGACGAAAAGCACGTGTTATGTATGTGTCCTCTTCGAAACAGACGCCACACAGCACTGTCCATGTCTGTTTACGTGGCAAAGACTTTATGTTATTAAAAATTATGAATAATATTATTTAGTCCCACTAGTGTTACATTAACGTCACATAAATTTATGAGCAAATTCCTCCAACAAAGAAAAATTACGCTATATGTCATGTTACATGATTTAACAGCGTGTTTAGCTAAATAATTTAAGACAAAAAATGCTTCTCATAAAAAATACTAAATTTTAGTCCCTATTTGGTGAAGATTAGAATCATATTTTTAGTATATTTTAATATAAACTGATGAAATGTGTGATTGAAAAGTTATGAATCCATGAAATATGTGATAAAAATTTATCATTGGCCCGTCATGGGATGGTCGAGTTGGTGAGCGCGAAAATCTTTGGTTACGAGTTCGATTTTCCCTGTCAATATTTTTTTAGTCGAGCATGTCGCACCGAACTTGTCTAGTTCGGTTAACTTGACTGACGTAGTTTGTAAGCTATTACGTCAATCCAAAGATTTACTCAGTACGCACCCGAATAATAGCAGTTGCGGGTTAATCTTACATACAACAAAGTTTTTTTTTTTAAATTTAATCAAACAAGAAATTAAGTGAAAAATTAATTTACAACATTTTTCCTTCGCTCCTATGGGAACAAAACGATAACTCTATGATAAAATGGAGCACGTACATCATAAAATCACATAACTAGTGCACAAAAAAATGAGTTAACCTAATAAAAATAGTGTGTCCCAATCAATAAGTAAATAAATATTGTATAAATTTATATGTCTGTGAATTACCACGTTGACAGTAAATTAAGCTCTTGTTTGATTTAGTTAAAATCAGATATTTGTTAGATTTTAATAAAAATTGATTAAATATATTATAAAATTTGTAAATCTCTTAAAATGTATTGTTGAAAATAAATTTTAAAAAATGAATTGTAAAAAATGAAGTCAAATATAGACTAAGCCACTATTTGAAGATGATTAAAATCATATTTTTAACGAACTTTTGATAAAATATATTGTTAAAAAGTTGTAGATCTCATAAAGTATATTGTTAAAATTAGTCCTTGTTTGAGTCCCATTTGGGAAAAAAAATTATTTTGAAATAATATTTTGTGGAGAATCTTTGATTAAAAAATAAAAATAAATTTTCAATTTACGTATAAAATTATTTAATTAGAGAATATGACCGTTATAAATCTTTGATTTCTATTTTTTCTTCATAAAAATGAAAAATATGACAATTATCAATAACATGCAGCCATATTTTTTTGACTTTTCATAATTTATGTGGGGTCCATAATAACTATATTTTTCATTTTTATTTTATAAATAATGTGGATCAAACGGGATCTATATGATTGAAGATGAGTTTTTTTTTAAAAAAATATTTTTAATAAAATGAGGCACAAACAAGTACTTCATTGTTTACGTTGACTGATTAAAATTTGAATTTTTAATTTCCACTTGATTAGGGGAAAGTTTGGAATTCCCAAAGCATAAAAAGTGGGGCCATTTTAGACAGAAGGAGAAGTGTGAACCGAGGATTTAGTCAATGTGGTGGGCCCCAAAGTATAATCGACTTGATGAGTATCAGTCATCAGTCAACTGAGCACTCTTGATTGCAGTTATTCTTACACGTACAACCGGCACACTATTCAAGTGGAGTAGCCTCATACGTGAAAAAGACTTGAAAAATAGTTATATTTTGGCCGATACCATTTATTTGCCATGGAATTAAAAAAATATTTTCTTATTTCTTACTTTTGACTATTTGGTACATTTTATTTGTCATGAAAAATATTTGCTAGGTACAAGTTGTTAATACATAAAAGCTGAAAAATATTTTTCCACTATTTTGATGGAAAAATATTTTCCAGCTTTTTGATCAAATATTTTTTTTTTTTTAGCAATTGGAACACATTCCAAAGTCAATGGTAAAAAAGTTTATCCATTTAATTGACAATTTGCTTAAAAAATAAAGCCAAACGAAAAAAAATTCAGGTAAAAAATTATACCAATCAAACACCTTTTCTCTCAAACAAATTCCAGGCAAATCACTTCCCTGCCAAACATTTTATTTACCACCCATTTTCCATCTTTCTATCAAACGTAGGATCTATTTGATATGAATAAAACTACTTGTACAGAAGAGATTAACAGAAGAGTTTGACATTCACTCATATGCGAGTGGATCCCATGTAAATAAAAAAGTCCAAAAAAATAAATGGGGCCCTTCATTGTGAGTATTCTGTCAACCTCTTCTGTCAACTTCTTCTGTACGAGTAGCGGAATTGATTTCTTATACATGAATTTCATGAAAATATTACATCCGATAAAAATGAATTTCATTTTAACCGTTTGATACGAATGTGAAAATAAAATTTGAATTCCAAGGTACAACCACTTAAAGTAACATTTTCTTTGTTTTTATGAAAAACGAATTCCTATGAATTTAATAGGTTTTTTATTTTCCAACTAACATGGAATTGTAATTCTTTTCTACATTTGTCTATCGAACAGACCCTTAATTGGGCTTGTTTTTCAGGAAAAATGAAAAACGTTTTCCTTCTTTTTACTATTCACGTATTTGATTGAACTTGTTTTCTAGGAAAAACGTTTTCCACCTTTTTCCAAGGTACAAGCTGTTGATGCACAAAAGTTAGAAAATGTTTTTTCACCATATTGGTGGGAAAATATTTTTCAACTTTTTTTTTTCTTTTTCTAGCAATTAGAACACATTTCAAAGTCAATAGTAAAAAAAATTATTCATTTAATTGACAATTTGTTAAAAAACAAAGTCAAACGAATAAAAAAAAAATTTAAAATTTTTTTGTTAATTTTTTTTTTTTTTTACTTTTTTGCAATCCAAACAAGTTTTAATGTAGATTGTAAAAAAAATAATCCAAAAAGTAACAATTTGCATGAAAAATAAAGTCAAACGAATTATGTGAAAAATTATATCAATCAAACACCATTAATTACAATTCCATGTAAAACAAATTATAGGCAATTCAATTATCTGTCATTCATTTTTTTTCCACCCATTTTTCCACATTTGCAATCAAACGGACTCTTAATTCTTAGTGACAAAAATTGAATTCCAATCTTGTTACATGTACTCGGAGTTTGACACTGTGAGTTACCCCACCCACCGCACAGCACCGGACTGGACCGCCCGCCCTCCATCTCACTTTGAAGGCGGGGCCCTCACACTTGTCGGAAGTGGAGGCCCAACTCCATGTGAGGAAGCCGGTGGTGTCGAGTAATTCGGAGTGTCAAACTCCGGGTACAAATGACTTAATTCATTGAATTTTAGCTTACAAACTCTATATCTTCGTGATCTTTACCCAATGCGCACTCAAATGGTAGCGGCTGCGGATTTCCCCTGTCAACCAAAAAAAAAATATATATGACAAAAGCCAGGAAAAAATAAGAATACACCGAAATGTTATTGGTTGTTTCTTGTATTATTAGCTTAGTCAATTCTTGTTACATTGCGACTTGCGTAAAATGCAATCTAATACATTGAAACATATATGATTTTATCAGTTTTTAAAAAGCACGCCTACGCGCAAAGTGTGACTAAGGCGTTTCGTCTTGAGTTTAAGCGGGAATTAAGCGGTCAACACTCTCGTTGATCGCTTAATATTATTTTTATTTTATTTTTTTATACTTTTCATCTTCATTAAATGCACATTTTTTTTTTTTTTTTGTAGATGAAGAAGAAGATATTGAATTGGAGTCCAATAAAGAGTTAAATAAGATTTAAACTACAAGCTATCTATGTTATGTAATTAAGATTTTGAAACTTATCTTTTTTGTAGAAATTATTAAGTACATACAATATTTTATAATTTTAGATGTTCGGTATATATTATATGAATTATTGAATATTTATTTACAATAATTAAAATTTTAAAATCAAAAAACATTTTTTTACGCTTAAACTTCGTCTAGACTCGTAATGCTTGAAATTTGGTATCAACGCCTAGCCACGCTTTATGTTTTTTAGAATACTAAATTTTATTGACATGACATTTCTACAAAAATAACCGCTAATAACATAGTCAAATCCCTCCTTATTTGCCTAAGATAGTGTGTAGAAAGTCACATGCCTATAATGACTATAATGTGATATTGTTGAGCCTAGGAATGGATGCAGTCCGATTTGATTTGGTTTTGAAGAGAGCCGTATTGGATCAAGTACCAATGGGAATCTTAAAAATGGAATCATCGATTCTATATCTAACTATAGAATCGATCTGATCAGTCTGGTTTGGTTCTTTATATTAATTTTTTTTTATCAAAATAAACTATTAAACTACTTATTGACTAAAAATAGATAAAATATAGTTAATTAAATAAGGCAACAAACAAAAATACACTTCAATGCTCGAGATCAATTAATAAGGGCATAAAAAGGATAAATTATTAAATATAATATAAACTATAAAATTTAGATAAAAAAATGTATATAGTATTTGTAATCAGATTATCTTCAATGAGAAGATCTTGATTCTAATGATTGAACACTTTGAAAACAAGAAGAAATTTGAGTTCTTATGAAAGATTGAATTAAAAATACACTTTTCCTATTAGGGTTACATTAAATCTATGAATTTTTGTAAAATATTTATAAAATTATTTAGATTTAAATGTTGATTATCCATTAAGTTTTACAATAAAGAAAAGAAGAAGAAGTGTATGGATAGTGAAATTTTGGCGTAAGATAATTTTAGGGTCTAGTGTTCAAACATCTGGTATATATTGGTGCAATATATCAACAAAAAGAGAAATTATGGAGAACCAAATTCACTATTTGTTCTTAATGCAGTACCAAAAATCGGACCGGAGCCGATCGATTCTCAATGCATGGTCCCAAAACCAATTCATTTAATAAAGGAATTGGAATCGAACAAATTAGTTCTATTCGGTTCCACCAATTCTAAAGAAAAAAAAAATACTCCTCTCTTGTTAAGCTTCATATGAGCTATTAAGATGATACCACGTGTAAAGTATCCAAAAGACTCATCTCTATCTTCTTGTTTATAAATACTCACATATGGTGTCACTTGAAGATAATTGCAAATTTGTAATTCTCACTTTAGAAATTCAAATTAAGCTCCCGCACTATCCTTCTTTCGCATTTCTCCTACATCCAATTTCATGTTCGATATTTGACTTGAGTTTTGGAGTGCACGTGACCGTGGCTCCCCGCCCCCTTTGTCCTTGGAACCTGCGGTCTTGTACCTCTAACGTGTTTACAAGTGTGTAGTAACGGGCACCTGAGGAGAGAGAAGTAGAAATTTGTTGATGCTTGAGTTCAATCTAGAGATCAACAATACTTTTTGACAAATATGGGCTAAATAGAAGACACCCAAGTTTTTTTTGTTCATTATCATGTTTAGTTTATCCTAACAAATTTTTAAATTCAAAATGTTGGGCGGAGGCCGAGGGGGTGGGGGTGGTTTAACATTGAGTTTTACTCAAGACAGAGAATCTGAAGGATGTTAGGTTCACATTGCGATAAGGATATTGGCTCGATAAAGAGAGAGGCGGGTGCTACTGAAATGATGTTCCTTCTTGATGTTAATTGATTGCTAGGGACCTTTCTTATTAATTCACATCGACCTACTGTTTTAATTGACTTTTTACGCATTTGATAGTAAGTCCTTGTTTGGTTTCACTAAAATAGTTGATAAAATTTTTAAATCAAAAAGTCGACAGTTAATTTTAATCACTAATTTAATGAATTCCACAACTTTTATCAATTTTTTAATTACACATCTATAGACTTTTATTAAAATATACTAAAAATTTAATTTTTAGCAAAAACTAAATAGGGACTAGATATTATTGATTAGTGCAATAAATAAAATTTTTGTTTCGTATTATCTTTTTAAATATATTCAATTTAAGATATCTTATATTAATTTCTTACTAATCAGAAATCACTCCTAGTACTGACAAATGTTCGACCACATTTTAAGGTTTCGTTTGTTTTTCATTAATCATCCATAAAAAATAAAAAATATGATTGTTATCAATCACATCAGCCACCATTTTTTACTTTTTATCTCTTGTGTAGGGCCCATAACGACTATATTTTTCATTTTCATTTTACAAAAAATGAGAATCAAACGGAGTATAAAAATAAGGGTCTGTTTGATTGCAAATATGAATTTTGGGTGGAAAGAAAATGAGTTAAAGAGAATTGAATTGTCAAGAATTTGTTTGGCTGAGAATTGTAATTAATTAGGTTTCATTGATATAATTTTCTACCTGAAAAATGTTGAAAGTTTGATATTCGTTTGACTTTTTATTACATAAAAATTGTCCATTAAAGTGATAAATTTTTTTATCATCGTGTCTAGAATTTGTTTCAATTGCCAAAAAAATAATTAAAAAAAATTTAAAGAAAAGAAAAAAAAAATTGAAAAAATGGAAGTAACTTTTCATTTTCCATGAAATTTTTTTCAAATCAAACATCGCCTAATTTTAAGGTTGCCAATGTCATGCATTTCGTCATGGTTTGAGAAAGCAAGTACAACCAAGAATTGAGGATATTTTAGGCGTGCGTTTCAAAATATCCAAAAAGTCTGACAGTTACGATGTAAATTAACCAACAAAATTCAAAACCTTTTAAGTGATAATGGTAATCGTGTCCTATCTTTGTCGTTACTAACGCGGAAACAATATACCTTTATTTTTAATAAATTCAGAATAGTCTACTTCATTAATTTTTTATTTACGATTTTAAAATATTTTTGTCATTCTTTTACTTAGACCCCGTTTGATACACATTTTTTATAAAATAAGAATGAAAAATATAATTGTTACGAGCCCCATATAAGAGATGTAAAGTCAAATATGGTAGTTGAATGTGATTGATAACGGTCATATTTTTCATTTTTATGGTGAAAAAATGGGAACCAAACAGGAGCTTAGTCTCAATTGACGCCACATTTACTTATTGGCCTAAATATTTATTTATTTTAGTACAATTACAGACACCCTTTTACATTGACAGTCTTGAAGAGGCCCATAATGAAAGTTTAATGGTGTGGACTGTGGAGGGTGGGGGAGTAGACTGTAAAATTCAGGATTTTAGAAAGGTCTTGCAAAATTGTACCAGGTTTACTCTTGGTCAATTAGTTGCCTTAAAGGTGAAAATAAGGCATGACAAATTGATAGCTGGACTAGTGAAATTGTGCGTATATGGTTAGACGGATAAAAAGGATTAATTTAAACAAGTTTAATGTGTAAACTTGAAGAACGGTTAGCATTCTTGATAATAACAAATCTATTACAAAGATCTAATTAACGAGAGTCGATATGATTAAAGGAAAAAGACAATGACACGAAATAAATTTGTATGTCAAAGATTGAGCGCGTTTAACAAGGTTATATGTTCTACAACAATTGACCCTCTTTAAGCATCATATTCAAATTTTCAACTAAATAACCTGACTTCGTCTGAGACGTGTGTACTTTTTTTTTTTTTTTTTTAAGTTTAAGATTCTCACGCATTTAGATTGTCGGCAAATTTGATTGTCTGTGGAGGATTATATGTACATTATGTTTATCAAAAAAGGTAGAAAAAAGGATACGAAGATACCAAGAATGCCTTTAGGATAAGAGGAATGAGACAATCCAGAAAGAAATATCAACAAGTTGTTGTGCCAACAAAGAGGACTTTTTGAGTTCATTTGAGCACGGATGGAATCTAAATCCAAGGGTTGTTAAATCCCACATCGTCTGTGGTAAGAACCTGAAACCAATTAATATAGTGTGGACAAATTTTCCTTAATAAGTCGATTTTGTTGAATGGGGTTAGACCTAATATCTCTAAGATGGTATTAGAGACAGGCCCAGTTTCAATGTTGGGCCCCCGATATCGGTTTCCACAGTTGTATGGCAGAGTCCACGCTGTGCGTGAGGGGGTGTGTTAAATCCCACATCGCCTGTGGTAAGAACCTGGAACCAATTAATATAGTATGGGCAAATCTTCCTTAACAAATTGGTTTTGTTGAGTGGAGTTAGGCCAAATATCTCTAAGAAAGGTTCGCTTGAAAAGAAGAAACAAAAGAGTGAAGCCAATAGATTTGACTTGCCACATCAAAGGCCTACGAAAAGAAGGCCTTGCCAACCAGGTTAAGATTTACCTCAATGAACTCAAGAAATGCTTAGAACTGGCTTTATCTGTAAATAGAAAACCGGTCAATTCGCTGGTTAAGATTTTCCATCAAACAATGAAAAGTTGATAGCATGATTTCCACTTTACAACTTTTTGTTCTTGAAGTGGAGGAGGATTTTCATGTATACATTGGACTTGACAGTGCCACAAGCTTATGGACCAAAAGGCATCTTGATGAGTGGGACGACTTCTTGTTTACCCCCCACCCACCCAAGTTTTCATTGGCTTCATTTTCAGTTTCTGAAAGTGGAATTGTGGGGGCAACTTTAGAATCCGTGCCACACTGTGGCATCACAAGCACCTTTGACAGGAACGGATTTGCAGGCATTTGGAATGTGTAAATAGTTATAGGAAATTAGTGTTTTCTGGTTTGAAGCCTGTTACCAACAGAAAGTAACCATCTGGCTTGAGCTTATCATTAGGTTTGGTGCAAAGAATAATGGATTTTGTGAATGAGAAGAGGGCACCATGTGGTTATCACTGACGTTTTCCTGGTCAAAAAAGGGACAAATATATAAACCTAGTAAATCAGAATAATAAAGGATTTTATGCTCTGATGCATATGAAACTTTCCAAAGAAGAGAACAAGCATTTTTGGGACATAGGAAAACCATACCAATAGAAGTATTTTCATATTTTGTTGGAACGGATTGGCAATAGATCCAAGAAAAAACACAAGTAACAAAATATTCCCATTAAAAAAGGATAAAACTACAGCACACGGCCTTTCCGCTGGTACAAAAATGGCCAACTAGGCTACTCCCCCTTCTCCTCCTGCTAGCTAGGTCCTCGATGCCATTCCTCGCTGATTCAGAAGGTGGCCTCCTTATCGATGAGTCTCAAGTCCCTTTCAGGGGGCTCCATCCGAGACGGCTAGACCTCCTTGCTCGATATAGCACTTGGACAATAGCCTTGAAAGTGCACATCAATTAGAACAGCAACATGATTTAACATATTTCATAGCCAATTTGGAAGGTTGATAGTGGCTACACATAGATCAATAAATGCTTTCATCATTGATATTTGAAAATGAGAACATTTGCGGCTAATATGAAAGAACTAGATAAGTGGAAATCAACTGAAAAGTGACTTTAAACTTTTAATACAAGCTCAATCGATGGTGGAGAAAAATTAAAAGATATCTTTGTTTATGTACAGTTTGTGCATTTTTTTTTAAAGAAATTGATTAATAGCTCTTCAATGACTTGCCGTTTCCAGCAGGTCGAGCATGCTTTTATTTTAAGTAACTTTTTCGTAAAAATGTTTGTGCTTTTCCTAGAAGTTGTGGATTTATTTTGGAATGATTATTTCAAACTTCAAACACTTATTTTATAAAAGTTAATAATTCATACACTTATTTTATAGACGTAAATCTTTACTTACTCTCAAATTTGTAAATATAAATATTCTTTATAACTCCTTTGTGGTCGAACTCGAACAATTTGGGCTTGGTATTGGGTTAATAATGGTTGATCAATTGATGGGTAGATTCATTGAAGAGGAAATTACAGTCAGGGAGGTATTTGAAAATCCAATTTCAAAAATAGGATGGAATGTTTAGTTACACAAAAATCAGGTATTAATTATAATATTATAAAATATTATAATATTAAATAATAATATTTTAAAATTTAATTAATCATATATTTATTAAAAACTCTAATTCAAAATCATTCATCTATCTCTCTCTCTCTACCCACCGCCCTCTCTAACGTCTCTGCCCCACACTCTCCAATGTTGCGGTGCAGATTCACTAGGTCACAGGATCTGAAACATGGTGGTGTGGTCGTGGTGTCGGCGACACGAGTCACAACGAGCGCGACGCTCTTGCTGCCCGATCTGCAACACCTTGAAATTTTGGTTGTTTTTTTTTTTTTTTTTTTTGATTCGATCCATGGTGATCGGCAATGGTTGTGGTGTTGGTGTTGGCATTGGCGTTGGGCGACGTGACAACAGTAGTTGTGGTGGTACCAGCGACGCGAGTCACAATGAGCGCGACGCTCCTGCTGCCCGACCTGTAACGCCTCGAATTTTTGGTTGTTTTTTTGTTTTTGATTCGATCCATGGTGATCGACAGTGGTTGTGGTGTTGGTGTTGATGTCGAGCGACGCGACGGTAGTAGTGTTGTAGGGCAGGCGCGACGGACCTGTGATGATTTTTGTTTATTGGTAGTGATGCTGATTACTTCAGTTGTGATGTTTGTTGGTGGCATGGTGCAGGTGGTGGTTGCGGGGCGGTGATTTGTAACCAAGTATGGGTGGTGGATCTTGATCAGGATCGATTTGTGACCATAAAATTTAATAAATTGTGACTAAAAAATTAGTCTATGATATATTAAATTCTAATTTGTAACTTCGGACAGAAATTGTGGCCTATTAGAATTTAGATTCGTGACCTGAGAAATTAATCTATAACCTATTAAATTCTGATTTGTTATATCGGAAATAAATTGTGACCTATTAAAATTTAGATTTATGACATCGGAATTAATTTTGTGACCTCAAAATAATTGTGATTAATTAATTTGATAAAACGTGACCAATAAATACATGTGTGATCAAATTGTACAAATTTGTGACATTTATATATTTAATTAATTAAATAATTAAATCATAAATAAATTTAATAGAAACCTGATTTTTGAAATTTTTGAAACTTATTACCTTAATAATGAAATTGACCATATTAAAAATTTTAGTTATGAATTGTTCCCTTCTTTGAATTTGAATATGCTCATAATAATTGGGCCTTATGAATATGCCCCCATGGGTTCTTTAATGAGGAAATTGCTTTGTTGGGCTAGACAATTGTGTTTGAGCTGCTAGATACAATATCAAATTTTAGTTGTACAGAAAAGCCCACTAAGTAATTTCTATTATTGGGCTTTCCTCCATAAATAATTGCATTTTGGGCCCAATTCATTGGCATGGGATGACTAGAAGTCCATCAAGGAGAAGAATAGGCTCAAACCCAAAAACTCAATGGTCAACCTCAACCAGCTTTCCAAAAAAAAATAAAAAATGCTAAACGAAAACTCCGGTTGACACCATGGGTGATCGCATATGAGTGTGTGAGTCCCGCGCTAATAAAATAATACTCTTTCATGTGTGTGAGGTGTCAATCAGGATGACACTGTAGCAAAACTCAAAAAAAAAAAAAAATGGACAACTTGAAAAAAAAATGTTTCTTAAAGATGTCAAGTCGTGAAAGATCATAGTGGTCAAATAAATCATATGAAAAACGAATTGGAAATAAAAAATACAGTGTAATATTTAAAACTGACACGATGTCACTTTTATTAAAAAGTGATATTTGTCACTAAAAAAAATTATAGAAATTTCAAAAAGACGATAGAATAAAAGTGACTGATATTGTTCAAAAGACGTGCTAATTAATTTTCCGTACTCAACTTAAATGTGTCGCTTAAATAGTAATATGACAAGTAAGTGTCATTCTCGCAAAGAATTAGTTCAATTTTATCAATTGAAAAGTAAAAAGTAAAATACGGAATTAATTAAATGGTGGGTGGGTGGGTGGGTGGGTGGGGGGGGGGCGGGGGAGGAGAGGGGATTTTGGTTGGTTAAACTAAAATAAGCAATAAATGCAAAGTAGAAAAGACTTCGAATAATGAAGTAAACAAAATTGTTTTAAATTAAATATGTGAAAATGTGATCAAGGAATATTTCGTTACCATGAGAATAATTTTCCTTTCAATTACCACAAAAGATTCTCGTTCTCAAGATTAACAACAATTCAAGAATAATTACAAGCTCAATTATCTCAATATCTTCTTACATATTAGTTGAATAAAATAAGCTCTTTATCCAATTCTTTTCATTAAACAGTCTACAACAAGCTCTCTAGATTTAATTTAATAGAAGCATTACGACAAATTAGTGTTCATTTACCATTCATCATCTCTTCACCTCCATTTTCATAGTTATCATAATTATGGCAGTGCATACTATGTTGCAAATTAACACTTACCCTGTTAGCTCTCATTCATTACAAATCCTTGTTTTCCTGTTTGAGGGCTTCAAGTTTGATCCACCACTGCCACTACCTCCACAACCACCTCCTCCCGAACTTATTGTCACACTTTCTCAAGCTCTAGACTGCTCATCACGAAGGAAAGACAATTCTCGACATATGGACATCCTTCCTCTGTATAGAATTTCTGGCTATATGCATCATCACCACCTGCTATAATCGGATTCTGAAACTCCTACATCGGCTTTGATGACACTCCTCGTTCTTCGTCATGTGTAGCAACAAATTCTTGGTGGGAAGCAAAACATAGATATGTGGTGGGAGTTTGGAGATTTCTGGTTATGGGGTTTCTAATTGGGAGTATGAACGTAATTAATACAGGAGTTAGGATTTTAATCAGTTTTAGGGGATATTACCTAATTTGTTATTTTTTGAGGATACCCAGCCTAATTTCCCCTAAAAAAATTTGGCCCTAGCTTGACTCTAATCATGTTAAGACTCTATATAGGCCCGGACAAGGGAGTATCAATTGGCTGCCACTCTCATATGAAATCTAAATTGTCCCGATCGAAAATAGGTTTGATTAAAGATTTTGTAGAATAAGTTACATCTCTTTGTCATTTTCATCACAGGAGAAAACTTCGTGCAAAGTTATATTACTATTAATGAGTAGCTCCGAAGTTTCTTACTAACCCACGCATCCCAGATAATTCAGTGTTATGGCTCGTTATTATCAGCATGTGGTCTTTTCTCCTATTTGCTCGTTGTCATAACCATCGATTGACATCTATTTGACAACCATATGTAAGAAGAGAAAGAAGAACTAAAACTTATTAATCAATTGAATATATCACTTCCGTTTCACTTGATAGCTACATATTGTTTGATTTTCATTTTGGAGGAAAAAATGTATTTTGAATAGTTGATTGATGGAGAATGTGTGGTTAAAAATTAAGAAATTTTTTTGAATTTGCGTGTAATATTATTTTATTGAAGAATGTGTGATTGAAAAAAAGAGAAAAAAAAAAAATGAAATTTTAGAGAAAATTAAAATCAAACAGGTGCATAATTATAAGCTTTTCCTCGTGTACAACTTCTTGAAATGCACTTTTTACAATGCGTGATCTATAATTTTAAATTAACCTAACCTAATTAAGAAGCATTAGATGACTATTGGTTAGGTTGTCAAATAAAAATTGGGAAGGTAAGCTATACCTATCAAAGCCAGCACATGACAAAGACTCGATAGACATGAACGTACTCTCTCGATCCTTTATGCAAAAGAAAAAGCACAGGCCCTCTCTTTCCATTCTGTGGAGAAAAAACACTTTAGATTATTTCACAAGGCTGATATCATATTAGATGTGTTTTCTTCAAGATAAAATATTTAATTAGTTTATATATTTTTAATCAAATAATTTAGCATTATATAAGAGCATATATAGATCTTGAGTTTTAATTTTGAATAATGATATAAAGAGGCCCATTTGACAATGTTTTTTTACATTCGTTTCCGCTTCTTTAATAAAAAAAAGGTAATTAATTCACACCACAATTTTTATTTCTTACACCATATTTTAATTACAATTAAGGTTCTTCATTTTTGCTCATTATAACACTTATATTCCTAAAGATTTTTCATGTCATTTTTATCATCAAAATTTTCATTAATTAGCACATTTTGTATTTGATAACAATTTTATGTCCAAAAGTCCGATGAAATAGAGTAAAACAACTTATCTTTCCTCTAAAACAAGGGCGGACCCATTAAGGGCCCAGAGGAATCGGTCGCCCTCATTGAATTTTCAAAAACCTTCGATTGAGTTTTTTTTAATTTAAATTTTCAGATTTCTTGATTTCTTTCATAGTTTATTTTAGTCTATTTTCTGTCTCGTCCCCACTGAACATGTAATGCTCGGACTTGGCATTTCGACCGGCATACCCGTGTCGACACAATACGACACTAGTACCGGTACGGAATACGGCTCAAATCCTTCAATTTTCAAGCCGATACGGCAACATAGGAAGGTTGTTGGCACCACCGCGAAGAAATTGAGAAAGAACACAGAAAACTTACCACATGTGAAATCAACCAAATCTGAGAAGGGGCTGTCCAAAACCATTCCTGTGTAACTGTGAATATAATTTTAGCTGAATATGCAGCTAAAAGTTGGGTTGTTGAAGGACAGAAACTTGATTTGTTCAGGCCTCAATCTAGTAAAGAAGTGGTGTGTGGATGGCTGATGAAGAATTGAAAAAGCCCTAATTTGTTTAAGAATGTGAAGAGCCGTTTTGGCTGTGTGGGAAATGAAAGAATTAAATGGCTTAATTTTTTAACACCACAATTACCATTTTACCCTAATTTTAAAAAAAAATACTTTTGATGCTTTATTTACCATTTTACCCTAAGAAAAAGTCAAACTTGTAAAAGAAGTCAAATCTCTTTCTTTTTCAACGTGCAAAATATTTTTAAAATTAAGAAAGGACATGACAACTTTAAAATTTAAAAATATTATAATAATCAACTTTTTACATGTGATCTTTTGAGGGAAAAAAAATTGAAGTTTGAAAAATGTACCCACGTACTATTGTTTGAAATTTAGACTTTTTTTAGTCGTGTCCCCGTATCCTATATTTTAGAAAACAAAATATCTGACACTTAAATACGTACCCGTACTCGATATCCATATCCGAGTCCGAGCATCATAGCACTGAACCATAATTCTGGATCCACTCCTACTCTAAAAGCTCTTTAAATGGACAAAAGATTTTTAGAAAAATATTTAAACATATTCGAACGCAATTTCTTAGGTGCGAAGCAGCTTTTTTACAAAAACTAATTACAAAATTCATGGATCCTAATTTAAATAAATTCATGCGATGACATAATTCATATTCTATTCAACATGCTACCATAATTTATTCTTCTCTCTCTCTGAAGTCTATTTCATCTTGGTTAATCATCAAAATCATATTTTTCTGAATATTAAATCTACACATGGCTGAGAAGGTATGAATATTTTAAGCTCTGTGTTTATTTCTACTTCTATTATATGAACACGGCTTACTATTTTTCTTCACGAAATATTATTATTCATATTTAATTTTTGAAGCTACTGCTTTTGTCTTCCATATACTATCTTCGTCAATTTTGTCCCATCAGGTTACTGTGATGGTGCTAAAGGTTGATCTCCAATGTCGTTCCTGCTACAAGAAAATCAAAAAAATTCTTTGCGGAATTCCTGGTAAGTCTTTAAATTCATCCATATTATGATTGAACAAGAACAAACATTATTCATTTTCGTGTTATCGACTTGTTTGGATAAGAACTGACTTATATTCTTCAATGTAAAAATTACTGGGACAAAAGAAATTAGAGGGCAGACATATGATGACAAGCAAAATACAGTGACAATCGACGTAGTATGCTGCAGCCCAGAAAAAATTCGTGACAAATTGTGCTGCAAAGGTGGAAAGGTTATCAAGTGTATTGAAATAAAAGAACCCGTAAAGAAACCTCCCAATAAGCCCCAAAAACCACAGGAAAAGCCCGAAGTACCCGTGATCGAACAGCCCGGGAGCCCTACAAAGCCCGTGAAGGGGCCGGAACCAGTCCCACTTTATCCACCAGCACGAACTTGCTGTGGACCATGTTTAGTAGTTTACGGTAGGGGTCCATGCTACTGTGGATACCCATCTTTGCCGCCGTGTTATGACCGTTGTTATGGTTATAGGTATTGGTGTGGGTGTGGGTGTGGGTGTGGGAGGGGTACCAACTGAGAAAGTGTGTTTGTTATGTAGAAGAAACCCCTCTGTTGAATGCAAGATCATGTAACAAGTAATTTGGGACAGCTTTCCACTTTTTACCATGATTTGTTTGTCATCAAATTTTCAATCAATTTGAGGTATTCGTGTAAAACCTAGATGGTGACTGATGTTCATGTTGGTGTCTTGATACTATGTTTTTGGGTTAAATGCTAAATGGTTTAGCCAACTTTGAGATGAGTTGTATGCATGTCATTTATCTTCAATTTAGTACAATAATGTCGTGGAACCCCATCAAATTTAACTTCTAGACAGCGTACTATGTTAGGTGTGGAAGTAAATTAAAATATATAATCGTACCAAATTGAAAATGAATAGCATGAATGCAATTCTACTTAAAGTTGGGTGAAATTGCAATGCATTTCTATGCTTATAGATTTGTCAGTTTGTTAATCATTTTGATTGTATTCTTTGTATATTTTGCTCGTGTTTGGTACAGATTAAATCAAAATTTTAGTATATTTTAATAAAAAATGATGAAATGTGTAGTGAAAAAGTTGTTGATTCCATGAAATGTATGATAGAATCAAGAATCTTGCTACATGAATATCACGGGTGACCGCGTGTTAGTGTACGAGAAAAAATTATTTTATTCACGTGGGACCTGCACACTCATATGCGGTCACCCATGATGGTTGAGTAGCATTTTTATAAAATCAATTGTTAACTTTAACTTATATTTTAATCTAAATTTTTAATCGAATCAAATGAGGGCTTTATATAGTTGTGTCACAAGATGTGTCATAAAATATGAAGCCCATGTTTGGTCTAGATTAGAAGTGGATTAAAATTATAAATCAAAGTCAACAATTAATTTTAAGTTTTAACCACACATTTCATAGGATCTACAACTTTTCAATCACATATTTTATCAACTTTTATCAAAATCTACTAAAAATTTGATTTTAATTTACATCAAACAGGGCTAATTTTATATGGTGGTGTCAAAAAGGGTGAGAAAGTCTGGATGCAGCCAAATTTTCTTAATGACTTGATGGTTGATAAAACTTTGCTAAAATATTACAACTAGTCAAGCTTCAATATTTAATAACATATTTTATGTGATCTACAACTTTTCAATTACATATTTCATTAATTTTTATTAAAATCTACTAGATTTTTATCAAATAGCATCTTAATCTTGTTTCTCATGAAAAAATATATTCTAGATGTTAGTTTGATAGAAATTAAAATCAGATTTTTAGTAGATTTTGATAAAAGTTGAAAAAAAAAAAAATTGTGATTGAAAAATTGTGAATTTCATGAAATGAATTATTAAGATTAATTATTAATTAAAATTTTAATTTTAATCCCACGGACAAAATATTTTATTGACTTTGTTTTTACATACAATTGAAGACTTCCTAATCTTTTAGTGACGAGTTTGGACGATAGTGAAGGTTGACCAGTGTTATAGGTAGGTATTTGGTCATAATATTTGGGGTTTATAGTTCAATTTTACTTGTCTATGTTTCCAATTTTGTGATAATTATTGATAGAATATTATTTATTATTGACGAGGCTCTGAAAAAGTTGAAAAAATAATATTGAATACAGATGAGTAATATAATTGTTAACTACATCATGTTATAATTACAATAAAGATTCTATTATCTGTTCATTTTCGTACTTATATCTCAAACTCTTTTTTCGTCGTATTTTAATCATAACTTTATATTATTAGCACATCTTGTTCTCGTTGACGATCAAAAAATATGTTAGGACAAAGTAAAATAATTTATTTACTCTCTGTACTTTTAGATAAGCAAGATAAACAACAAATACAACAGTGTGACAAAATACTTTCCCCACATTAACATGATAATTGGACAAAAAAGGTTATTGGAGATAAAGTGTTTTAATTAATTGAAATTAAACATAAAAACACATCAAAAAAGTTGAAGATATAATTGCAAAAATGAGCAAAATTTGGGACCTTCATTGTAATTAAAATGCAATCCAGTTAAAAAGTTGTGTATGAATATAATACCCTTTTAATTATATCTCAAATTGTTCCTCTATAGGTTTTCTTCTTTTCTTTTTTATTAAATAAAGAAAATGCTATAAAGTCGTAAAATCTTGTATATCTTAGGAGGTAGTTAGGTTAACCTTCGAAAAATTAGACAACCAACTAAAATACTTTTCCTAATCTACAAAAATAAGAGCGAATGCAAATATGCAATACAAATGAAACGACTTCAAGTCCAAGTTAAACGAGATAAAATATTCAAGTCTGTCAAACCTAGTCTCCGTTTGACCCTCATTATTTCAAATTATAATTTTTAAAATAATATATTTTTTAAAAAGGGAATTTTTTTCAATTTATATGTAATATTATTTTATGGAAAATTGTGTGGTTAAAAATAATACAGAAAATAAAACATTTTTGAAATAATGAGGGCCAAACGAACGGGGACTTACTTGAATAGAACTACATACTATTAAATTTACTTTGAGCTAATATACAATCGGAAGTGCTAGATGTACAAAAAAAATCTATAGATTTCTTACAGACATCTTACAATGGGTGGGGTCGATATTTTTTTTGCCATTTTTTTATTACATGGGGTCCCTCGTGAGGTCGACTCCATGTGAGTGATCTATACAGGATCTATAAAATCAGACTATGTACACCCAGCATTTTTCATATACAATATCCTAATCATTTACCTTTAACTAGAAGATTAATATTACAGTGATTCGACAAAATCTTCATAAATGACGTTCTTGGAAGTCACCTTGTTGATATCCTTCGACAAAAAATTTTAAGTACTTCAATATGCTATTTATATTTAACACTTAAGTATACTACTCCCAAAAATATTTATTATTTTTTCCTATGTTTTGTTTTAACTAACTTCCATCCAAATTATTATGTTGTTTTTCTCCGTTAAAATTGAAATATGTAACACCCCAAATATACGTACAATACATTATGAGGCATAAATGCAAGTTTTGAGATTTTATGGTAACTTAACAACTTTACCATTTTCTAAGCATCTTGTGTTAATATTCCTAATAGTTGAATATATAAGAGTTTTACATAAAATTAAATTTTAATATTATTTTGGATATTTATTAAATTATTATTGTAATATCTGATATAAAATTATTTAGATAAAACTTGAAATTTGCATATATCCCATACAAGAATCTAATCCTCATATAGTTTTAATTTTTTTGAATTTGAATTTCATGATAAATTTGTTTGTTGAAAAATCATTCTAAATTTGAATTAGGAGTCATACTAGAATTATAATTAGTAATTATCCTTATCTAATCACATCTATAATTACCCTTTTGTTGCACTTCAATTCAGAAAGAGAAAGTAGAGAAAAAGAGAAAAGAATGGAAAGAGAGAGAGATCGTCAGAAAGAGAGAAAAAGAAAGGAAAGAGAGAGAAAAGAAAGAAAAGAGTTTTATGACACGAGATTCATTCGCAAGAATCTTCAATCTTAAGTAGTTAAAGTATTGAAAAAATTTAACGAATAAAGTATGAATTTCTCTAAATGTCAAGTGATTTTGTGTTTTCACTTTTCACTTTTGTTTCTGCTTCTTTTAAAAAAAAAGGGTTATTAATTCACTCCACATTTTAATTACAATTAAGATTCTTAATTTTTGTTCATTATAACACTTATATTCCTAAAGATATTTCATATCACTTTCCTCAAATTTTTTATTAATTAACACATTTTGTATTTGATAACAGTTTTATGTCCAAAAGTTCGATGAAATAGCGTAAAAAAACTTATCTTTCCTCTAAAACAGGGGTGGACCCATTAAGGGCCAAGCGGGATTTGTCGCCCTTATTGAATTTTCAAAAACCTTCGATTGAGTTTTTTTTTTTAATTTAAATTTTCAAATTTGTTGATTTCTTTCACAATTTCTTTTAGCATATTTTCTATCTCGTCCCACTGATCCATAATTCTAGGTCCGCTTCTGCTTTAGAAGCTCTTTAAATCGGACAAAAGATTTTCAGAAAATTATTTAAACATATTCTTAGGTGAGAAGCAGCTTTTCAAAAACTTTACAAAGGATCCTAATTATATAAATTCATACAATGGCACAATTCATATTCTATCAACATGGTAGCATAATTTATTCTTCTCTCTCTCCGAAGTCTATTTCATCTTAGTTAATCATCAAACATCATATTTTTCTGAATATTAAATCTACACATGGCTGAGAAGGTACGAATATTTTAAGCTCTGTGTTTATTTCTACATCTATTATATGAACATGGCTTAGGATTTTTCTTCACGAAATATTATTCATATTTAATTTTTGAAGCTACTGATTTTGTCTTCCATATACTATCTTCATCAATTTTGTCCCATCAGGTTACTGTGATGGTGCTAAAGGTTGATCTCCAATGTCGTTCCTGCTACAAGAAAATCAAAAAAATTCTTTGCAAAATTCCTCGTAAGTCTTTAAATTCATCCATATTATGATTGAACAAGAACAAACATTATTGATTTTCGTGTTATCGACTTGTTTGGATAAGAACTGACTTATATTTTTCGATGTAAAAATTACTGGGACAAAAGAAATTAGAGGGCAGATATATGATGTCAAGAAAAATACAGTGACAATCGATGTAGTATGTTGCAGCCCAGAAAAAATTCGTGACAAATTGTGCTGCAAAGGTGGAAAGGTTATCAAGTGTATTGAAATAAAAGAACCTGTAAAGAAACCTCCTAAGAAGCCCAAAGAGAAAAAGCCCGAGAGCCCTAAAAAGCCCGAAGTACCAGTGATCGAACAGCCCGGGAGCCCTGCAAAGCCCGTGAAGGGGCCGGAACCAGTCCCACTTTATCCACCAGCACGAACTTGCTGTGGACCATGTTCAGAAGGTGTCGGTGGGGGTCCATGCTACCGTGGGTACCCATCTTTGCCGCCGTGTTACGACCGTTGTTATGGTTATGGGTGTGGGTGTGGGTGTGGGTGTGGGAGGGGGTACCAACTGAGACAGTGTGTTTGTTATGTTGAAGAAACCCTCTCTGCTGAATGCAAGATCATGTAACAAGTAATTTGTAATTTGGGACAGCTTTTCACATTTTACCACAATTTAGTTGTCATCAAATTTTCAATCAATTTGAGGTATTCATGTAAAACCTAGATGATGATAGGGATGGCAATGGGGCGGGTCGGGGACGGGTCGGCCTTTCCCACCCCCGACCCGTTGGGTAATTTCCCACCCCATACCCGCCCCATTACCCGTTTAGGACGGGGGCGGGGCGGGGCGGGGCGGGGCGGGATTCCTACCCCGTTTATTACCCATTTTTTTTATTAATATAATAAGGGTGTTTGAAAAACAAAAACTTTTTTTTTACAATTCAAAGTTTCAGAAAAAAAGATATTATCTTCTTTGTCGAATATGAAAAAGAACAAAAAAAGAAATGACAGAAAAAAAAAATAAAAAGATCAAATAGACATGAGAATTAAATAAAGAGTAATACAACGTTTACTAAAAAAGTTTAATGGATCTTTAAATATAAATAAATGACAAAGAATATAAGATGAAAATTCAAGGAAGAAGTAATTTTTATAATTAGTTTGGATTGTAGACTAAAATGGTGTTCTTGAGAGAGAGAAAAGCAGATGAAATTCTGAAATATTCACAAAGTAAATTAAATAATAAAATATTAAAATAAAAGTTAAAAATGTAAAATTTTGCGAGGCGAGACGAGGCGGGGCGGGGACCTTAATACCCGTCCCCGCCCCGTACCCGCTTCGGGTCGATGTTCTCTAACCCGCCCCCGCCCCGAATACCCGATTAAGCGGGTAATGCCCGCCCCATTCGGGGCGGGGCCCCGCGGGTATCGGATTTGATGGGTTTTTTTGCCATCCCTAAATGGTGACTGATGTTCATGTTGGTGTCTTGATGCTATGTTTATGGGTTAAATGCTATGTGGGGTACCCAACTTTGAGATGAGTTGTATGCATGTCACTTATCTTCAATTTAGTACAATAATATCGTGTAACCCCATCAAATTTAACGTCTAGTCAATGTATTATGTTAGGTGTGCAAGTAAATCAAAATGTCTAATCGTACCAAATTGAAAATGAATAACATGAATGCAGTTCTACTAAAAGAAATTGCAACGCATTTAACTTCTATACTTACAGATTTGTCAGTTTGTTAACGATTTTGATTGTATTCTTTGTATATTTTGCTCATGTTTGGTATAAACTAAATCAAATTTTTAGTATATTTTAATAAAACGTGATGAAGTGTGTAGTTGAAAAAGTTTTGAATTCCATGAAATATGTGATAAAATCAATTGTTAACTTCGACTTATATTTTAATCTAAATTTTTAATCGAATAAAACGAGTGTTTTATATAGTTGTGTCACAAGATGTGCCATAAAATATCAAGCCCATGTTTGGTCTAGATTAGAATTGGATTAAAATTTCAAGTCAAAGTCAACAATTAATTTTAAGTTTTAACCACATATTTTATAGGATTCACAATTTTTTAAACACACATTTTATCAATTTTTATCAAAATTTACTAAAATTTTGATTTTAATCTACACCAAATAGAGCTAATTTTATATGTTGATGTCAAAAAGGGTGAGAAAGTCTGGATCTAGCCATATTTTCTAAATGACTTGATGGTTGATAAAACTTTGCTAAAATATTACAACTGGTCAAGCTTCCATATTTAATAATATATTTAATGGGATCTACAATTTTTCAATTACATATTTCATCAATTTTTATTAAAATCTACTATTTTTTTTATTTTTATCAAATAGCATCTTGATCTTGTTTCTCATGAAAAATATATTCTAGATGTTAGTTTGATAGAAATTAAAATTAGATTTTTAGTAGATTTTGATAAAAGTTGAAAAAAAAAATTTGATTGAAAAATTGTGAATTTCATAAAATGAATGATTAAAATTAATTATTAATTTTAATCAAAATTTTAATCCCACCGACAATAATTAATTTTAATCAAAATTTTAATCCCACCGACAAAATATTTTATTGACTTTGTTTTTACATACAATTGAAGACTTCCTAATCTTTTAGTGACGAGTTTGGACGATAGTGATGGTTGACAAGTGTCATAGGTAGGTATTTTATCATAACCACAACAATACAAATGAAACGGTTTCAAGTCCAAGTTAAATGAGATAAAATATTCAAATTAATTGGTGGGCTTTCTTTGAGACAAAGAAACGATAATAAGGCTTTAGAAGGAGGCCCACCTATATATATTAGACTTAGAGCATATTTAAAAGACTCTATATTTTTAAAGATCATATTTTACAGTTCAGAAAGTATCTATAAATTTAGAGATTAAAATTTTAAGTACTTCCATATGCTATTTATATTTAGCACTTAAGTATGCTACTCCCAAAAATATTTATTATTTTTTTCCTATGTTTTGTTTTAACTAGCTTCCATCCAATATTCTTATGTTGTTTTTCTCCATTAAAATTGAAATATGTAACACCCCAAATATACGTACAATATATTATGAGGCATAAATGCAAGTTTTGAAATTTTAGGGTAACTTTACAACATTATCATTTTCTAAGGACCTTGTGTTAATATTCCTAATAGTTGAATATATATGAGTTTTACATGAAATTAAATTTTAATATTATTTTGGATATCTATTAAATTATTATTAAAATATCCGATATAAAAATATTTAGATAAAACTTGAAATTTGCATATATCTCATACTGGAATCTTATCCTCATATTGTTATAATTTTCTTAAAATGAATTTCATGATAGATTTGTTTGTTGAAAAATCAATCTAAATTTGAATTAAGAGACCTATTAGAATTATAATTAAGTAATTATCCTTATCTAATCACATCTATAATTACCCTCTTGCTGCAGTTCAATTCACACAAATTCAGAAAGAAAAAAGGATAGAAAGAGAGAAGAATGGAGAGAGAATAAAGAAGAGAGAGAAATCGTCAGAAAGAGAGAAAAAAAGAGAGGAAAGAGAGAAAAAAAGGAAAAGAAAAGAAAAAGTTTCATGATACGTTCGAGATTCGTTTGCGAGAATCTTCAGTCCTAAGTAGTTCAAGTATAGAAGAAATTTAACGATTAAGGTATGAATTTCTCTAAATGCCAAGTGATTTTGTGTTTTCACTTTTTAATATTTTAAGTTAAATATTTTATGTGCTATTATATGGTCGAAATTAAAAAAGGATATTGTGGGTAATACTATAGGTATTAGTATGTAAATCTACACAAAAATAAGCTATAGAGCTAAATACCCTAAGTGGAGATTGAGAATGTGTATGACTTAAGCGAGAATGAAACGATCAGATTTCTACCCGACTAGAAAATCATGTTATGTGTGTATTTTACTTGTGTTTTATATTAAATTGTGAAAATACTGATATGAAATTTTTATTGGGTGTATTCATATGCTCATACCATATTTAAAATATTTTCATTTACTTGATTGATTAGAGTTTGAGGTTAAAACTGCTGAGAGAGTCCGTGTCACTGGATCAAGAATTTTATTTTCATTCAATATCTAGTATTTAGTTTGCAATCAATTTTTTATTTTCAAAATCGATGGATTTATATTTCATTAATGGATTGAATTTATTTGACATATTATGAGACAATGAAATAGTTTATTTTATTTCACAAAGTTCTTCAATTTTTTTGTATTACAATGTGTCAATCAACTTTTATAATAGTTAAATGAATTATTTGAGTAACCTTCGAGACATAGGTTTTCGGGGATTACAAAATATTTTGAATGCATATTATTATAGAGAGTGAGAATGACTTTCTAAATTTAGATTGTCAAACTCATTCTCTATTTTAAAAACATCTTCAAGAGGCTTTTTAAAAATAAGATAATTTCTATTTTAAAGACTCAATTCTTAAACTTATGAGCATCTCCAAAAGATTGTTTGAACACAAGATCGTCTTTATTTTAAAGAGTCAATTCTTAAAATTATACTCTAATAAACTCTTAAAATTAACATTTTAATTTAGAGAGTAAGTTTGACTCTCCAAATTTGGAGGGTCAAAACGTACTCTCTATAATCAAATGCATTTAAAGTATTTCGATTTTCAATATATGAAAATAATATAATAATTTGAATGGAAACTAGTGAAAATAAAAGTAGGAAAAAACTAATAAATATTTGTTTGGAGTAATAAAATTTAATGTTGAATATAAAAAGCATGTTGGAGTATTTAAAATTTTTTACTCTTAAAATTTATAGATGTTCTTTAAATTATAGAATATATTCTTTAAAAATATAGAGTCTCTTGGAGATGCCCGAACTCTCCAAATTTAAAAAGTTAAACCCACTTCTATAATTAAATGCATTCAAAGTATTTTAATTGTCAATAAAGAAAAATAATAAATATTTTTGGGAGTAATAAAAATAAGTATTAAAAATAAGTAATATTTTACTTTATAAGTTTATATATGCTCTTTAAAAATAAAGAGTCTCTTGAAGATACTCTAAAATGTTTAAAAAGTTTAAAAAGTTTTCGAGAACATAATTTTATGAATTGACTATTTAAAATAGAGAGTATTTTATGTTTAAAGAGTCTTTTGAAAATGTTCTTAAGAGGCCCAAAGGACAGGAGTACTAATAAGATAATCCAAGCTAACACCCTGATCTCCAACTTAGGTGTTGGGTTTTGATACCCAATAATTCCGGGCAATGATGTTAAACCGTGTCGGAATATATTTCATAGGCTTCGGCCGATGAATGAAATAAATATCAATCAATCAATCCATATGGTCGACCCGAAAGCAACGTGGGCCACTAGTTGCAACTTAATTGTATTAATGTTGCCTTGGCCCAAATTCACCTATAGGAGGATTTTCTCGTGTCTTGGCCCAATTACTTTGTGTTACCCATTTGTTGGACTTTGGCCCAAGTTGTTAAACCTAACCTATACTATAAGTTTCTCTTCCTTCTTGGTAATTCACGTGTGTTTATTTTGCCCCCTTTTTTGAGAGAAAAGACTGCCGACTTGTTTCTTCTCTTTGCCTCTTGTGGCTCTAGCAAAATTACCACCATTTTGTGTTCTTGTTGTGAGTAAGGAAGGAGAAAGCAACCTAGGTGAATAGGTGTTGTGGGTTGTAGGATTTGGATTGGTTGGTTGATTGATTGGTAAGTGACTGAGCCCGGAAACCATGTATTTGGAGAAGATTTTCTCACAATTGGTATCAGAGCGAGGTTGGGAGTGGATTTCCGGCAAAAAATCGATCAGAAATCAGCCAGAAACGCGAATCTGTCCAGAAAACTGTGCAAAATCGGACCTGTAAACGCGATTTTCGGCCAAACCAAAAAGAATTTGGAGAAACGGAGACCGAATTTTGAAGGTGCAGGTGGAGTACTACCTCGGGGGGTGGCGCGTTTGGATTCCGGCGACGGCGTTCGGCGGCGCGTGGGACTCCGGCGAGGCGCGTGGGTCCTTTTTTGGCGACGAGGTCTGAAGACAGTTTGTTCCTAACGTGATTTCTGACATTTCTGTGTTTTTAATTTTTCATTTCAGGTACTGCAGAAAAAATTGGACGATTTTGCCCTTGGTGGAACGTCGGTCGGAACTTCTGAATATTTATTGAATTACTTTAGGCCAAAATTGCGGCCCTAAAGCAGTAAATTCGCATCTCTCGTAATTTACGGACTCAGATAGGTCCGCTCTGGTAAATTGGCTTATCCCGTTAAATTTCAGTATTAGCACGTCATCGTGTGGGGTGACAATAGGATTGTAATTACCTTGAATGGGTAACATTGTTTGTGCTAGAAATTTAGGAATTATTTGCTCTATTTGAAGTGTTGAATTTAATTGCAAGTTAATTATTAATTTTGTGCTCTAATTGTCATTTAGTCACTGTGTGAGACTGCATTGCGTGAAAATTTGAATCCGTGTTATCATACATTTGTGTTGTTGCATTGATTATCCTATTAGAACACCTGGACTTGACTCGTTCTAACATTTCCTTGATCTGAGATCGTGAATCTTACTAAACCCTGAGAATTTAAAACGGTGTATATTGCGGCCTTAGGATTACTTTGTGTGACCTATTTGTGCACTCGTGGTTGTTCTATTTTCTTAAAATGTCTTCAAAACTTGAAGTTGGAATTTTTAATGGGAAAGGGGATTTTTCAATTTGGCAACAAAAGATGAAGGGAATTTTGGTTCAACAAAAGGTTTCAAAAACCATAGACGGCAAATTTCCTACAAATTTGACAGAAGCACAAAAAGAAGAATATGATGAACTTGCTTACACTTCAATTATTTTACACTTATTTGATACTGTTTTGAGGAAAGTTGGAAAACTCGACTCTACAAAAGAACTTTGGAAAAAGTTGGAGAGTTTATGTTTGCTTAAGTCTACTCCTAATAAGTTGTACTTGCTTGAAAAGTTTTTCAATTTTAAAATGGATCCTTCAAAGGATCTTGATGACAATTTGGATGTCTTTAACAAACTTGTGCAATATATTGTTAATAGTGATGAAAAGGTGTCTGAAACCTATAAAGTTATAATTCTGCTTAATTCTATGCCTGAATCATATAGAGAGGTTAAGAATGCTATTAAGTATGGTAGGGACACCTTAACACCCGAGATTGTCATAGACTCACTTAGGAGTAAGGAGATGGAGATCAAAGCTGAAAAAGAAGAGAATAGGAATGGTGAGTTACATGTGATGAAGAGTAGAATGAAATTTAAGCAAATGAATTTGGGTAGAGCTCAAGACAATAGTGATTCGAGTAGTGACTCGAGTGATAAGGGTAGTAAGAAGAAGGACAAAGGATGGGACAAGTCTAGTGTTAGACGGTGTTACAGCTGTGGTAAGTCTGGACACTCTATTAGGGATTGTCTCAAGAAGAAGGATAAGCAGAGGGGTAGGATGAGAGATGAGGTGAATGTGGCTATGGGGTCGAGTGATGACCCTAGTGAGGTTTATTGAGTGTAAACCTAGTTACTGCATTGCATCTGTGTGTAATCCTTTTTGCATGTGTGTGAGTACTTGATTCTGTTGCATGTTGTATGTTACGCTTTCAATGTGTTTGATGTGTGTAATTGCATGAATCAATGTGACTTGTATACTTGGTGTATGTGTTTGCATGCATAGTAGGGTTAAGATGCATTAGCAATGTGTGTGTGTGTGTGTGTGTTGGATGTCTATTGGTGAGGTGGAGTATAGATGCCTAGGGGTACATTGTGGTTTGTACCGGGGGGATGTGTAGTGTGACATTTGGATCACGAGTGAAGATGTGATCAAATGTCTGGAATCATTTATCAGAAAGAGACCCTGATCAGGTGGAGTGTGAGAAATGACACTTCTATCACTTCTGTTAGGTGGAACCCCATTATCCACGTAGTTTGAGAGAAGTGATGAGGTGATAAAGGATTATCCCAAGAACTTAGGATCTATTGTGACTTACCAATTGGACATGTGTTGAATGATTAGTCTAGTGAGCATGGTGGAGCGATGAGTGGAGATATGTGTTCTCGAGGTGGGAGTAACACGGAATGGGATAGGATAAGTATAGTGAGATCTTTTCGTGGGGTCATGTATGCATTTGTTGCATATGTGTTGACCGTGTGTTGATTAACTGGTGTTAATCTACTGTTCTGTGTGAACGTGTGTGAAAAAGATCTATGTGTTATCCTATAGTATATCGGCATCGCATGTTTATTTGCTCTTGACTGTTCACTGTGATTATCTGCTTCTACTTGGGTGTTGTTGACCTTAGCCCTGGTGAGTATACGGAGCAGGTATGGTATGTGTTTTAGGACGAAAACACGAGTTAAGGTCTGTGAAACCAATTTTATTGGTTACCTTGATTGTGCAAGTATAAACTGTGTGTTTTGTTTGCTTGCAGGTTTATTGAGAATCAATGTGGAGATTGTTGGGTTTTGATACCCAATAATTTCGGGCAATGATGTTAAACCGTGTCAGAATATATTTCATAGGCTTCGGCCGATGAGTGAAATAAATATCAATCAATCAATCCATATGGTCGACCCGAAAGCAACGTGGGCCACTAGTTGCAACTTAATTGTATTAATGTTGCCTTGACCCAAATTCACCTATAGGAGGGTTTTCTCGTGTCTTGGCCCAATTACTTTGTGTTACCCATTTGTTGGACTTTGGCCCAAGTTGTTAAACCTAACATATACTATAAGTTTCTCTTCCTTCTTGGTAATTCACGTGTGTTTATTTTACCCCCTTTTTTGGGAGAAAAGACTGCCGACTTGTTTTTTCTCTTTGCCTCTTGTGGCTCTAGCAAAATTACCACCATTTTGTGTTCTTGTTGTGGGTAAGGAAGGAGAAAGCAACCTAGGTGAATAGGTGTTGCGGGTTGTAGGATTTGGATTGGTTGGTTGATTGATTGGTAAGTGACTGAACCCGGAAACCACGAATTTGAAGAAGATTTTCTCACATTAGGATTAGGTGATATTTTGTCGGATTGATTTATGCTCATTTTTATTTATTTATAATTAATCATTTATAAATTCTTCTCAAACGAAGGTTTAATTAAAAAATAATAAACAAAAAAAGAAAAAAAAAAAGGAAAATAATATAGCCACTCATCTTCTCTCTCTATCTCCACCCAGGGGCAGACCTAGGAGGGTCCCCCAAGGTCAAGGGACCCCCCATTTTTTAAAAAAAATTTGCTAAGGTTTTTTTTTTTTTAGCCTTTTTTTTAATAGAAGATAACTACAAATTTTAATTATGACTCACCAATTCAAGTCGTCTGGATCCACTCCTGCCTCTACCCACTGCCCAATTGCCACCACCACCATTACCTCCAATCATAAGTCAAGCTCACATGACTTGACTCTTCCACCATCTCCACATCAACAGCCATATACCTGCACTAAGAAAATACAATCATTAATTCAACATGGACGAGAGCACCATCTCTTCAAGATCCTCGAGCCTCACCAATTTTAGATGAACAAACATGGATGATATTATGAGTGAGGTATCATGTAAAGCAGCCATGCTTTCTATTACATCTCGTCATTTTAACAACAGAGTTGGAGTTTAATTAACTCATTGTTGTGGTTGAGGACTAATCTGTAACTTGATCATAAAATTGGGGACTAAGAAATAATAAAAGAAACATTTAGATATTCAAAACATTGCACAAGATAAGGTCCTGTGGTCACCTTCAGCCCTCAACCATGGCAAAACCTAGGAAAAATCACACACCGAAAAACTAGTTTTAACTTAATTAATGGTTGCTTAACTTTGCTATAGACTACTACTTGTTCACCGATTTTTTAAAAGTTATTCGTTACTCATTGAACTTTGTAAAGTAGCCATGCTTTCTATTAAATCTTGTCATTTTAACAATAAAGTTGGGGTCAATTACCTCATTTTTGTGGTTGAGGACCAATCTGTAACTTGATCGTTTGATTGGGGACTAACAAAAAATAAAAGAAACATAATCAAAATTTCGGGTATTCTTCTTTAGTTAAATTTTGGAATCTTTTGATTCTTGTTCCCCATTAGAAGAAGATATAGTGAATATATTGGAAAGCTTTGGGACTAAAATTGTGAAACAAGATGCTATGATTGTACTGAACAACATGTCGAACCCGGAAGCTGCACCATTGGTGCCCATTTCACACACCAAAAGTTGCAACAAATGTATTTAATAATTTTCTTTATTTTTTTTAATTCTTAACATTTTATTTATCTCAAATGTTATTTATTTATTTATTTTATTACTACCTAAATTATTAAATAAATAATTACGTTTAGTTAACAAAAATGTTGAATTCATTAATAAATTTAAAAGATGTTGTACGATTAATAGAAATACAACAACTAAGAAAATATTAAATCATAATACTAAAAAAGAGTGTAATACGTTTCGAATCGCAATATCATGATATTACAAAGTCGAAATAATATTCACAATTAATTATTATTGATTAAATTATTAAAATTTATTACATAATAATAATAATAATAATAATAATATAATTAAATCAGATTTTTAGTAGATTGTGATAGAAGTTTTTGAAATGTGTGATTAAAAAGTTGTGGACCTAAGAAATATGTGATTGATATTGATTGTTTGACTTTAACTTAGATTAAAATCAAATTTTAATCTAAAACAAACAAGCCCTTAGAATTAAATTTATTATATAACAAATGGGCAAATATACCTTAAAAAAATTGGTGCAAAGTGGTAGAGAAGGGTAAAAATGTATTTAACCATTTTAATCCAAAATGGTGCAATGGGTTGAGGAGATTTGCATCAAAAATTTGGTGCATTTTGATGAATTATGGTGCAATGGGGATGGGGTTGGAGTTGCTCGTATTTTCAAGAAAGGTTGAAATTGAGTGAAGAAGTTATTTTGTATAATGTCACTTTGAAAGTTTTTAGGAAATTTAGGGACTTCCATGGGGCTGAAAATTTATTTAATCAAAAGCTTGAAAGAGGGGTTAAGTCTGATAATGTTACTTTCTCAACCATAATTAGCTGAGCTAGGGTGTGTTCTTTGCCTGAAAAGGCTGTTGAATTGTTTGAAAAAATGTCATCTTTTGGGTATGAGCCTGATGAGGTGACTTACTTGGTGATAATTGATGCATATGGGAAGGCGGGGAATGTGAATATGGCTATGAGTTTGTATGATCGTGCAAGGATTGAGAAATGGTGTGTTGACTTTGTCACCTTCTCAATCGCAACGTTGGTTAAGAATTATGAGGCATTCGAGAATTTTGATGTGTGCTTGAACATGTACGAGGGAATGAAGGCATTGGGAGTTGAGCCTAATTTGGCTCTGTATAATAGTTTACTGAATGCTATGGGAAGAGCAAAGAGGCCATGGCAGGGGATGAATATCTACAAGGAGATGGTTAATATTATGGTCGATCCAAGTTGGGATACTTATGCCACACTGATTAGGGCATACTGTAGAGCTCGGTACGGTGATGACGCACTTAATGTGTACAGGAAGATGAAAGATAAGGGCATGGAGTTAGAATTTTGTTTTATATAATACTCTTTTGTCTATGTGTGCTGATGTAGGATATACAAATGATGTCATGATCCGTCCCGAATCACCCTAGTGAACTCAATACATGTCGTGCGTCAATGGTAGATACCAGCTAAGTGTCGGACCCACCACCAAGACAATATTGACTTGCTTGACCGTGACGTAATTTTATAAAAATTTTGACAGAGTCCCCTCTGAAATATAAACTATTCTCAATCCTGTAACCATAAAAAAATTTCCAAACACCAATATACCAACATCATTACATCAATCACTCGAACCACAAAAAATATCTACATCACTATGCATCATAACTGCTTCTAAAAAAGATAATAGTAAAGCAGTTTAGTTTACTATTTCATCGTGATCACTGGTACATATAAGTAAAAAAATCCCCAAATATGATGCAAATGTATCACTTGATGATTACACAATTTTAAGCAAAAGAACCCACAATTGGTGGTGGTAGTGGCTGCAAAATTATCAATATAACCTTCACCGCAGTTCAATCCACTGCCTCCTATAAGGAAAAAAGTTAAGAAAATATATGAGATGATAATCACAGTGAGTAAGTATTTAAAAGATGGTCATACTGTTCTTTATGTATGTATATATATATTTATATACTAATGAAATTGATATTTCACTTATCTTGATATACTCATTATTCTTGGTATCCGTATCATAACATCGTATAAAATCAAAATACTGACGCTAAATCATAAATTAGGCTCAAGTTGATGTCTAAAAATGATAATAATTGATACAACAAGATAAGTAAGTACATTAGTCGAATTCAGGAAGCTAAAACCAAAATCTAGAATCAACAAGTTGAACTGTAAGCTGAGAAATGTAAACTGAAAGCTAATAATCCACTATATACTGCATAATCACGTCAAAATATACCCCATGTAATCATTTGCTGTTGATCTGAAAGCTATAAAGTTATATGCACATAAACTGACTGATCGACACTTCTTTACACGGCTGTAACCCCTTAGTGCACTAGAGTATGATAACTACATAGGATATTTTCTGATGATTTCAAAATAATTATGCTCATTTACTAATTTCTCTAAAATAAAACATTTCATGTAATTAATATACTTCTCAAAATGAAATTGGGAATCATGTCAACAATCATATTAAGTAAACATAATTATAAATTTATAAATTAAAATTCTTCTTTTTGAAAAAAGTAGGTTCTCTATTCACAGATATAAGTTGGACTAACGGGGCTGATATGTTGTTCCCACATCCAAATCTCCTCCTGAAATGATCACATACAAGTCATTTCAATTTCATCCTATTAAGTTACAAGGGAATTCTCAATAATAACTCATACTTAGCATTAAAGTGAAATATATATATATTCCTCAATAATTAAAAAGCCGAGACTTAATATTTCCATATCATTTGGCTAACCAAACATACATTCACTCAATCTTTCGAATTACTCTAGTTCCTTAATCCATTAATACTAACTTTTCTCGGCTGCCCCTACAAGATTCAACAAGATTTTCACGACAATAATCATGCACATTCCTCATTTCAAATTTCTTTTAACTAACTATATAAATCTTATCAAAAACTCCTTTATTGAAATCTTAATATTCATCCAAACTAATGACTCAATCACAAGATAAGTTAATTTCAACCAATCTAACTTAATATCATGTAACAATCACAAAGAAAAATAAAAAGAATGCTAATTTTTGCTAAATTTTCGGATTTAGCCACATATATCAAAACCCTAATATCCAAATATCATTTCTTCCAACCGACTAGCTCAAAATGCTCAAATAATTAGCTTCCTTACCATATTTTTCAAGTATAAGTTATAAATTAAAAACCCTAACTTTTTACCACAATACTCAACCAAAATATATTTCGAATTTACCTCAAAATAGAATAAGAAATTGAGAACTCATTTTCTAATCTCCGTTGGTGACTACCTCTTCTTTTCATTTCTATTCTTTTTCTTTCTCTTTTTATTTTTCCTTATTTTCCCCTTTTTTTTTCCTCTTCTTTCCCGGTTTCTTTCTCTTCCTCTGCGTATTCTGCCTATCTACTGTGTGTGTGTAATTGTACAAATAGTTGTCATTTGCACAAAAGGTCCCTCATCTTCAATTTAACACAGCATTTGATCCTTTTAACTTCCATTATTAGGAATATAAATCTCCTACTTAAAATGTATCCAATTAAACCTTCAAATATAGTAAATTTATAAAATAAACGCCAGTAAAATAATTTATTTCAATTTAATCCTTATTTGACTTGACTTTGACTAGTCAATTTTTGACTTTTGACCAAAAAAAAAAAACTTGGTTGTAACGGATGAAGCTGTTGAAATTTTGTGAGGATATGATGAGTACAGGGACCTGCATGCCTGACAGTTGGACATTTTCTTCTTTGATTACAATTCATTCCTGCAGTGGGAAGGTTGAGGAGGCAGAGGCAACCGTGAATGAAAAGGTGGAAGCCGGGTTTGAGCCTGTTAGGATTCTAGGTGTTTAAACAACCAAATACATCATATACATCAATGAAAAAACCACCAAGAACATAAACCGAAAATCTGGAATCTTGAAGCTCCAACAATGGCCGAAAATGTCCAGCTTCTTCCTCTTTGTTTATGGTCGATTTGTAGGCTCAGGAACACCCTTCCACGCAATGCAAATCACCTTCCAAGAGAGCTAGAGAAAACCGGCAAAGAACCTCCTATACTTGGCTTCAAGAAACCACCCCTTCTCCTTCCCCAATCACTCAAGAATCACCAATGTAACTAGCCCTATTTCATGCCTAGAAAACACAAGGATCTCACAGTAGAAGAGAAGAGAAGAGAAGCCAAAGATGTTTACCAATGGAGGGCCAAAAACGAGAGAGAGAAAGAAGCTTTTGGAAAGAATGGCTCAACCCTATTTTTGCCCTAGCTCCACCCACGTGAATGATGGAAAGATAGTGTATATATTCAAACAAGGTAGGTAAAAGCTTCTCCAACAAGTCATTTGAATATCTCCCAAGGAATCTCCACCATCCATTTAATCTAAGGGCACACAATAGATATAAGGAGTTAAAAGAACCATTTCATTTCTCACATTCTTCACCTTGGTTCTCATAACACACTCTCTTGGTTGCGAATTTGCACATGGAAGAACTGTTCATCATCATCGCCCACTACCTGCAAGAAAAATTAACCCGTATCAATATGTAACAAAGATAAGCATAATTTAAATTTACCTGCAGGTAGAATTTTAGTTCCCACATCAGAGGGATTCCTGTCAGTATGAATCTTAACAAGTTTAACTTCATTTTGAGACAATTTCTCACGAATAAAATGATACTTCACCTCAATATGTTTAGATCTTTCATGATAAACAGGATTTTTACAAAGCAATAAAGCACTTTGACTATCAGTAAACATAACAGGTATATCATGCATGAAGTTCAATTCTTTTAAGATTCCTTTTAACCAAGTACATTCCTTAACCGCCTCGGTTATGGCAACATACTCTGCCTCAGTACTTGATAAAGTAACTAAAGGCTGCAACTGAGATTTCCATGTTATGCAATTATCACCTAAGGTAAAGAAGTATGCTGTAGTTGATTTCCTACTGTCTTTATCACCAGCAAAGTCAGCATCAACATAGCCTTTTAAAGTTAACCCCTCAGATCTTTTCTCATAAACTAAGCCCAGATTTAAAGTCCCAACCAAATACCTCAATAGCCATTTCAAACCAGTCCAATGCGGCTTACCAGGATTGGACATAAATCTACTTAGGAGACTGATGGAAAAAGCAAGATCAGGTCTGGTAGTAATCATAGAAAACATGACAGAACCTATAGCATTAGCATACGGCACATTTTCCATCTCTTTTAATTCGGACTCAGATTTAGGCGAATGAGCATGTGATAAATTCATATGACTGGCAAAAGGTACATTCACAATTTTACTGTCTTTCATACCAAATTTTGTCACAACTTTGTTCAAGTAAGCTTCCTGTGAAATAGTTAACCTATTCTTAGCCACGTCCCTTGTTATCACCATCCCTAGAATCTTTCTAGCATTCCCTAAATCTTTCATGTCAAATTCAGATTTCAAAAGATCTTTCAGTTTATTAATTTGAGACTTGCTAGGTCCAGCTAACAGCATATCATCCACATAAAGCAGCAAGTAAACCTCACAACCGCTCTTTATGTCATTAAAATACAAGCAAGCATCAAATTCACTTCTTTTAAACCTTATTTTCAGCACATAAGCATCAAATCTCTTGTACCATTGTCTTGGGCTCTGTTTCAGCCCGTACAAAGATTTCTCTAACTTGCACACATAATCAAATTTTTCCTTAGCCACAAAACCTTGTGGTTGGCTCATGAAGATATCCTCTTCCAACTCCCCATGTAGAAAAGCAGTTTTTACATCGAGTTGTTCAAGTTCCCAATTGAATTGAACCACAAGAGCCAACATTAATCTGATTGTCTTGTACTTAATCACGGGTGAAAATATTTCATTATAATCCACACCCTCCCTTTGAGTATAACCCTTAGTCACTAACCTCGCCTTAAACCTCACCGGATCAGTAGGGCTCAAACCCTCCTTTAACTTGTAAATCCACTTACAAGGAACTAATTTCTGATCTTTAGGTTTTTTAATGAGTTTCCAGGTTCTGTTATCACTCAAAGATTTCATTTCCTCCTGCATAGCTTTTAACCAACTTTCAGAATATTTTCCATTCACAGCTTCTTCAAAACTATCAGGTTCTATTTGTTCAAGGGCTTCACCTGAAACTAAGGCAAAATCAGTCATGTTTAGGGATTCATATCTAGGATTTGGCCTGATCTGCCTCCTCCCCCTATCCCTAGTAAGCTGATAATCTTGATTAGGTGGCTGATCATTAAAATGTTCAACTTCAACTGGTTCAATGGTTTCTTGAAGTTCAGTCACCCCTTCAGGTTCAAGTTCAATTTCATTTTCAGCCTCATCTTCATTTTCAGGTTCTTGATGTATAGGGTCATTAATCTCATTCCTAGGTGTAGGTGAATCAAGCTTAGTCAGCTTCACCTCAGTCTGAATACTCTTCTCAGTTTCAGATTTGTTAGTTTCATCAGTTTTCTGTTTTAGGCATGGCATCTCAGATTCATTAAAGACTACATTTCTGCTGTTAATAATCTTAATGCCTTGAACCCCTAAAACCCACAACCTATAGCCCTTCACACCCTCGGGATACCCTAACATCACACACTTGACCGCCCTCGGCTCAAGTTTTCCTTCAGATTGGTGTGCAAATGCAGCACATCCAAACACCCTCAAGTGTTCTAGATTTGGAGGCTCTCCCGTCCACAACTCCTGTGGGGTCTTAAACCTTATACTGCTGGACGGAGACCTATTAATCAAGTAAGCTGCAGTACTTGCAGCTTCAGCCCAAAAGCCTTTCGCAAGGCCAGAGCTAATCAACATACACCTAACTTTGTTCATTATAGTCCTGTTCATTCTCTCAGCGACCCCATTCTGTTCAGGTGTGTATTTAACAGTTCTGTGTCTTGTTATGCCTTTCTGCTTACAGAAATTGTCAAATTCAAAATTGCAGAATTCAAGTCCGTTATCAGTTCTCAAAGTTTTAAACTTCTTATCTAGCTTATTTTCCACAGACTTCAACCAAATTCTGAATTTTTCAAAAGTTTCCGACTTAGCCTTCAAAGGGTAAATCCAAACCTTTCTTGAATAATCATCCACCAAGGACAAGAAGTACTTGCTCCCACCAAATGTGGAGTGCTTCTCCGGACCCCATAAATCAGCATGGACATAGTCCAATGGTCCGCTGGTCCTATGAGAGCTAGCTTCAAAGCTCACCTTATGGGACTTACCCAAAACACATGTTTCACAGAAATCCATTGCTTCAATATCATCATTTCCAAGCAATTTCTGATTATTTAAAGCTTTTAGCCCTTTAAACCCAATGTGACCCATTCTGTTATGCCAAAGTTCAGTCTTGTCTTTACTCACAGTAAGAAGGCTAGAATCAAATGGTATTTCAGTTCTACCCTCCAGATAGTACAACCCATTCCTTTTAGGTCCTTTCATAACTATGAGAGAACCCCTCATAATTTTCAAAATTTTGTTACCAGACTTGAAGGTATATCCCTCATCTTCAAGAGAACCTAAGGAAATGAGGTTCCTCTTTAAATTAGGAACATATCTCACATTTCTGAGCTGCGTGACGGCCCCATCGTACATCCTGATGGCTATATCACCAACTCCAACCACATTTTGAGAATTATTGTCCCCCATGTAGACTTTCCTATGTTCAGTCTCTTTATAGTTATAGAACCAAGACCTCTCAGGGCACATATGAAAAGTGCACCCTGTGTCTAGGATCCAATTTTTATCAAATTCTTCCTCAGACACATTAAGGACATGCAAACTGTCAAATTCAGACACAATGGCAGCATTATCTTGATCAGTATTGTTTGGGTCTCTTTGTTTTCTTTTCCACTCAAAGCAGTCTTTCTTGAAATGTCCCAACTTTCCACAGTGATAACATTTCTTACCGCTCTTATCTTTAGATTTGGATCTCATTTTGGATTTCCCTCTCCCCTTCTTGTTATGGAAGTTAAATTCTTTCTTTTCAGATCTTCCCCTAACAAATAAACTTTCTTCACGAGAATAAGTTCTATTGTCTCTTTTTAATTCAAGTTCTCTTGATTTTAAAGCATCCGTGACAATAGCTTGAGTGAGAGTGTCCCTACCATATCTTATGGCATTTTTCATTTCTCTATAAGATTCGGGCAAAGAGTTTAACAATATGACAGCTAAATCCTCATCGGCAAATTTTTTATCATTATGAGCCAGACTCTTAACAATTATACTAAAGTCACTCAAATTCCCCTCGACATCCTTCCCGGGATCCATCTTAAAACTAAACAGCTTTTCCAACAGATATATCTTGTTAGGTAAAGTTTTAGTCAAGAATAAGGCATCTAGTTCAGTCCACAAAGTTCTAGCAGTTTTGGCATTATCAACTTGTCTTACAATGTTATCAAATAAATGCAAAATTATAGAACTGTAAGCAATTTCATTCATGTCTTCAATTTCATGTGGTTTAGCCTTTAACTCATCAGAAAATGTAGCAGGATCATCAAGAGCTTTAGCAACTCTCTGTTGGACCAAAATAGCCCTCATTTTCTGTTTCCAAATCGAGTAATCCCCATTTCCATCGAATTGCGATAATTCGACCCTCGAACCCATTACAGATTCTGTAAAAGAGTGGCCTGTACTCGTGGACATAACAGAAAAGGTTTTGAAAAAAAAAACTTTTCCAGATGATCAAATAAAATACAAATGCAAAGTTAAAAAAGCCAACGTTCAGGAATGAAGCACAACGATGAAACAGGTATAATGCAATTAAATATGCTTTCAGGTCACGAATTAATCACAAGAATTCAATTAACGGAATTCACAAATAAGCAACCAAGCAATCATGCATAAATCGATAAAAAATACCAAACCTATCCTAACGGAGAGTTTAGAATAATCTTACCAAACTACTGTTGAAAAACAATAAATATACCAAAGTTTCACAATCGAACTGCTGTAGATGTCAAGCCAGGGGCAAAATCGTCCAACTTTTTATGTATAACCTGAAACATTAAAATAAACGCATCAATACGTTCAGCAGGTTAAACTAAGAAATCTGCTCGAAAAAATTCTCGCCGGAAACCGCCACGCGCCGTCGCCGGACCTACACGCGCCACCGCCGGCCGGTCGTCGGAAAATCGCTCATCATCTAGGAAGATTCTCCTCGGTCTGCAGAGCACCCCGGTGGTCTCGGATTTTCCAAATTCCTTCTGGTTTGGCGGGAAATCGCGTTTGAAGTTTCTGTTTTTCAACAGATTTCTGGACAGCTTCTTCTTCCTTTTTCTGCTGGTTTTCTGCTCGATTTCTGGGTTGTTCCAGATCTGTTTTTGGCCGGAAAACACACCAACCTTGCTCTGATACCAGTTTGTTAGGATTCTAGGTGTTTAAACAACCAAATACATCATATACATCAATGAAAAAACCACCAAGAACATAAACCGAAAATCTGGAATCTTGAAGCTCCAACAATGGCCGAAAATGTCCAGCTTCTTCCTCTTTGTTTATGGTCGATTTGTAGGCTCAGGAACACCCTTCCACGCAATGCAAATCACCTTCCAAGAGAGCTAGAGAAAACCGGCAAAGAACCTCCTATACTTGGCTTCAAGAAACCACCCCTTCTCCTTCCCCAATCACTCAAGAATCACCAATGTAACTAGCCCTATTTCATGCCTAGAAAACACAAGGATCTCACAGTAGAAGAGAAGAGAAGAGAAGCCAAAGATGTTTACCAATGGAGGGCCAAAAACGAGAGAGAGAAAGAAGCTTTTGGAAAGAATGGCTCAACCCTATTTTTGCCCTAGCTCCACCCACGTGAATGATGGAAAGATAGTGTATATATTCAAACAAGGTAGGTAAAAACTTCTCCAACAAGTCATTTGAATATCTCCCAAGGAATCTTCACCATCCATTTAATCTAAGGGCACACAATAGATATAAGGAGTTAAGAGAACCATTTCATTTCTCACAGAGCCTAACATCTTTGTCTCGACCTCACTCTCCAATGTTATGGGAAAGCGGGCCGAATAGATGATGTTGTAATAATCGGCTACTAGAGCTAGGTGTAACTCCTGATGAGCGATTCTGCGCTTGTCTTCTTCATGTAATGACTCAAGCACCAAAAGAAGACCTTGCTAAGTTGATGGGATGCATCGAGAGGGCTAATGCGAATCTTGGTCGTGTGGTCAAAATCCTCACAGATGAAGAAAATTTCGAAGGAGAAATCTCTAAGAAGGAAGCTGGTGAACTCTTTGAATATATTGGTAATGATGTAAGAAAGGCCTATTGCAATTATTTAATTGATCTCTCATCTCTGTGTCAACCTTAATCAAACTGTCAGGTCCTCTGCACTGATTTTTTTTTTTTTTTTTGAGAGGTGGTGTGTAAGCAACCTTATATATGTGTAGTTTTCCTAAATTTAACATCCATGCAAAATGGGAAACTTCGTAGCATCTCAGATGAAAATCAGAGAAAATGGAGGAGAAAATGAACTCAAGGCCACGACAGTGGTCGACAAGAATAAGGCAGGAGTTTCCGATTTTGCAAGGCGCTTTTTTCTCTGCAAGCAAAGTCAGAGTTGCTGCAGATGACAGTATACTGCCGCCCTCTAACACCACCAAAAGTGGCCAACTGCACATTTGCACTTCGATCCTTTCAAGTTTCGTGATAGTGGTGTGTGTAAGAAATGGCAGCCATCTTTAGCTACCATTCCAGACTTGTAGAAATGTTTGAACAGCATGGTAGGTTTTTTCTTTCAGTTTATTTTTCGATTTGCGCCCCGATTTCTGGTGGAACTGTACATGTGAACAAACAGGAAGAGGATCCACTTTTGGAAGAATTTAGAGGTGCTGTTCATTTCTGCTATAATATGTCCTACTACATATTTTTTTGGGCAGAAAATCTGAACTTAAGACCTTCCGCAGCCTCCCGGCACAAGACTCCACCTCTGAAAACGGTGTCCCCATAGCCCGAGCTTGGGTTCGTTGCTATTGGTACCGGGGTTTTATTGTACCCTTCGAAGAATTCTACGGAAAAGGGGGAAAAGGGGTTTCTCTTAATCAAGTAACCTCAAACGCCCCACCATGCCCCGATGTTCTATCTGTATTTTTATGTCAATCATGTTTGAATGAAGAGATCTCTTCAAAGGCTATTGACAAATGCAAATGTTTCAGAATTTTGTAGTTTCTTTAGTTGATGATGTCAATGAGGAATATATTCAACTTTTATACTGCAAATGTTTCAGAATTAGTCACTAATAGTTAAGTTGTAGCAATATCTTTTTCCCCTGTTTAGTGTCGACAATTTTCAGGTTCTTGAATTTGTCATCTGCTCAACCATTCGGAATATAAATTATCATTACTTATTTGAACTATTTACAAGACCTTTTCAGTTGAATTGAATATCATCCCTTTGAATCTTAGCTGAAAATGACTCCCAAGTCCCAAAATCATCTCTAAAACGCTTGACAACCCCATTTACAAATCAATTGACAACATTATTTCTTCAAACTTGAATCACTCATATTCTGTGCATATACGAGAACTGGTATGATACACCTACTGATTTCCAAACTCATTTTCACTCTCTCTCTCTCTCTCTCTCAAAATGCATCTACAGGAGGCATTCAGGACCTGAAACAATCACACAAATAGTAAATATCTCCTAAGTGGATATAATCATACAAATTTGGGTCAATGGAAAAGTACACAGGGAACGGCCAAAGGGTTGGTGGGACAGAGACGAAATGCTAACCTTTTTGAGGAGTTTGTTTTTCTTATCTTGTCATCCACCTTAGCTGATACTGAATCAGTCTCTCTTGTTGCAGCTTCTCTCTTTGTTTTCTTAGACTCAATTTGTATTGCTTTGGACAGGGTTTCTATCTTCTTCACGAGTATCTGTACATAAAGCAAATAAACTAGTTTAAGAATGGAAGAAGCACACTGTGCCTTGTGGGTAGATGGAGTTACAGTAGTTACTTTACCTTGATTTCTTCATCCTTAGCATTCAAAGAGCTATCTTTAAACTCACAATACTTCCTCAAATTTATAACCTCTTTCTGAAGCTTGTCATACAGAAATCCCGATACCACATCATAACTATTGCTGTTAGCACTATCCGCATTCTTCATCTCTCCATTGCTGCCAACTATACTTTTTGCGTTCACCATGTCTCCAATTTCATTGCCGTTATACTTCTCAAGATTCACAGCAGTAATTTTATTCATCTCTGCATTCTCCTTTTCACTGTCTATGAACTTATTCCGAGAAGCCCACATACTCTTTTTCAGCAAACTCTCTCCTGAAGGATCTCTCCTTTTTGTACCATCACCTGGCTTCATTTCTCCTTTAGCAGTCAAAGTTTGTTTCTCGTCTCCTGGCATTGATGAGCTTTTGTTGATAGTGGAACCCCTTGGTTGTGATGTAGATCTCTTTCTCATTCGGGTATTACTCGCTAGGATCCCAAACAAGTGGTTGATCTTTTCAGTTTTCTGGGATCCACCATTTGCATTAGGATTGACTGAGAAACTTGACACATGCTTTAAGCCTTCTTCCAGTGTCTTCAGCCTTAAATTCAACTTATCCTGGGAAAAATGTTTTTAACATCTTCAATTTACTCAATCAAGAAGCAAGAAGCACAACTGGTCTTATAGTATAGTAGAGAATAATGGTACAAGTTTTAACCTTGAGTTGTGCTTCAGCCTTGGCCGTTCTCTCTGAAATCGCTAGTTTATCTCTTAACCGTTGCATCTCTGCCTACAATGTATAGATCTAATAATTAATAAAAAGAACTGAAAACTTATTTTAGATTTTTCATTTAAATTGTAAAGTTTTAGATGTGCAGATGAGGAAAAGTGATCGAGCATCTGAGATTGGGACACGGGTCGAATACCTGCAACAGCCTTCTCTCTTCCAGCCATTGCTTGACCGGCATTACTTTGTCATTCTCATCTTTCCACTCGTTAGCCACAACAGTTGCTACTCGGTTTGCTGAAACCTTTATTCTTGCAAGTTCTCTTTCCAGTGTCCTCTTCTCCTCCTATGAAGTTTCATAGAAATAAGATCAGTTGATATAAACTACATGTCTAATTGCGACTACCTAGTGTTTGGTAAAATATTAACTGTAAGAGACGCAAACATTCAGAAAACGTTAAACAAGTTCTACATGTAGCTTAGAAATTTGTCGTTTGTAATCCCGAATTGTGTTGGCTGCTGCTCCACCAGCAAGAATGGCCTCCTCAAGCTCCTGAATAGTTTGGCTAAGCTTTTCAACCTCTAAAACCTTTTGCCTATTTGTCTTATCAAGTATTTTGTTCTCCTCCTGTGCATGAAATTCTGTCAGTTTTCTCAAAAAACATTTCATGGATTAACCTCGTACAAGTTCGGTCTGAAAATTTACCTGGCAGATTTCAATTTGCCTTCTAAGCTCGAAGTTTTGATTTTGAACCTCTTCCACTACAAGTGCCCTTTCTAGAGCACTTTTCAGTATCCTTTCTGCTTCAAGCAGAGCCGCTTCTTTTGACTTGGTGAGACGATCCAAAGCCCTCTTATCTTCCTGCAGTGCTGCAACCTAAAAATCTCCAAGACAACGATATCAAATAAAAAAAACACGTCAGTTTTGCTCGTGTGTGTTTTTTTGCACAAGCGTATGATTCTAAATTTCTAATTCCCACTTTTTCTTCCATTTTAGGTCATTTTTACATCAATTTAGTTGAAGGAGCATCAGAAGAGTTTTCTTTTAGATCAATGCTTATCGTATATTTCACCGAATAGAAACTATCTTTAATCGTCCATGTATGCACCTCGTTCTTATACTTCTTAAGTTCTGCCTCAAGAGGAGCAATAACCGACTCAATGGGAATAGAATCATCGTCCTTTTGATTTGCATACACCCTCCTAAGAGTTGCTTCAGCTGCATATTGTGCACTCAATGCCTCTCTCTTCTCATTTGTGAGTTTCGTAGTTTCAAGATTCTGCATCAATCCGACTCAAAATAAGTACCTTCTCAGACAATTCAGATAAAGATATATAAATGTTGTTTCATAGAAGAGAGACTATATAACACACCTTTTGTTCAAGAAGGTTTTCAGTGACTCTGAGCTTCTCTTCAAATCTTTTTAATTCACTTCCAAGCTTGAAAAAAGAATAGCATGCATAGAGAACATATCATGAAACTATATTCGATATTTTTGTGCGTTAAAACTGAATTCTTTTTGTATTATTTTTTGTTTTCATAGTAAGATGAGGAAAATATTTTTCGAATACCTCGTCTAAAGCCTTGTCCTTTAAGACTTCTGTAGCTCTCAGTGCTTTGATTTCATTTTGGGCCTTTCCCAACTCCTGATCCTTCTCTGAAATTGCAGTACACATTTATCTTTCTTATAAACTGTGAGTGCAAATTGTTATAGTATAACAAGCTTGTCGCCATCCAAGTAGGAATTTAGTGAAGGAGAGTGTAATCAATAATCAGTAAGATGGTCAATATTATCAGCGAAACTACAATCCAGGACACCTTTACTTGCCAGGAGAAACTATGCAGAAGATGGGGATTGGGGAAAATATAACAATAAGGGGCAACAAAGACAAATAAAAATCTAGGACCCTTGTACAGTTGTACCAGATTATAAGGTTGACGTGGACTATATTGCATCCTTAAAACAAGAAACTGGAACAGAACTTAAGTAGATTGATGAATAAAGAACCTGTTACGAAATTTTACTGTACAAAAACAGCTAAGAAAGGTCTAAACGACGCCCAATGCATCAACACCACTAGCAGGGTGTTCTTACTAGGAATTCTGGACATATACAGAGCTATGAAACTATGTTTTAGGTGTCCGATTAATCACTATATTGCTCAATATGATAAGTTAATTTGCTTCCTCAAAATTTAACATAATATATCTACAAACAAATTGCAAAATTCAATTTTTTCTCTAATATGTTCCGAGTCCTTGATTCAAATTTTGAGGAATTTGGAAAGTCTGATGCTGCTGAAGAAGGTAAAGTTGAACCGGTATTCATAAATAAGCAGAGGCATTAACCACGAGCAACAGGTGATAACTCGAGCTTTATCAAATACATGCTAAATCATTGTGTGGCATCCTCCTATTTAGTCATCTATTTAAATTCCCTCAGTAGTTAGCATATTCACTGAATAAAACAGAAAATAATTGCACTTTTATAGTGGAATTTATATAACAATTCCCATTTATAGTGTTGTCATGTTATCATAGTGTGCAAAAGTCTTGAGTTCATGATCACTGCCACCCATTTATAAGAAATCGTGCATGTCTACACACGAGGCAGCATGTTGAAGCCAATTTAAATAAATAAAATTATTTTTGTTTTTAACAGCTTGTGCTATTAGACTAGGTGGTTCACCAGTTATGATCAGTTACCTTTGAGTTGGTTTTGCAATCTGTTGAGCTCTAAAACGACAGGGTCGGGACGAGAAAGAGGGACTTCTCCTCCACCAATTTCCTCCAAGCCATGCATTTTCTCGGCCCTGTTTATTGCAAAGAAAAACAAACAGCTTCCTCAAGAACAATGACGAAGACAAGACAAGGTTTACAGGTTTAGTATATGTAGAAGGAAAAAAATGAATACTGATCCATAGAAAGAGTCCATACTTGTAAGGAATGGACCGTAAAGAGAGGAATGGATTTCCCTTATTTTGAAGCAACCCTGAAAGGAACAAATCAGAAGCCGGCCAAGCCGGCTAGCCACCCTTCTTTTTCTTCTAATTTTGAAATAATTACCGTTGCTGGTCTCATTACACATGGTAATTAATTCATATAATTTTTTCATTAAATCCACACAAGAAATTTCCTCTCCTTTAAAACTTGAACAACACCAAAGACTCGGTATTAGACCCCAAAAAGTTCAAACGAGCTGTTGAATTTCAAGATTGGTGTTCTCGAACGAGTCGCTGTTTCTTGTGGGCGTCTTGAGAAAATTTTGAAAAATAGTCAAGATGGTAGATGAAAGAAAAATGAAATTTTTTATTTCACTGAAGCTTCTTATTTACATATTCCTAATTAAGCAAAGCTTAACAAGATGGTCTTCTTAAATATAACTATATTCTAAGCCAGAGGTGTCTGCAATGATCATTATCTGAAAAAGCACTTGTTTTAGGAGTAAATTAATTGCTTAAGCGTTAAACCCTCCTGAAGGTAATCAAAACAGTGTATGAATATGAAACCAAGAAAATGAAATGCTCATATAGTGTAAAATTGAAAAGGGATCAAATGAAGTGGCTTCAAAGTATATAAAAAAAAAAAAAAGATGAAGCCCTGATCTTTGCTTGTAAGTATGGATGAAAATGAAGAAACTGAAAATATTTGAACTCCAGCTAGCTAGCTAGCTAGTTTTGATGGGATATTGCCATATGGCAATTTAAGTGTTAAAGAGGAAACTATATATATTTTGGTGAGACGACAAAGGGAAGACACTATCTCTACCAACACCAAGTAAACTCCCCTTTGAATAATTGATTATTTTCAATGCAGAATTGATTATCTTATAAGATTAATGGGAGGATTATTTCTTAATGGAATTGCCACTTAATTATGTTTAGAAAGTGACTTTGAATTATTTGTTTCAAGCCAAGCTGTTGACCAGAAAAGCCGGTTCCTTATCCTTTTGGGTAGGTAAACATTTTTTTATGAATACATTGTACTAGCTAGATAAAATTTTAATGAGATTAAGAAATATACTCAAAATATTTGGTACTTTAGACTAGAAAGTTTGTTGTCTTCTTCGATCATTTCTATTATAATGCGTCAGACATATTTAAAGATTTTAAAATGTGTCAAGTGGTAGACCCATGAAAAGCACGCTCTAGTGACATCTACAGTGGACTATCTAAAAATAATGGAAAACCCTCGTGCAAAAAAATTATGAAAATCGACAGGGGCCATACTCGAACCTAAGCATTAACCACACTAAAATTGAATGGTGCTGACTTGATATAGACCCATATGCACTTGTAACCTTGCCCACTTTGATGACAAGCAGATTATAACATTCCAATTTCCTAAAGCTAATTATAAAGTACCTTAGTGAGATGAAGAAATTAAGAGGGTATTAGTCATAATCATATCATTGTAATTAGACCAACAATCAATGAAATTGAAAACATTTTAAGACCCTACTTGGTCCTCCAAATTATGATGGGTTATGAAAGTAATCCATAAAAGATGATTATTTCATTTACTTTGGCTTTTTCTTGCCACTTTTGATAGTGAAAGGGCCATGTAGAGCATGAACAACCACATATATGCCTGTTATTCCCACTCAAATCTTTAATTCCTTTACGAATATTTATTCCATGATACCTATTTAGCTCTTGTGTACAATTTTTAAAAGGTCGTGACCTTCAACATGCCATGTGACATAAGAACAACACAATGGTGCCTAAATTCATAAGCTTCGTTACATAAAAAGGAAGACCCAACAAATATTAGCCAAAAGGCTAAGAAACATTTCTACCAGAGTATGGTGTAATCAGTACCCTGTCAGGCTGTTACTATTTAATTTACATGTGTATTACATTGTTGAAGTCTACTATTTAATTGAGACCTAAACATGAATAAATAATAAACATATCAATTAAAAAAGTGATAGAAAACACTGGATTCTATACTCCGAGAATATTAAAAATTTCCCGATAAGAAGAAAAGCCAAGTCTTACTAAATCACAGATAAACAAAAAGAAAAGGAAAAGGAGGCAGAAACCCAGCCTTACTAGGCTTTAGTGGGCCCATAAAGCTGCCAACACAAACCCGAAGGCAACAAAGTGGCGAGTTAAAGCAAGGGGAACAATACATAAATCAAGTATTTAGTATCACCCATTTCAAAAATATCAAAACAAGTTTCAAATTTCAGAAATTAGGTTTTTAAATTTTTTATTTATGAAAACAATAAATTATTAAATCAATTTATTACTGAATATTTAATTTTAATATAATATAATTAACCCACCCCACCTCCACCATCCCTATAGCTCTGGGGACTATTCCCGCGACCTTTTCGGTCACCACTCTTTTTCGACTACTGTTCCGGCGATCATTCTGACGACTGCTACGATTCCGGCAATTGTTCTCACTCCGATAAATCGTTTGTGACTTAGAATTTAACAAGTTGTGAACTAAATTACCCATTTGAATAAAACAATTTTATTAAGGTCACAGTTATGTTTCCATTGTCATTGAGAAAATAACAGTAAGGTCACAATTATCAGTAAGAAATAACAGTAAGGTCACAATTCACGAACATATAAGTCACACTATTGCGACCACCACCAAATTATAAGTGACCACCACTTCGCCCATGCCTCCACCAGCAGCACCACCACCGTCGTCGCCCAATAGCTTAATAGTAAGGTCACAATTCACTAACATATAAGTCATACTCTTGTGACCACCACCAAATCATATGTGACCACGACTTTGCCCCTGCCTCCACTACCGGCATCACCATCGTCGCCGACCAATAGCAACATGAACACCTCAAAACTAACCCCACACCCTCCCAGCACCACTAACACCATCCCAAAACCACCACCGCCATATGCATGCACAGTATATCCACAGCCGTCAATACACACGCACAGCAAAGCCCGACCCCAACACCAAAATAACCACGACCACCACAGAATCATAACTTCACAGATCTGTGTGGAGAAATCGAATTAATTATAAAAAAAAACCTCATTCGTCTCCGATTTGCTGCACACGACCACCTCTTTTCCAAATCATCGGCCCATCACAAACAAAACCACTACACACAACCACAGAACAACCACCGTCTCCTCTCAATCTACTTCGCTTCTCGTAGATCTCACAGACCACCACGCCGACACAATTACAGTCACCATCACCATCTCGCACACCAACACAGTCCACATTGCCGCCGCCACCACGTCGCACCCCAACACAGCCCACATCACCACCAACACAGTCCGCCATCAACGTGGCCAGGAAACAGAAGAAACGAATCTAGACTCGGTGGTGGGAAGATTTGGTAACGAAGCTTTAGGATTGCTCTCGTTGGAGGGGCGCTTCTAGGTTTTCATCTGCTGGTTCTAGTGTAGGTAGATGTCATTGGTCACAAGATTGTGGGTTGCCGTCGTCGGGGTTGGTTGTAGAGAGAGAGAGAGGGAGGCGCCAATCGAGTTGTAGAGAGAGAGAGAGTGGGGGGGAAAGCAAATGATTCTGAATTTTGTTTTGTAAATATATATAATTTTTTTAATAATATTATTTAATATTAAAATATTTTATAATATTATTATTAATACCTGATTCTTGCATAATTAAACCTCTAATCCTATTTTTGAAATTGAATTTTTAAATGTAGGGTTGGCTGTATTTTCTTCTAAAGCAACACCGTAAAGTCTAATGCAGCTAAAGAAAAGGTCAGCCCAAAGAACATCATAAAACCGGCCCAATTGAGATGGGCGGCCCACTTCAATCTATTGTTCAGTAGCAATTTGGCATCTAACTTTTAAAACTAAACAAATTGATCTCCAACATTTACTATAATTGCAAAATCATCAATAATGGAAACTCTACAAATCTGTATTAATTCAGCACGTGACTTTCTCATATCTAGATTTTGCATTTTACTTAGACTTTGTGCCCAAAAATTTAAATGTATCATGTTTCATTAAGGCATATCACAATTTAATACAAATTTAGACGATTTTCATCAACCTCTTATTGTGTGTGGTGGAGAGGTAAAGTTTCAAATTCAAACCTCAATTCCCTCAACTTCTCCTTTCAAACTATTCCCATGTTGTTCGAGTCATATCAGCCCACATGGACGACCGTTTTATACCAACTTGAAATCTATAGTCCTAAACAAAACTTTGTTAGTTTTTCCATATCCGATTTTCTATAATTAACTTGATTGTTAGAGTGCATACGACCATTACACCCATCCGAATCTACTTTATTGCATCCTAACGTTGTCATGGGTGTGCATATACTATAAAGGTAGACAGAGGGGTGATCAAGTACTATTGACTTTGAATTCGTCCAAATTTTGATTTCAACAAGATATTTAAGTACTGTGATCTATGGCTTTGATTTCTCCATTTTGAGGTTCATCAATCATCCCTCCTACTGAGTCCTACATCTGTAAGTGAAGTTGCAGGTAAGCAGACAGGATTCTATCAACAGAACTTGTTCGACGCGAGGGACCCCTCGAAGAAGACAGATGAGTTAAAGTAGAGATCCACCCTTTTGGACCACATAATCTAGGAACCTCATTCTTAGGTCAGTTTCAAACTACTGTACAGTTTTATTCAGGACAAAGGAGCACACCCTGTGTATTGTTCTTGTCATAAATTTATCAACCTGGCCTGAATCGATTTGTTTCCTGAATTTATTCTTTTTATAGCAGGTTTGGTTTATATTCTTATTCAACGCCACGTTACCTCTATTTGTTTAACTAAACATCGGATTTCTAATAGGTTTAATTTAATAAAAAACAATCAAATGTGTGCACGAAAAATTGATAAAAATTACGGTCTCAACTGATTTTGAGGAAAAATGAGCCTGATTTAAGTTCTAACACACGACAGTTGACAAATTTTGTCACATAACCTTCTTTTTTAATTCGTGGAACGTTAAAAGATGGATCCTTTGCATGAAACTGTCGATGATTTTCTTTGCTCAATTACTTTGGTGGACCCATATCCTTTTTTACGGATGGATTATCAACGGTCTGTCTTTGATGCATTATGTGGTTTCGTCCCCACCATTATTTGCATGCTAATGGAGTAAAATATAGGAGGCTTTGAATGCCGGCAATGGAAACGCGTAGCAACTTTGGCTGAATCATTTGGTGCATTTCTTTTGGCTTGCAACATATTCTGACCATGCATCATGGCCTGATATTTGTACTTCTAGCAGAAATCTAGCGGGATTTTCGTAAGTTTTGTATCAATATGGACATCATAGTGTCAAATGAGGGCAGATTATACCTTTTATGATATTCAACTACCATTATTTGAGTGACCCAACTCATGGGCATAAGAGTGGCCTCATTGCTCCCCAGCAATTCCTCCCAATCAACATTACGCTCTTGTGACTGGAGGTCATGACACCGTCTCTGATACCTTTTAACAAGATCTCTGAAAATTAATTGGTGTTTAGTGAGGACAAGCTAAATCTCTTATGACGTTCGATAATTATCATTTGAGTGACTCAACTCATGGACTTAAAAGAGCTGTCTTATTACTCTCCAACACATTTTATTCTTTAGCTCTCCCTAAACTAGTTAAGCTTTTATATTTTTTAATTACATTTCCTGTCCCAGCTTGTATTTTTCTTTCTCGTAGAATGAATAAATGCTCACCTTTTCTTTGTGGTTTGATTTCACAAAAAAAGGGCTAAGCCCTTGCTTGAGAGCCATTTTTAACAAATTTTTAGTAAAATTAATCTTACCGTTATACAGTAAAATAAGTAGCTTATTTTGATCAAGCCAAGCAGAATTTTGATATTGGAGTCAATAACTACGACTCCAACAATCAGAATTTTGATTAAAATCAGATAAGAATTGCACTCAGACAAGCACTAAATATATAAAAGTTAGTACATGAGATCTTGTTGATTAAGAATCTCAATTTGGACTCTTTTCCAAATTTTTGAAGTATACGCTTGATATACAGTGCTTAACCAAAATCTTGTTCATGTTCACGCTGTTCAATAAACATGCTATAAGGACTAATAAGAGCGCATGATTAACGTCGCCAAAGAGAGAGGCAGAAATCTAATTACAAAGAAAACACAAGATTTGTTCGATTCGCCAAATACACACACAGGCACGTACAATACATATGTAATTTGTGGTAATTACACAGCTATTATTTGTTGCAGCTGAGCTTCAATCCTGATTTCAGATTTCATTTTTCTTATAAATTCTTCAAACTTCTTGTTCAGTTCTTCCGTGCTTACCTTCACATCATCACTTATTCCTTCTTCTTCACCATCTATAATTAATCCACTTTCTTCTTCGTCGTCATCATCTCCTTCCTCACTCTCTACGATCAGAACCCTACTCTCTCTTTCTTCTACTTCTTCTTGTTTTTCCTTGTGGTCCTTCTCTTCCTGTGAAATTGCAAGCTTTTCTTCAGTGGCATAAATCATGGCTGATGCTTCTTTATCTTCAGGCGGTGCATCCTCTTTCGACTCAGAAACTGAGTTCATGTTTTGGTTATTAGAGGAAGAGCTGAAACTCAGGCTCTTGGCAAGAAATGCAAGAATACCATTACAAAGCAGGAACGCGTATTTTCTATCTAGAGCATGGGAGAATATTAATGCTGAAAATTGAACATTATAGGAGAAGCTGAAATCGAAACCTGAAATGTAAGAAAATACAAAAGATAAGATAGACATTGGGACTAGAATTAGTAATGATTTTCTGATAAACTCATAATACTTATGAGTTTCTGGAGCTGTTTCAATCATATATTCATCATTTTGATCCATCTTCTCCTTTATAAAGTATAAACCTAGCTAAGAAGAGAGTACAGGAAAAACTAGTGGGGACAAAGGGCTTGGAATTTGCTGGAATATACACGGATTGGACTATAGAACGCGTCCATATATTGAGTTCAATATGAAATTTACAGCCGTTTGTCAGGATTTTTTCTTTGCTTTAATTTCGATAACTTCTTCTAAAAACTCTTCTAATAAAAGAAAACACTTCAGACAAATTATTGAAATATATTTAAAAGTAATTTTTTAATCTCAAAAACAACTCTCGACTTTTCAAAACTACCTTAACTATTGTATTGAATGCCCTTAAGCATAGGGAAGGGGCATGAATGGAACTTTTTGAATGAGTTGGGCAGATGTTCATTTCTATGAGAAAGATTGATTTTTTCATAACAAATAAAATAGAATATGTAATTGGAAAATGAGAATGGAAATTTCTAGCATTCACTGTGGTCTGTAAAGCAGCTTTTTCTATCATATTATTATTATTATTATTATTTTTTTTTAACTTATAGCAGGATAAAAAAATCAACAGAAATGCTAGATGTACACAAATGCAATTGATAGAAATTCTACAAATAAGAGACATTGGTGGGGTGAGTGGTGAATTTTTTGAAATTTTTTATTTATACATGAAGCCCACATATTACTCACATCTGTAACAATTCTATAAACTGATTTCTGTACAATCAATTTTTCTGAAAAATCAAACATAAGTGACATGGACAAGCACAAAATTTGTGCATTTTATTTTATATTTATATTTCCAACCTTTTTAACTTATATATTTTCTATTGCGTTGTTATACCTCGTAATTTACTTAATTCACCATTACATGCTTCAAACAAAAATAATTTATTCAGTTTTTTGCCAAACTTTTAAAGATCTAATGAAAATGTCAGTTGTATTATGATGAACGATAAGATGAAAGAAAAATTAAAGCTATTTTTCATGAATTTCGAGGGTGATATTTATTTAGTCTTTGATGCTATATATCATGTTGACGGTAATGGATACGTATATTTTATAGCATTATATATTGGTGATGATAATTTGACTCTTAAAATAAAAAAATAAAAAAATATTATTGTTATTAAACGCATTGTATCAAATGAATCTAATCATGAAGTTGGACAAATTATTACAAATTCTTTATAATATTGTTAATTTGATTAATTATATATTTAGCGTATCTTTTTTATTGACGGGGAATCTGCAGCTGCTAAACTTCGAGTGCGCACTGAGTAAACTCTCGGGTTGACGCAATAGCCTCCAAACCACGTCAGCCAGATTAACCGCACTAGGCAAGCCAGGTGCGACAGATTCGACCGAGAAAGTATTGATAGAGAGAATCGAACTCGTGATCAAAGATATTCGCGCTCACCTACTCCACTAACTTAGCCATCCCATGAGGAACAATATATATTTAACGTATCTTTTACTCCATGTATGGTTGATAATAGTATTTTACAGCATCTACAATAGTTTAGTTTTTTTTTTTCATACTAATAGAGTGTTTTAATATATTCGCTATGTTAACCGTACGGTTAATTATACAATGTGGTGCTCATAAACAAAAAGGTCCTTTAGGTAGTTTGGAAAATGCAAAATTTAAAATATAGAGACGTAAACGATGCTTTCAACATAACTTTCCTCATATTCCCCAATCTCCGTACAATATTGATGGAATTCAATTTCATTATTTTCACTGGCATTTGAATAGAATTATCATAATTTGATAATTTTGATTTGTTACAGAAATGAAATAGCTATTTTTTATTATCAATTTCAAAATGAAGTTATTTTTACTCATGATGAATGGATTATATTCATTTTATTTTATAATATGTTGAAAATATTTTCGTCTTCTATGCTATATGATTCCCTTGTTCACAATTAAAACTTGGTTATACCCTCGTTATTAATTTTTTTTTTTTTTTTTAGTCTTCTTACAGTGCAAGGGTTGAAGAATCTCTGTTAGCCAAGTATGTATCGCAATGAAAAATACACTTTCAAAAATATTTTTCGACGTGTACCAACTTTTTTATTAGCTGCAATGTTCGATCCTCGTCTTAAATTATGTGGTGCCGGACATTATTTTTTAGTATATTGAAAATAATGTAAATTTTATATTTGAAATAAATGTATCCTCGTACGAGAAATAACTATATTATTATGTAATTCATACTTCTGTTCAAACTATGTATATTTAACTTTCTTGAGTTCGAATTGTATAAAACTCACATTTTTGGCGCACATAGATTGGGCTAGACATTATTAGGGGCCGTGCATAACTGTATCTAAATTTAGTGTTGTCCAGTGTAGTGCGATACTTGTTCACAGAGTCGACGATTTTATCGGCACTTAGAAAAGTAAGGTGCGTTATGAAAAAACATAAGTTAAATCGAGATAGACCACGCGACTTGAATAATATTACAATCCGAATAGAAACACGTCATGCGCCAGTGATTTCAAGAAGATGAAGGTGGCTTTACACATCTGTTTCAGATGTGCAATTGGCTTTCCACATCTTGTTCAGATGTGCAATTGTTACTAAGGTAGTACTATAAATATATTTCATTTCTTAATTCATTATTAAATTGTATTTTTTTATTTTTTTTAAATTGTAAAAATATTAATTAGTATGCAATTTAAATATAGTGTAACTGTTTCTAAGCAATAAGAGAGGATCATTTTTATATTTTATAATCCTTTTGAGAAAAATAAAAAATTTCTTACAAATTTACATATTCGTTATACTTCAGGGGCAGAACTTTAATTTTTAGTTTTTTCAAAAATATTGACTAGCCATCTCGGCTCACCTCACTAAGGTTTGAAGATGAGTCAACTCGTGCTCGACTCCCATGGTGGATCGAGTAGAGCCCTAGCGACTCAATGGGTGCATTTAACACAACATATGTCAAATGCACAATTTACAATTCTTATGAGAGGATTTAAAGTTTCAATTATGACCTTGTTATGATTGAGGTGGATAGGTTGAAAGTGAAAGACAAGTAAATTCAAGGATAAGGATGTGTTTGCCACATAGTGCTTGTTTGAATTTTATTATATATATTTTATAATTTGAAGTCAAAGTCATAATTTTCATTTATTTATTATACATATACTCATTACTACTAATAAAGAAAATAATAATTGATTTTATTTTAATTGCCAAGTCCCCTCCAATTTACTTTACCGAAAATACTATATTGTATTTCTTTTATAATAATTTCATTATTCTCTAATCTAATTTTCATTTGATGGTGTTGAGATAGCCACTTGGTTTTGGTCATCAAATTTCGGGATGGTAACGGGGTGGGAACTATGTCCCTTGTCCTCGTCCTGCCTTGATTACTAAATGGTGTGGGAATATCCTGCCTTATTTGGGATCGGGCACCGTGAATGAGGTCAATAATTTTAGCATATCTAAATCAGATTACTAAATTTCTATTTTCTATTTTATTTTAATAAAATTTATCCAAATTTCTTTTACATTTTCAAAATCCTGTTATTTAAAAACTTTCTTCTTTCTCTATTTGACTCGTGAATCTTTTTGAGTGGGAAAACGCGTTGAAGTATATGAACCATTCAGCCTGGACACTCTACTTGAAGTTGTTGGGACCACAGGTGAATTTTGGAAGTTGGGCCTCAAATTGTAGTATGTAATGGCGGATTTAGGACTGGAGTTCAACTAGGGCGGACATTGATCATTGACCATTGACTGACGATAGTCAATGTCCATAATAGCTAGGTAGTGAATTTGACTAGAGGTAGTGGTGGGACTAGATGCACCACTAGAACTAGAAGAACTAGGTATTAAGTTTTATTTTGTTTGAAAAATCGTTCCACAATCTGCAAAATGTCTCAATTTATATTCCAACTAAAATTAGTTCAAAAACAGAGAACGCATTACACCCTAGAAAACAAAGTCCCAATAATCATTTTTCAATTAAAATTAATTAAACGGGGATCAATATATTAACAAAGTCAATTAAAATTGGTTCCAATTTATGGATCAAATTTTTTCAGATTACTTATAATTTGCAAAATTCTCAAATAATCATTTAGGTAGGAACTATGAAGGAATTCGTTCTTGAATTATTTTTTACAAATCACATTTATAACTCATAAAAACATAAATCATAACTTAAATCAAAAAATGAATTAAAAGAACAAAAACCAAAAAAGAAAGAAAGTCAAGATGCTTACAGTCACTAAGATCGGAGAGGTCGGCGTCGACGGAAACTTGTCAGAAGCAATAGCAGGTCACAGGTGATGAGTTCGGAATCGCAGGGCAGTAGGAGGGAAGAAGGGTTTGCGTCGAATTGGAAAATGTAATTGCTGAATTGGTTAACATAAATGGTGGTAATGAATTTGGTAATTGCTTTTCAATTGAACTACGGGTTCATGCTACCTGAATATGAATTTGTGCCTAATTTTTTAATAAACAGGATGCTCAAAAAAAAAGTCCAATTCATAATCCTGTGTCATCTTCCTTCTAGCTTCTTCCAGGCATCATTTCTGCCTCTGCAATTCAAGTTTGCTCTTCCTTGGTTGGCCGGCTCCCCGACAGCAACTGTAAATCTCGGCGGAGCTAGAAATACGGCTACGCAAGCTCATCAAGTGCTAACTCTGCCATTAGTAGTATACAAATTCACTAATTTAAAACACAACAATTAAACAATAAAAAATGTAATACTTAAAATATTTATATTACTATCAATTAATAAGATTGAAAAATGTTCTACATGATCATTTAAATACGAAATTTTAAAAAATGTAAAGTGTGGCTAAGACGCAAAGGTTTACACGTTTAGAGTGTCATTTGGATATATTCTAAGTACTTGTAAGTTGTGGATTCTATGAAATATCTAGATATTGAGTGAATATTAAGTTGCTCATTATACAAAATCTTTGAATAAAAAATATGTTTGACAAATTTAATTTAAGAGCTTGTTAGAAATTGCTTAAGAAGCTACTATAAAGTTGATGTCAAAGTTAAAAATTAATTTTCATACATATTTTATGAAATTCACAAATTTTAAATTACACATCTCATCAAATTTTGTCAAAAACTCTGCTAAACAGTCCTTAAATTTTAAACTATACATAAAACTTCTGTGTAGTGGGACAATATCACAATCTATAGCTAATGCCTAATCGGTGTAAACATTAAAATAAGAGATAATTGCACCAAAAACTCAAAACCTTTAAAATATTAGCAGACTTTCCTCAAACTTTTCAATCGTTGCAGCCGTCACTCATAACCTTTCCAACCGTTGCATATGAGACCCTTTTGGGCGGTTTCCATCCAAAAAGTCATCAGTTGACCACCAAAATTGAAATTGTCCACCTTTTTTATAATTACAAAATGGTAAAATAGTAATCTTATATTCATCACATTAAACAACTAAAATAATTACATTAAAAAACCACACAAATTAATAAAAGGAAAAAGAGGAAAAAAGAAAAATGTATCTTCTTCTTCTTCTTCCTCCTACCCCATTCCCAACCCCCTCCTAAAAGCATAAAATTGGCCACGCTACCACCGGCCACCACCTAAGTTAGGCCATCTCTCTCTCTCTCTCTCTCTCTCTCTCTCCATAAGCGTCAAATAATGCGGAGCAACCAAGCAGCGGTGGCCAATGCGCCATCATGTTCGATCGATTTCGCTGTGTAATCGATGAAACTGTTGGCAAAGGTACTCATTTTCGAATTCCATGGCTCCAGAAGCCGTATATCTTTGATATTCATACTCATCCCCACACCTTCTCCTCCATTTCTGGCACTAAAGATCTCCAGATGGTTAATCTCACCTTCCGAGTCCTCTCTCAGCCTGAGGTGCCTCCCGGACATTTTCAAAACCCTAGGTCTGGAGTATGATGAGAAGGTTTTCCCTACGATCGAAAATGAAATGCTTAAAGTCGTAATGGGGCATAATTCAAAAAATAATAATAATAATAATAAAATGAAGTGCTTAAAGCCGTTGTTGCGCAATTTAATGCAGATTCGCTGGGCAATGGATTTCAACATTGTGTTGGATGATGTGGATATTACTCGCTTGTGCTAGGTGCTGGGTGCCAGGTGGCAGTGGTAGAGTTCCTGTGGGCCCAGAGGCGGAGCCACATAAAGATGTTGTGATGGGTTAAAAGTAAAAAAAAAAAAAATTCCAACAAACTCCGGTCAAAAGAAATTCTCTATGTCATGATCAGGGACAGAGCCATAAATCAACGTTACAGTGGGCAAAAAAATTTAAAAAATTCAATGTACAAATGAAATTCATATGTATCAAAAGAAGTCGTAATATAATATTAACTATTATGATTGTATCCTTAGATTTTTCACTCTTTCGAAAGAAATATATCAATATTCTTTTTTCTTGATAGAAGGTCAATCTTCTTCCATGTTCAAATCCAAAACTAAAAGCATAAAAATCAAAACTCGATATGATAATATCCCATAAACATAAATTGATAAAATCATAATCATAAACTCATTCATATTGCAAGAGATCAAAACTTAAAATCTTCCTTCCTAAATCATAAATTCATATCCCAAATCATAAATTGAAATCATTAATTTCCAAATCATAAATTCGTATCCCTATATTTTCCTTCCCAACTTAAATTCATTCATATTATAAGAAACTAGATTTAATATCAGTATCCTACTCATCACGCATATGTTGCAAATGAAATAAGTTCCAGAATTTCTTGCCTACATTTTTTTTTATTTCCAAAAAGAAGTGGTAACCTAGAATTATTTCTACTATATTAGGCAAAAATGAGTTTCAATGACAATGTAAAAATAGGAAAAATTTCAACAATGACTTTTTCATGAAGGAGAGGGAAGAACAACATTTAAGATGGAAGTTTCACAAAGCGGAAACATTCATACCTGCAGTTCCTTCCCAAAATTTATTCCCATGTATATTCCGTCGATAGTTGCGATTTTTTGTTGAAGGTCGACAGTCAACGGTCGACGACTTCGACAGGCTGGTGGACTGTGGATAGGAAAAGATCTAGGGTTAAAAAAATTTGGAATTTCAATTTGGATTTCAAACATTTCAAATGACACTTTGAAGAAAAAAGAAATGAGAGAACCAAATGAGCCTGTGATTGATTTGGACTAAAATTAAACAAAGTTAGTGGGCTTGCCTTAATTGTTAGTGGGCTAAACAGTAAACATAAAACCATTTTCCAGAAATTTCTTTGATTTTTGTTGCATCTGGTCTTGATTGGTAGTGGACTACAACCAAGTGCAACCCACTGCCAAATCCGCCCCTGCCTGTGGCAGTGGATGATGGTGGCGTGGTTGATTTTTGGCGAGGAGGGGAGTTGGGGGTCGTTGGAAGAAGACGTTTTTTTTTTTGGTTTTTTAATGTAATTATTTTAAGGATTTATCTACTTGTACATAATTATCGATATATAGAGGTGTCCACACCCTCACATGGTATATAGCCCACCCGATTAATTCATTTTGGGTTATGTTCAGTGTCTAAAAAGCGCGTCTAGACGCGAAGCATGATTAAGGCGCTTCGCCTTGAGCCTAAGTGGGAACCGCTTAATTTTTTTATATTTAACTTTTCATCTTCATTAAATGTACATTTCTTTTTGTTTTTGTAGATGAAGAAGAAGATATTGAATTGGAGTTCGATAAAGAGTTAGATAAGATTTAAACTACAAGCTATCTATGTTATGTAATTATGATTTTGAAACTTATCTTTTTTGTAAGAATTATTAAGTACATACAATATTTTATAATTTTAGATGTTTGGTATATATTATATGAATTATTGAATGTTTTTTACAATGATTAAAAATTTAAAATCAAAAAACGCTCTTTAGGCCTAAGTTTCGCCTAGGCTCGTAAAGTTTGAAACTTGGCCTCCACGTCTAGCCACGCTTTATATTTTTTAGATCACTGGTTATACTACATGTACATTGTGGTGTCCATGATGTACACGTAACATAACATCATTGGAGGGTTGAAAAATAATTTTGTCAATCCTCCAATGATGTTATGCCACGTGTATATTATGGACATCATAATGTACATGTAACATTATTCATTAATTTTAATCGGGTGGGCTCCACATCATGTAAGGGTGTGAACACCTCTATGTACCAATAATTATGTACATCAAGCACCATTCTTATTTTAATTGTTTGATGTGATGAATATAAGATTACTTTTTTGCCCTTTTGAAATTATAAAAAAGGTGGTCAATTTCAATTTTGGTGGACAACTTACGTCTTTTTGGAACGGTTGAAAAAGTTAGGGGTAACGGTTGCAACGATTGAAAGATTTGAAAAAAGTCTGTTAATATTTTAAAATTTTGGGACTTTTGCTGCAATTATCCCTTAAATATATATAATTATGAAAACCTAGGACAAGTACAATTCTTTTTACCGTACCGCCGGTCAGATAAAAGGAGGAAGAAAAGATGGAGTACAAAAAAGAAAATTAAAAAATTCCTTAACTTTGTCTCCGTCCTGTGTTTTTTTCTCGGTCAGTCCTTTTTTACACCAGCCCCAGATGTAAGGGATATTTGGTAGGACCATCCAATCCAAGTATTTCACTAGATGTACAAGTATATGTTGGGAATAATTTAGGTTCCCGTTTATTTTTCATTAATTATTCATAAAAATAAAAAATATAATTATTATCAATTATATTCAATTATTATTTTTGACTTTTTATCTCTTGTGTGAATCCTATAATAATTATATTTTTCATTCTCATTCTACAAATAATGATAATCAGATGGGGCCTAAAAACGTTACTTATTAATTTTTCATTAATTATTTTGTGTGTTTTCATTTATAAGTAAAATAGACAATTTTATTTTCATGCTTATCCAAACTTGTTTGGAACAATGAAACTCCAAAAATGTAATTGTAACTTCTTAGAAACTCTTATTTCCAAGCATAGATATGCCCAACTTTTTCTGGTAGTACTAAAATAAAATGTTACTTATTTCACAATTTGTAACTTTTATAACCAATAACACATTATTTAGACACTATTTAGATTAGACATTCTTATTCACTTATTATATTTAACTTATTTATGCTAAAACTTTTTAAGCTTAGCCCAAACATGGCGTACCTCATTTGGGTAACAAGGAAATGTGTTGCAAAATTCTGCAACCCAAACAGTGTTTTCATCCATGGCACTTGGCTCCTCTGCCTATGCTCGCCTTCTCTTTGCCAAATTTTTATTCACTTCTTACTTTATTTAAGCCTTAACAGCCCAAAAACAGCTACCACCTGATATCCTACTCAGGCTTGAGCCCGTGTCTTTCTCGGGACATAACTGAACCCGCGCCCTGGTTCTCTGTTTTTCTCAGGTCAGGTTCTAACAATTGTTTATATGTTTATTTGCTATCTGACTTTAGGGCTTGTTTCGTTTGTGGTGTTAAAAAAGCATAAGTTGAGGTTTGTGAGAATTTTTCTTGGTTTGATCATTGTTCTTTTTGGGTTGTGAATGCTTGTGGAGCCATTGAATGTAGATGGCTTTCAACTTGGTTAAAGCTTTTTATGTGGGCTTCATTTTTGGTTTAGAGTGCCTTGTGTTTCTTGTTTTTCGAATTTGCCTCGTGTTTCTTGGCGTTTTGAATTTTTGGAACGTTCTTTATCTGCACCGTTGGTAAAAACCCCTTTTTATATTTTCTGGTTTTTCATAAATTTAGTTCAGAAATCAATTTTTTTGTTGTCTTTTTTATTTTTAATCTTTTGTTTAGCCTGGCATTGTTCCTATATTAGTTTTTTTTGTCTGAAGCTAGAATCATACCAGAGTGCTGTAGAATTTTGGGGATCTTCAAATTGGAGTACAAGTTATTTATATTTGTGGATGATGACATTCATTGATCAATTTCATGAAGGGGTAATTGGAACATTTTACATTTCGTTTATGACATTTGCTCTTTTTTTTTTTTTTTTTTCCAAGGATGTCTGCAAATAATCATGTGTTTGTGGCATGGGAAGAGCGTACTATTTCTAAAGAAAGGGGCAACCGAGTTGTTCATTACTATTTGAATGAGTCCAATGGGAATTCAGTCCTTGCCATTGTGGGTACTGAAAAGAGTTTAAGGCACATGATCTATGTTCTTTCGGAGGACTTTGTAATCTATTATGGGTGTACAAGAACAGTCCGTGCTGGCACAAAATGGCGAGCGAGACGAGATGTTGTGGAATGGCTCGTGTCAATAGTCTCAAGAGGCCAACTAACCTCGACTACTCCAGGTATGTAGGGTTTTATTCCACGGACTTATTAATCTCTAACAACATATGCATATTGAATTTACATTCTGTTAGTAAATTCTGGACTCCTTTTTAAGTTCTTGATAAGCAGTTGGTGACATTTTCCGAGCCACAATCAAGCATGGACACTTGGTTACCTTCAGTGATAAAGCTGATTGCATACGAGAAATCTGTTTTTGTTCCGATTAAGCTTATTGCAATCGTTCTACTATTTACATTCTTTGAACGGCTCACACTCGGCACTTGTTATAGGCCATTAGCTTAATGAAGCCTTTTAAACTAGTGTGATAAAATGATGTCTTTCAAGTAAGTGGTGAAGGTCTATCGATCCCATCCTCTCGAAGTGAAGGTTGATTTGTAATTATTGATCTTAAATGAAATTGAGAATAAGAAAAGAAAAGAAAATGGATCTTTCATTAGAATTAAAGTAATGGTTTTATTTTTTATTTTCCATTTGTGTTAGAGTTGTAATATGGTTGTTTGGAAAATAGATAGATGTTATTTTTTAACTCATTTGGTCAGAAAGTAAAGAAAATATGTTTCCACTAGATATAAGTTCTATTTAAGAGCCAACCCTTAAATTCTTATTTTGACACTTCACATTTTTATACCAACTGATAGTTCGCGACGAACTAACGGTTTGCAATACAAACTTACTTGACATAGTTCAGCCACTACTTGCCAATTTCTTCAAGTTAATTATGTGAGTTATATTGTACCATTCCATGCTACTATCGCGTGCTAAAGTCATAAATTAGTTTCATCATTTTAATGTCTCAGTTCAAGTTGATGCTTGTCACCCTATTTCCAGTGACCTCACTACTGATTGCCATCGCGATCATGGAACTCTTCTTTTTTAGATCATTTATTTAGTTACTCTCTTACTTAAAAGGAAGTGCTTTTATTATAATTTTTGATAGCCCTTACGATGCTTACTGACATCGCTTATTTGTTAGGAGGGTTAGTTTGCCAGGCTTTCTTTTGGACCTCAATAAGTTTAACACGCAGGCTTACACATGCACACACAATCTCTCTGTGTTCAAAATTAAGGATGTTATGAGAAGTTGAAAATTGAGAAGATTGTCTTTATTACATATCTGCTTATAACCGATTAGTTCTCAACGCCTTGAAATAATGTACTTTTTTGGTGGAAAATTATAAGCTTACCTGAATCAAGACTTTCTTTACAAGTTAACTTTTATCTTTCAATTCCTAATCAAGCTTTGATAATAAATGTGTTCAAAATTAGTTAGTCATCAAACCTGTAATCTGAGTGCCAATTTCATCCTCAAAATACCTTGGCAAAGTGTAACTCCCATGAGAGTCTCGGTCAAAAATATTGTTCCCTCTTTATTCAATTGACTTGGAGCGATTTCATTAATAATGTGACAGACTGCAGATACCTTTCTCAAAACCAGTGGGCCCCAGATTTGGTGTTATAACTCAGAGCCACCACAATCTTCTTTAGAGCCAGAAGTAATCTCATCTGTGGATGTACTCTCTACCCGATTTCGACCAGTTCTTGAAGTGCATTCTGTACTTTTATTGAACATTTTATGCAAAATCACTAAAGCCGCTGATCAGTGAAAGGAAGCTATTAGTGATTGAATTATATAGGTTTTGAATTTTCCTTGCAACAGATGCCTTAAATTTGCTTTAGAGAAATTTTTGCGAACAATTTTAAGCCTTTTTTCCCTTCCGTTCCCTGGCAGATCCACAAATACTTCGCTCGAAACAATCTCTGGAATCCAGTGGAATCGCGATGTCTAGTTTCTCTAATTGTTTGAGCCGCCAGGGGGATGAAGTGGTGACTCTAGATATTTAATTCTTGGTCCATTTTTTATGATATTTTTGTGCTTAACTGTGTATTAACTTCAGATTACTAATAAAGGACCTTCATTTCAGATCCAAGTCTCAAGAAAATTGAATGTCAGAAATCCAAATATCGAGTGGAAAGGTGATGCTTGGATCTGCAGTAAAGAGCTTAAGCATTATCCAGGTTTTTGCAGGAATGGAACTGAGATTGCTGTAAGCCTCAAAATGCTTCTTGAATTTGCGGCATGTTTGGCTGAGCTTATAAAGTTTACTTATTAGTAAATAAGTTAGTTTGGAAATTGATAATTTTTTTATTGATCAAAATTGAAAACGAGTAATTATCTAATTGAAGGTAAGGTAAGGATTATTTTCAGTTTTTCACTCTTTAAGAAAAAACAATAAGTTATTTACACATGTTTGAGACAAAATTTGGCTCTAAAGTAACTCTACTAGTTTGTAAGCTTATCCAAACAAGTTCTTCACATACTTTGTAACAGCTTTCAAAACTCTCATCTTGATCTTCAGGTTTTATCCTTTGTATTGATAATGGGTGAAGAAGGAAGTCGCTATCTTGGTTATCTGGAAGACTTATATGAGGATAAGAATGGCGAGAAAATGGTTAATGTGCAATGGTTTCAATTTAAGGAGGAAGTCATCGGTATGATTTCTCATGTAAATGCACATTCTAGAGAAGTTTTCATCACACCTCATAGGCAGGAGATCAGTTTAGAGTGTGTTGACAGTCTAGCTGCAGTTTTGACTCCTAATCATTTCCAAAAATGTTTGGCTTATTTCATGCAAGGCTTGCCATTGGGAATTTTTATGTGCTATAAAGAATTCAAAAACGACAAGGTCAAGTCCTTCTCTGTAAGTAAATTACATGGTTACTACAATCAACCAATCCTATCTCATCTGGATTCCAGTTTCTCCCGGACAAGAAATGAGGGACATAAACTAAGTGAAGAGGCAGCAAAATGTGGGCCACCTATCCCGAGATTGAAAATCAAAATGTCGAGTAAGGAACCTATTGGTATTGATCTTGTTGGGCCTGAAGCCCAACTTCAAGTGCCGTCTAAGGTGAATGCAAATATAGAACTTCTTTGCGAGGATAGCGGCATGCGAGGCTGCTGGTTTAGGTGTACGATCTTGCAATCACTAGAAAAGCGTATGAGGGTTCAATACTACGATGTCCTTGATGTTGATGGACCTGCAAAACTGGAAGTATGTAAATCCATTAAGTTATTGCTTTTGTTTTGTGTATTTGGAGGATGAAAATTATCCTTCATTATTATTTTTATATCTCTCGTACAACTTTAAGGATCAAGACATGGTCTGTAAACAATGATTACTACATGCTAAAATAAATTCATTGCAGGGAAACCATCGGGCAGACTTTTGTTGGGAAGACACATTTATTGATCCATTTACAAATTTATTTGTTCATTCATTTGCATTTTGTTTACAGGAATGGTATCCGGCATCTAGAGTGGCAGCTCCTGATAGATTGGGCATGAGATGTGAAGGCCGCCTTACTGTCCGTCCTTGGCCTTCTGAGGAGGATTCTTCAGATAGTCCTTTTGTGGTCGGAGCAGCTGTTGATGCATGGTGGAGTGATGGTTGGTGGGAAGGTGTTGTGATTGGATGCGACACCATTCAACCAGATAATCTTCAAGTTTACTTCCCTGGTAAGTATCATAGTTGCCGAAATATGATTTTTCCAATCATTCTTATAACTCTTATAGACTTGATTTTATAACATCCAGTAACTTTATCTCCAACTGTGGTAATAATCATAATCCCAAACTTGCCATTCTATAAGTTGTATACCGTCATTTGAACCACTTAATAATAGCTACTTGATAAATTAAAGGACGGGAACATTCTTCCTACAAAGTTTATCTTTCCACTACACTCGTTTTGGGTGCTGAACATAATATTTAAATGAATAAATTTGTCCCATTTCTAAAAGCTTGAGGTTTTAGATGATGTGGTGCAACATGGTATGCAAAAAGACTTAGATTCAAGTTTTTTGAACAATTGTGCATCAGTGCATGTGTCTGCCATTGATGAGAAAATGGAACCAACCTACACATGAAGGGGCGTGTTGAAGACAACATTTAAATATTTGTCCTCTCTATAGTTATAGCTCAAACTTTTACAAGAGGTAGTTCAACGTTGGGTTATTCATGCCTTGGTCTTGGAGGTTCTGATTTAGCTTCTACTTTTGTGTAGGTGAGAACAAGTTTATGACTATCCCAAGGAAAAAGACAAGGACTTCAAGAGATTGGGTTGATAACATATGGGTGGACATAAAGCCAAAGCCCGATATAATTTCTTTCTTATCTCCAACTGTCATCCCGGTTGTGAATCTTCCATCTTTCCCAACTTTGACCGGCCCATCTAAACCTAATTGCAAAGCTCTCACTTCTTCAAAACATGAAGGCTCCGAAGATGATAAGTTGCAGTTACCAGATTCAGTCACATCTATAGGTGCTGAGAGGCTTAACATGTGGAACCGAGTTGTTATCAAGGACGACGAGGACAGGGTTCATACTCTTGCTCATGCTGGAATCAAGGGGAAAGCTGTGAAGAAATAGTGATGTTACTTGAATACAAATAAGAAACTTCTATGGAGTAATTTTGAATCTGTAACTAACTCCTGAAGTTGGCAAAGCTATATAGTTTTTGTTGATACCAGTTGCTTGTAACTAGGATATTTATTAGATGTTCTGTTTTAAATTTAGAATATACAGCATTTGGTGCAATCATGTCAACTATTTGAAGTAGCTGCTTCTGTTATTATTATTTTATATTTTTGTGAAAGTGATTATTTTAAAAGTGACTTTTTTTTTTTTTTTGGTTTTGTTGGGGGGGGGGGGGGGGGGGGGGTTAAATGTAGGGAAGAGATGGGTAAACGTGAAAATTGAATATATATATATATATATATATATATATATATATATATATTTTTTTTTTTTTTTTAAAGTGTGATTTGAATGTGGACTAGAAGTGATCACAAAGAATCAAAATTAAACAAGGGCTAAGTTTGCACATTTTGAATAAACCATTATGTATCATGACGCTGTGCTCAATGCATTTTGGTACCACGGTGCATTACATTGGACTGAATAGGAAGAAAAAGTAGAACCAAAATTAAATTACAAGCAACTGTTTCTTCACAGCTTTCCCCTTGATTGCAGGATGGGCAAGAGTATGAACCAAAATTAAATTGAGTATCGTTCATTTATCTTTTATTATATACTCTAGAAAACTAATGCACTATTTGATTGGCAAGGAAAATGGTGGAAAAAGAAAACTTTTTCCTGATTTTCCTTTTTCACCATTAATTTTGGTGTTTGATTGCATAACTTTTTCATAGACTTCATTTTTACTCATTTTCTGGGTACAACAATTTAAAGCATATTTTTCACTTTTTATTTTCCTATAGGTTTGGTGGGAAAGTGTTTTCCATTTTTTTCTTTTAAAAACTTTTTGGCAATGAAAACATATTCTAAATCCAATAGTAAAAAAATTTATCCATTTAATTGACAATTTGCATGAAAAATAAAGCCAAACGAACACAAAAAAATTTCAAAAATTATTATTTTAATTTTTTTTTTTTTACTTTTTTGCAATTCAAACAAATTTTATTACGGATTGTAAAAAAATTTATCCCAAAAAGTAACAATTTGCATGAAAAACAAAGTCAAATGGATTAGGTGAAAAATTATACCAATCAAACACCATTAATTACAATTCCTTCTAAAACAAATTCTAATAATTCACTGTCATTTATTTTCTTTCCATCCATTTTTCACCATTGCAATCAAACGAACTCTAAGTATTTGTTTGTGATAAATTATAATGTGATTAAAATGAAGAAGATAAATTAATCTTATTAAATGTGTGGATAATAAGTAGGTAATTATTTGTACTTAAATCCATTATAAAGAGATTATTATAAAACTATCATTAAATACTAGTTTGTATTAGCTTAATGAGTGTGAGTCCTATCACCTTAAAAGTATGTTTGGCCAATTTATTTATAAATAAAGATGCATTATCGATGGGGTGACAATGAGTCATTTGCTTCATTGTCCTATGATTTAATGTGCAATACAATTTCATTATACAATAAGGAACTATTTGATGTTGATTTTAATGAGAATAGAATTTTTGGAATAGTGATTAATGGAAGAATGTGTGGTGGAAAAATGATGAAAAGTTTTAGATTTGTGTGTAATATTATTTTAGTTGAAAAATGTGTGATTGAAATGAAGAAAAAGAAAAAAATGAGAACGAGAATGAGAATGAAATGAGGTCAAACGGGTTCTAAATAAGGAACTCATTGCACTAATCAGTGATGCACATCTACTGATGAATGATTTTATATATCATTTTCTAAAGTGTGATTTGACTTTGCCAAGAATGTTATGATTCTATATTAATCGTCCAAAATTTAATTGGTAACTAGTCTTTAATAGAATAACAGATAAATGTGACACATTCTCAAAGTCACTACCAAAGAAAAAGTGTTCGACACTTTTCAATTATCACACATTGAAGCACTTTTTACTCAAAATATATGAAAACACTTTATGGAAACCTTTAAAAGTGAGTTTATAGAAATATTTAAATCTGTAAATTTGAATCTGAGTGACAAAATTTTTAATATGCACGTTAACATTGTACTTGACTTTCATATGACTTAAAATTAGACGGAAAAATTCTCAAACCATTTAATTACGTAATCAAATGTTCACATTAACATTCCAAATTCATATATTTATATATGTTAGGGGACTCAAAACCTTAACTTTAAAGGTTAGGGAACAAAAACTACACTCCCTTAAAGGTCAGGGAGTCCACCCTGAAATCCCCTGAAATATTTGAATTCAGACAGCGGTAGGTCAATGATAGAGTACAATATTATCATTAACGAAAGGCAAATTCTCCCGCTATCCTAAAATTGTAAGTCATTTGAATCACTCCAAAAGATTATCATAAAAGGGGAAGTATTCATTCCTCTTCACATTCCCAAAAAAAGAACAATGGCTTCAATCAAACCCTCAACTCGCTATGCTAACAGCCTTAACAGCTCTACCAAATCTGACCCTTCTTCATCCATCGAGTTCCCAACATCACGCACCACCTCACGCGCCGTCACGAAAGCTACCACCAATAAAAACGTCACTGCCACCGACAACATTAATCTGAGCTTCATGGTCAAGAAATTTATGGAAAACAAGAAGGCAAAGAATTCCAGCAAAGACGCAAAATTCATTGTGGCCGCTGATTTTTTAGCTGAGGATTTAAAAAAGAATAGCGCCAAGAAGGCTACCGGATTAAGTGGGCTGCACAAGAAGTTATTCAAGGGTTCATCAGGGGCAAAAAAGGGAGATGAAAGCTCGAAGAAGGCTTTGACTGAGGTCAAAGGGAATACGAGGACTTTGGCTATGGTGTTGAGGAGTGAGAGGGAGCTGTTGAGTGCAAATAAGGAGCAGGAGAAGCAGATAGCTGAGTTCAAGTTGCTAATTGAAGAGAAAAATGGAGAGGTAATATTCGTGTTTATATATGGTTTTCTGCACAGAAGAATTTATGGTTTTATAATCGAAATTCGACGTGTTTTTCTTAATTTTCTAACATGACATAGAATCAAGATTCTTGAGGTAAAATGTGTGAAATTTACTGAAATTTGAAGATTGCAGATGATAGGGGTAAAGTGTATGAAAAAATGGAAGCTTTGGAACAACTGGGGAGTCAATGACATGATATTTAGTGAAAATAAAAATCTTGAAGTAAATTATTAAACAGAGCCTCACTATAATTTGTGAGGTATTGATAAATATGAGCAAATTAACTGAAATTTGGGACTTTTTATGTGTGAGATTGACTGATAATTGAAATCCCGGATTTTTTTCAGTTTAATCTTCTCTTTTCAGGGGATCCCTTTGAGGTCACGAGATTTGGTTGAGGCAGGATTTTCTGAATATCCCATGTTTAGATTTCATTTAACGATTAAATAATTTGTAGGTCGAGAAGCTGAAAGATTTGTGCTTGAAGCAAAGGGAAGAAATAAAGTCTCTTAAAAGTGCCATACTTTTCCCAGATGTGATGAATTCACAACTTCAGGTGCTTTTGGAGAAGCAGGGTTCACAACTTCAGCAGGCAAAACAACTTATCCCAGGCCTTCAGAGGCAAGTTACTTCTCTTACCGGCCAACTACAATATCTTGCTGAGGATCTAGCTGAGGTAAGCATTCATATTTTGTACATAAATCAGAGTGAAATGTAAGATTAGCACATCTTCAAAATCGCTAAGGAAGTAATTACATTGAACTATCGCCTTCTCTTCTTCATTACATAACTCGTAGCTAACTGCTTTCTGTATATAAAGCTCTAAGGATTCTGCATGTTTGGTGCTAAAATGTTGTTTGGTTCCGAATCACATTTACATGACAAAAACTAAGACTTATTTCCTATAAAAATTTGGGAATATAATATTTTTTAAGGATACAAGATGAACAGTTCGCTTAAAATCCCGTATCGTTGCTGTTTTCTCTAAGGAAGCGGAAAGAATAAAATAAGCTTCTACTTCAATTCTTAATTGTCAAAATATTTACTTGCTTGGCCAGTAGCTGCTTGTTGGAGTTTACACACAGAGCAAGAAAGAAAATGAGAAACTGTATATTCTATTTTTGTTAATTGAACCAATTGTAGCTCTTGAAGCTACTTTGAGTATGGTCTTCAATTTTTTCAAGGAAATTTGCTGATAAGGGCTTTTGTCAAGATGTCAGCAGTCTGTTCTGAGGATGTTCTATGTTGAACATCAAGCTGCTTAGTTTCCAGTTTTTCTCTTACAAAATGAAGATCAAGTTCTACGTGCTTTGCCTTTAATGCAATACTAGATTAGCTGAAAGGTAAGCTGTACTCAAGTTATCTCGCCATACAGTAGGTACTTCAGGTATTTGAATATGCAACTCTTTCAACAGATGTTGTACAGACAAAATATCAGCAGTAGCGTTAGCCAAGCTTTTGAATTAGGCTTCAAAATGGTCTGTCGTTTCTTTTCTTTGAACTCCAGATAATGTCATTGCCACCAAAGTAAATGCAAAATGCTGAAGTAGATTTCCTATCATCCCCAATCTGCAGCTGAAAAATCTTGAAGTTGAAGAGTAGAAGCTGTCTAAAATAACCCTTGATCTAAAATTCCTTTCAATTACCTTAGAATTCTTTTGACTGCTTTCAAAAATGTATCAAGTAAATTTTGCATGTTTCTCTGTCTTTTGATTGTGGCATAGTGAAGTGCATTATGATTCTATTTAATATGGGATTGGGTAAAGGATCTCCTATCCTTCTGAACAATTGAGTGCTGCTACTGGTGGAGGAAATGCGCTAGCTTCAGCCATCTGTGCTTTCCATAAAAGATGTTGAATATATCTGGTCCGAGAAAGATGCAATTCCCCATTTGTAGCCTTTTAACTTTTATTCCCAAAAAATAGCTAAGATCCCGAAGATCGTTCAGTGCAAATGGGTGGTTTAACAACAACAGAAACTCTGGTACTTCTGAACTATCACTCCTGGTGATGACTATGTCATCATCATAAACTAAAATGTACAGAATGGAATGTTCTGTATACGTCACAAAAAATGATGGATCAGCTTTGTAGTTGGTGAAATGCAGCTGCAGCAGAGATGTTTTAAGCCTTTCAAACCAGCCCTTGGAGCCTGTTTCAATCATAGATATCCTTGTTAAGTTTGCACTCCAAAGGTTGTGGTCCTTGTAAGAATAACTTGTTGGTATTATTTGTGACGATATCCTTGTCAAATTTGTAAAGTATCTTAGCTTGCAGCAATATATCTATATAATTCCGCAGTATATTTTTGTTAACTAATTTTAGAAGAAGTTACCTGGTACCATGAGATCCTAATTTCATTCCGTGCCATAATATTTTGGATTCATACATACTCTTGTCAGATTTAGGATTACTTTTGCGCGTGAGTTTGATAATACATAATTGTTGCTGTAGGTGAAGGCTGAGAAATATTCATCGGGAGGTTATTGTGACAATCATATTAACTCTCCAAGGACACCATCATACGATCAAGATGAAGAAGCAAATTCTCTGGTAACACATTCTATCCAAGCGCTGATCTTATTTTGGAAAGGTTGATCTTGTAAAATCCTACTAAGATCATAGATGAAGAGTACAATCAAGTGCCTATTTGTTTCAAGAATTATTAACCTAAATGGACGTGGGAACTCTGCAAGTCATGTTTATTATTCTCTTAAGCCAAAAAAAGATCATCGTGCTTAAATATCAGAAAATCATGTCGTAGAAATGTTTGAACGACACTCCTTGCACATTCTCTCTGCTAATATTTATATGATTTGTTCTTTTACCACCAAGAGAACTTTTGTCAGGGCCAAAGTATTAACTGTCTCATATTTATGACGCACATGTTCCTTTCTCTTTAAGATTTTCTTAATATATATACAAATTTCAACCAATTTTGCTTCAACATAATTTAGCAAGGATATCTTAGTTTTGCATATTGAACAGTTTGGTAACGAATTCAGCTCCGGAGATTACACAACTCCAGACAGTCCAGATGACATGTTTCTCAAAGATTTAAATCCCTGCCTAACGCCTAATTATGCCAAGACAAAGTCCAAGGTACCTGTATTCAAGCTTAAACCAAATCTCTTCGCATTTCCTTCACTATCTAAATCTTGATTTTGAACACTGAAATCTTATATAGTTCATATGAGTGGATAATATTACAATGTCTTGTATGAGTACTCCTTGTAGGAATTTGAGGCATATAATTCCCCAGATGAGGTGTTTAAGTCCAATATGAAAAATTGCAATGGATTTAACACATATACAAGGAAGCTATCTAAAAGTTCAGACCGTAGCCAATGCTCAAAGACTGGAAGTGATTCCATTCGTGCAGCTCGGAGGTCTGATGAAAGTAAATGCAACTACAGAAAGCCAATGAATCATAAACTTATCTAATACTCAGGAACTCCGAAATTTTTCTTCAGCATTTTTACTTTGTTCCAGTATCCTACTCTCTGTTACAAAATTTTGAGCCTTTGTAAGGTCAGAATATTCAGTTTTCTTGTGTTGTATGAGATGTACTGGCTAAATTGTCCATTTAATCATTTTAGCCCATTTAAAATGCATTTTCTGAGATTAATATAATAAAATTTTAGACACCCCTTTATAATATTGTCTTGTCCAACTCACGAATTCTAAACTGGAAAGAATGTAAAGCTAATGCAGAAGAGTTGTGCTACTTGTACAACTTTTTCTTACTACTTTTTCTTACAATCCCTCACATGGGGAGGGGTCCTACAGTGAATAAAAAAATTCACTGTGAGAAATTATAAGAGAAAGTTGTACGAGTGCATTACTCAATGCAGAAATGAACATAAGGGGAATTCATTAGAAAAAGTGCTGTTCATAATTCATAATCTGTGTAACTGTTAAAATCCCCATAACAAACATAGGAAACTGCCAACAAGAAATAACTTCCAAGCATTGAAACAATTCCATTTTCTCAGCTTATTCCGCCATTAATCGCCAACTTGACAACCTGATAAATAACTGCAAAAGTAGAAATAAAAAATAAAAATATATAACGTCTGCCAAAGAATAATTATAATAGTGTGTATTCCCAGTTAATGATATTCATTTAAGGACAGAGAAAAAAAAAACTTACATGACAATATTACCAGAACTGCAAAGAGGACAAGAACCATGTGTGCAGGTTCCCATTCTTCTTTCTTAGATGATTGAGAAGCCAGTCCTCTCCTTGTGATATTCTTCTCAAATTTCGCTGTTTTCTTCTCTGCCAGACGTTTCGAAGTAGTCTGCAAATCTTTCTTACTATCAAGATTTAATGGAGTTGAAAAACAAAGTTGTACAAACTGCCCCTTGACATGAGGACTATTAGGTTTTAATTGTATTGGCTATTCTTTAAACAAAAAAATTATAAAAGAAAATAAAAATTAAGAAGTCTGTTGGGGTATTATATAGATGAACTAGAAGTTTTTGGGTTCGAGTATGAAACATGGAGAAAGAGTCACCGAAATTACGCTAGCCTGTCGTCAAGATGTTGCTCAAGTATCCAAAACAGAATCATTGTCGTCCGCCTATCACTCGAACGACACACCTGTCGCTTGCCTCGCGCTCAAGAGACAGTGTTTTTCGAGAAACCCTAATTCGCGATTTTTAAGAGTTCTATCTATTCTATACTGCCCTAATAACTTTCTACTATATATACCCACACCCCACTCTGTGAAAACTGTAATTAATCATTATATTCTACCTTCATAACTTCCTTTAGAGAGAATAACAATTCTATAACTTGAGATCAATTCGTTGGGAAAAACATAAAAAATAAGTAATCCAAAACACTCACTTCTTAACAATCATCAGGAAGGTACTTTCTCAATAACTTTCAAATGTTGCTGGAGATTGAGAAATGTTAGACCAGAAGCACATGAAGAGTACAAGAACAATGTGTTCTTAGTGATTCACAAAAAATAGACAATTTAAGAAGATTGGGAGGATATGTGAGTGAAACATGTTCCAGTACGAGTCTAATGTGTTTTCTGTGTTGGATCATATTGTAAGTTTTTATTGTCTATAGTGAAAGTCACTGACTTGTTTCCAAAGTTTTTAATCTTGTGAAAGATTTTCTCCGTCAATAAATTCTGCATTATTTACTGCTTTATTGTGGCAATTCAAGATAGGATAAAATTGATTGATTAACAAAACATTTAGAACAATTAAAAAGTGAGTTGTTGTTTTTAATTGGTAGTTTTAATTTCGCGATATTCACATATTCACCCCCTTTAAGTGATTTTAGGGTCGAACTAGTCTCGTGATGATAAAAAAATTTCTTGATCGTTCTTAATCTCAATTAAAGTCTACTTTAGATGCTCTTACGTAGCCAAAAGAAAAAAGAAAAAATCAAAATCAAAATCAGAATCAGATCCCCAAGAAACTGCTATTAATCTTTATTATCTTTTCATCCCCAGGAAATTCCAGTTGCGTCCATGCTGTATATTTCTTGAAATAATAATTTCATATTTAATGCAAAAACAAAAGCATCAACCAAAAATGGAATATGTGGAAATGTAAAAATAAAATTATATTCCTTATTCACTGTATCATAAATTGCGGCTTAAAAGAAAGGAAGATGAAACTGAAGGGACTCTTAGAGTGTGTTTGATAGAGATTATTTGGGAAAAATGAATTTTGAAATAGTGATATGATGGGAAATGTGTGGTTGAAAAAGAAAGAAAAGTTATTGATGTGATGGAAAATATTATTTTATTGAAGAATGTGTGGTTGAAAATGAGTAGAAGAATGAGAATGAGAATGAAAATGTGGGTCAAACGGGGCCTTAATTATGCGTCAGAAATATCACCGCTCAGTCATCTATATTCAGACAAATTAATACAAATTCATATATCATATTCTATGGATATGGAAGAAATGAAGACATCTATTCTCGTACAAAGTGAACAAGTAAAAACTATTTTTTTTTTTTGTTTTAAATCCCAGATTCATTAGCGCATGCAAGAGGAAAGTTATCGGTATAGAAAAATCTACGGCGAAGCCCAAGTTACGAAAACATCAATGGAGATGTAAATGAAAATGGCTTGTGTATGTGTTTGTCACGCACAAACACACACACACATAGAAAAATCTACGGTGAAGCCCAAGTTACGAAAACATCAATGGAGATGTAAATGAAAATGGCATGGCTTGTGTATGTGTTTGTCACGCGCGCGCGCGCACAGAGAGAGAGAGAGAGAGAGAGCCTTTACCATGATCTTTCCGCTTGGAGACTGGTAGCGCTAACCGAGAGAGAGAAGAAAGAAATGAGACAAAGAATGTGAGTTTGAAAGACCTTTTTGTAAGAGCACGGAAACCTAGGACCTTGACACAACTTGTTCGGTTATTCCCATCGTGCGATGCTTTGTTTATTTTAATTTCGGAGGACCAAGTTACTCCTTGTTTGGCTACTGCTTCCCCCAAAAAAAAAAAATCGATTTGTGGCTGGTTCGACTCGGCCCACGAGTTAAAGGATCGAGCCGAGCCCGAATTATTCATAGGGCCAATCAAAGCTTGGACGTCTATGTCTACTTGACTCATTGTCACCCTTAAGTCGACATAATTCACATTTTTGTCTTCATTTTTGAGAGAATAACCAAAATGTGTGTTGTAGATGGTTTTGAGCTCTCACATGGGTGAGTCTATGAATTCCTTGGAGTTCTGTGTTGCAAATCCTGGGAAGGAAGATCATGCTGCGTGGAGAGAATGTCTTTGTCACAAAAATGTTTTGATTATTTTTAAATATTATAATAATTGCAAGAGGTACCAACCTTTCTCAAAATTGTATCAATCAATTAGATACAAAATCCTTAATAAATAGATCCAAAAATAAACAAACGAGGCATTCTATAATATAATTGAACACAATAAACTAGAAGAAAATCAATGTTGATTTTAGTACCATTTTCTACTAAATAAAAACAATAACTAGTCACGTGAAGAAAAGTTCTTGTATATGTGGGAATTTGATAAAAGATAATTCATAATTTAGTATCTTAATATAATGTTGCGATATTGACATTCATAATTTAGTATCTTAATATAATGTTGCGATATTGACATTCCTAATTTAGTATCTTAATATAATGTTGCGATATTGACTATTGAGGCATTAGCCTAGATTCTTCTTATATCGAGTTCGTGTTTAGAGGAAAAGATAGGTTGGTTATGCAGTTGTGGGGCCATTGTCACAATGCTATTTATTGATTGAATTTTGCTATGTGTACATTACTTTTGTCCATCTTTTTGACGGCCCTCTCACATGGGGTGAGGCCCTCGATTATTTTAATCGTAGGCCCCACCTCCCATGTGAGGCGACTGTCAAAAGTGATGTACACATAACAAAACTCTAATTGATTAATGCTTATTTTTATCTGTTTACGTGGTAATAGGATTATTGTCAAAATTTATTGATTAATACTATTTATCCCTATTGGTATTGTTTACCCATCTATGTCGTAGACTCCAACTCACTGCCTAACAGACTCTTGTGGTCATACAAAAATGCTAAACGGTCAGAGGGTCTGTCACCCCCTCTGGCCGTTTAGCAACATCCGTGGTCATAAAGGTCTGAACCGTGTACAATTAATATTGATGATTGGTAGGTCTAACACCTATCTAGCATCTATTATCAATGTAGATCACATCTTGAATCCACTAAAGTTGCAAAAGGCAGGACATATCAGGACATCTTTCACTTCGCGATTGCAAAGCTAATGTAATTTACTAATTTCCATCAAAGCGTATGTAATAAGTTGAATCAACTCGAGAAAATATAAATTATCAATTACTTTCAAGCAAGTCGAATCCAAGTTTTAACACATAATTTTCATAATATATTATTGCTAGACTTAAACCCAAAGCTTCTGATCACTCATATCACCTTGAATCACTTGCTCTTGTTTATATTACAACCAAAACCAGTAGTATCTTTCACATACATGTCAAGGATTATGTCTTAAAAGACAATGCAAGACCCTTAATTGAACTGGTACTGTCTGTGTATACATATATGAATGCCTGTATATGATCTTAGTCTACCACCTTGCATCGCTCTTCCCTTGGTTTCCTCCGTACAAACGGAAGAGACTGAAAGCAGAAATGGCAGAGAGAAGCACCATACCAAGGCTTGCAATGCCAGCACTGGCAATGCCTTCCCCAACTCGATTACAGAATTTCCCATACAAGTTGCAAACCTTCATCCACTGCAGTTCACTCTGCCCCATCTTGGAAAATACTGCAGACTGAGCAGCTGCTGCAACCGCGGCCAAAGTCAAGTACGCCATTATCTGCACAAGTACGTTAATTTCAGATGTTAGGAAACGAGCAATATACGTGGTTTACTCTTAACCTCACATCTCTTTTGCACCCAAAGAAAATCTCCCAAAAATCCTAATACACATATGGCAAGTTCAATCTACTCCAATAATATTAGGTGACTAGCAATGAAAAGGATAATTGAACAATATGATAAGGCTCCACTTAATCCATCAAATGGGCCATCAATTGTAAACTCAGAGAAGGATTGAACAGTAATCTTTCCCCCATCTCAGTACTCTGCCCAAATTGTGTCGCCCCCCTAAAATTTAGAGAAGGATTGAACACAATTAATGCAGGAGGATATGCTTCGTTCTCATTACTTGTAAACTTTTGCACAAAAATTATCTAATTTTCCAGATGCTAATCCCCTACTCCAAATAGGAAGACATCCGAAAGATATCGCCTTTTGTGTCTATTACATAAAAATCAGTTTTCTTGGAGTGTGTGGATATCTTAAATGAATCTGTCTGTTTGCTTATTATTACTCTGGAACAGGGCTTGATCTTAAATGATAATTATCACCATGCCCTATAGTTATGAAGTCAAAGACTCATGACAGATACAGACAGACTGAAGAAATTAAGCTGTAGAAGAGTGATATTTAGTACCTGATCACCAGAGAAAATGACCCAAGCCAAGGGCTTGTTGAAGAGCACACTTCCTCTAATCATACTCAAAACACACCTCAAAACTTGGATCACTGAGTAGGCAGCAGCTAACCCATTGGCTATTACCAAGAATCTGTAAACTCAAAAATTGCAAAATCATAATTTAATTAACAAACCCATTTTTGGGATCAGGGCTTAATCTATAATGAGAGAGAGAGAGAGAGAGAGAGAGAGAGAGAGAGAGAGAGAGAGAGAGAGAGAGAGAGAGAGAGAGAGAGAGATCTTACACAAGGGCTTTCATGTCTGTATATTTAGCTTTCTTTTGTATGGTAAAGATCTCTTTAACCTGAGAGTCGGTTCCAATAAGAACGGCAGCAAGAATGGCTAGACCACATATCAAACACCTTAAACTCAACTCTGCAACCCTAACTCTCCTATCAATGACCTTCAAAGCACTTCCATGAACATTATTAGTACTAGTTCCAACACCAAGATAACTCATATTTACTCCTATTACCCAAGTAGGAAGAGAAACCACAAAATATATAAGCACAAGGTTCACCTACCTACTACAATCCACCACTTATGAACACCTAATCAGTACACTTTTCCCATTACATATTTGATATTGTATACTTTTTTCTTCTGTCAAGTATATAGGGTTTTTTTTTTTTTTTAAATGGAATGGGAGAGAGGAGGAATGTTCAATCTTATCGCTTGAGGAATGGTGGAATTTTATGAACCATATTTTCCTACATAAACAAATGTGGAATTCAGGTCGAAATAAAATGAATTATAGGAAATTAAATTATTTAGAACTTATTTTATCGAAAATTGTGTTTGATTGGTATAAATTTTCACCGGGAAAATTTTGAATATTTTGGTATTCATTTAGCTTTGTTATTCATTAAAATGATAAATTTTTTTACCATTGAGTCTAGAATTTGTTTTAATCGCCAAAATAATAATAATAATAATAATAATAATTATCATAACGACATTCGTTTGACTTTGTTTTGCATAGAAATTATTAATAAAAGTGATAATTTTTTTAATTATTGGATCTAGAATTTGTTTTAATTGTAAAAAAAAAAAAAAAAACAAACTTGGAATTGTTTTTCGGACCATAGTTGTGGGGAAAACTTTTCCTTCAAATGCAAGAAAAAGTGCATGTGTGAGACAAAGTGAGAAAATGAATTTTATGAAAATTTTTTACTATCAATCATCAAAAAGTTGGAACTTGAAAAATGAATTCTTAGTTTTAGGGAAAAAAAAAATGGTTATCGAACATGGCCTTAGTATGAATGAATGTTTGACAATTGCACAAGAGTTAAAGTTGTAAAATGATTGAAGTGAACGCTTTTGGGTGGCGATTTTGTGCTAGTGGTGGACCATTGGGGGGTACGCGTTTACACCTTGGTAATGATACTCATCTTCTAAAATAATTTCTTATGCAAACTAATCTCTCAACCATATGGTACCCTCGGTAGAGATTCAAAATTTGATGATAATAAAGTTGTAATTCATTATTAGATCATTACCTAACCATGATATTTAGTCCATGTTTGACAAAGTTTTTTTGATATTATGTGTCCATATTTTCACAAAATGTGAGATTAAAAAAAGAATAAAAATTGCGGATCCAATAAAAAAATGAGGTTAAAAATAAAGTTTGAATTTGAATAACTCAGAATCTTAGATCAAGATTTTGAATAAGACTTCTTTTAGGGCGCAAATGGCTTGAAATCCTGCCTGGTTTTTATCAGAATTTTTTTTAATAGTGGGAAAATAATATTTAACAACTAACATTCGACTGAGCTTATACTCAAAATTCATGATATATTGATGGAGAATTTAAGTATGAGAGTTTTGCTAATGCTTTTACATAAAAATCGAAACATTCTTGGTACACGACAGGAAGCCCGGCCCGGTTCAAGAATCGGTGATCAGGGAAGATACTCAAACTTGCACGAATCATGACCTGTCATTATGAAAAAAAGAAAAAGAAAAATCATATAAAAAGTTGCTTATGAACAGATTATCACACGAAAATATATCAAGCACATGGGATTCACCATATTTTCAAGAAAACTAAGATCTAGATTTCGGAAAGTTCAGGCTTTTTTGCTAGCAAGTTCATATGAAGACATTATTTGGAATAAATAATCACATCGTCATCACATATAAGTTCTGAGTTCAAGTTTCTCCACTGTCCATTCGTAAAAAATTATATACTTGCCAACTGCATATTGAAAACAACTTAAATAACTAAATTTGTCTCGTTTCTAACCTCTTGAGTTTATTGAAGAAGTTGTTCAACATGTAGACGAGAATATTTGCTTGCTTACTTGGATTTTTAGCAGTTAAAATTGCAGCAGAATTGAAGTAGCAACTTCCTCCTTTATGCTTGAACTTCTGATAGTAGCTATTGAATGCATAAGAAGCATGATCCTTTACTGTATTTGGAATATGGCAAGGTTGGTTTGCCTGTATCTTACTGCACTCTGCACCATTGCCACAGGCCCAATCAAGAGCCTTCTGCAATTCATCATCTGGTGTTTGCTCATCTGCTATGCACCAGTCCGAGAACTGTCCCTCTAACATCAACCCCAAAAAAAATAAAAAATAAAAAAATCGTAAAGCGAAGTTAGATGATGTGTAAATGAAAATCCAGGCACTCATTCCGATGCAGCCAACGAGAAGTTAAATTTCAGCACAACGGCATTCCGACACAATCACGGCTAATTAATTGCTATGACAACTTAGACTTTTAAACGAGGTAGTTTAAGATGCAGAGAAAACAAAGATCCAGGTTTCAGGTGAGGCTTTTGAAGAAAATTATAAATCTAGCAAGGATGCGTAATATATGTATAGATCTATACATGTGCTTCGAAAGTAACGACAGTTCAATGTTTACCAGAATTCCACGATATTGATAAGAAGAAGATCAAAGCCAATAGAATCTTCATCACGGCTGACGGCATTGATCTGAACTTGTAAGTTGTATCAACTCGTAGAGCTTAGAAGGATAACATCAAGAAGTTCCTGGATTTTTATAGTCTTTTCACACAGCAAGAAATATATAAACCTTCTCCAGATCCAAGAACAACGGCTTCAGATGTAATCCATTGGTAATGTCAATAATATCCTTTCTTTACAAAGTGAATACTTTTCATCAAAAAGAACAGTAGCAATACGAACGAAATGAAATTTAATAATAAAAAAATATATGTATCAGGTTGGACTTGTTATAAAACTTGTCGAGACACACTGTAGAGAAGGAAAAAAAACAGATAAATCTGCGTGGATATTGTAATTTCTGCTTTTTTAACTGGTAAACTTGTCAGGGGCAGATTAGTCAATACACATAAAGATGGATAGTCTATGATATGATTTGCTGTCGACAGAGAGCATCAAGATTTTCCTCCTCCTGAAGGAAACGTAAAAGAGTAACAACATTCTTCTGTTTCGCTTTTCCAAATTCATTTTGCAATTTTGTTTTCCTAAAAGATCTGAATTAATCCCGTTTTAGATCTAGTAATTATTGTGAAAGAAAAGATTCTCTGGCTAATGACCCACAAATTATCCTTTTTACTGTATAACTCAACCCTCTATATCCTGCGATGTCCGGTCTAGGCTCGTCACTGCCCCTCATAAAAATGCGGGCCACCCACAACGATCACAAAGTTTGGATTTGATGCAAAGCATCCTTATCGTCAGTCCCCATAGTGTAAATCGTTCATATTATTTTACTTATGGCATTTGAGCCATCAAATCGATCGTCTTTGAGCTTTCCGATTGATTCTGTCCATTTATTTTGTTAAATAGGCGCGCGCTTTGCATAAGTCGTGAAAGAGACAATCTTGCACTTAAATTTAGATAAACAGAAGGACGTTAAAAAAAGGAAAAAGTAAAAAGTAAAAACAAACAAAAATTAATGAAAAATTAAAAAAGCTCTTTCTTCTCCAACCACCTTCCCTGTCCAACCACCCTCCACTACCACCCATCTCTTCCCCTTCCACGTCGCTGCCACCACCATCATCACCTTCCGCTGACCACCAGTTTACAAAAATATGCCCCCAAAATTAAAGTGGTAAAGAAAACACTAAAAAAATTAAGAAATCACAATTGCACTCAAAGAAAAATGCATGCAGAAACGAGAAATAGAGACCCAAAGAAATAAATAATGACAATTGTTACGTCTCTTTTGAACGAGGCTCCAGGTCATCACACGTAGTAGCCAGCTAGCAACTAATTAGGCCCACACTCCACATCACCATCCTATTTGATCGAGGTGAGATCATAGCCAAGGTGATGCACCACTTCATCCAATATGCCTTGGAGGACTGACCCTCCTAGGTCGAGGTGAAGTGCCATGTCTGCTACATGAAGTAGTCCAAAGTGTTCAACCTTTCAACTGATAGAAAACATCTTCTAACATCACTACTTTCAAGAAGATCTTTGGCACAAATATTCCCATGTCTGATTAATGTAATTTCTCTACAACAAGCATCTAAAATGTCAAGTTATCAGTCCACTCTTCAAAGAGCATTAAATGCTCATCAACCTATAATTGACGAATTGATACTTAGGAGGAGACATCTCGGCCACCAGATAAGGTCACGTGTCTTTTGATCCAATGATTGGTATTTCACATCTTCCACCATAAAACTCACACTTAGTACCTTTCGAAGGTAATGCAATTTTTACACATACAAACGTAAACTCGCTCGCTCGCTCGCTCTCTCTCGCTCTCTCGCTCTCTCTCTCGTTTATATTCCCGACATATATACACATTTTTGTGGCTCACATCTCTAGCACGTTCCACACTTAATATATCATTGTTGTCAATTAATCTGACTGTAGAAGTTCTCACTATCGCCTCTCCCACCACCAAAAAAGATCACGTGCGACTAACGATTTGTTCAAGTGTGTAGAAAATATGCTTATGTAAATGTGAGTGAAGCCAAAATCTGTTGATTACATTGGAGGTGCAAAATCCGAGATAAACAACAATCATGCAAATATAAGAAAGAGATTCGTAAGGTTAGAGATTCAAAAGTTTGATTTTAAGGTTGGGGAATGATCTCGCGATTGTTCTACATGTACATTATATATTTACATACACAGACCCTGTTTGATTTCCATTTTGGAAAAAAATAATGCATTTTAAATGGTTGATTGATGGAGAATGTGTGATTAAAATTTTTTTTAAAAAAATTGAGTTTGTGTGTAATATTATTTTATTGAAAAATGTATGATTAAAAAGAATGGAGAGAAAAATGAATTTTGAAAAAAATAATATATCACTCGATCATAATTTTTTCAACAAAAAAAAATAAAAATGCATCTCTTTTTTACATCATGACATCATCTGTGTGTAACCCATTATATAACTGCTTATATACAAATAATATTATTCATGATCCCGAAATTTTCCCATGTATACACCCAGACTTAAATTTGAGAAATTGGAATAACTACTCTTGAAGTAACTCATTTTATGAAGATATATTAACAGCTAATAAGTTTGTTTCAATAATTTATTATTTTTGATGAATTTGGGTCGATATCATGAAATTTCTAGTTTTCAATATTTTTATAAAACGACGAGAAAAGGGTACGAAGAGGTAGACCATTGAGTAAATATATTTCCGTACAATCCTATCAAGTATCAATATTCCTAAAATTAAAATTAGATAAATAAGAAAATCCCCTCACAACCAGGGTGAGGAAAAGATCCAAAATATGACCTTATCACTATTTAATTGACACATGTACTAAATACGCAAGACTCCCTATTTGATTGAGACACAAACACAAATAAAATAATACACATATCAATTCAATACTGCCATAAAATATTGAGTTCATACATCAAGAGTAATAAAAAAAATCGCTACAGCTACATGTCATAGAGTTGTCCCAATCTACTATCCAAAAACATTGAATGAATCCCAGTCTGATTCTGCTTCCTGCTTCCGGTGGTTTTGTAGTTCATTATCTAGTTTAGAGAAAATCTAGTTACAAGTGAACTTGGACATTCCTTTAACAATCCTCGTCTTTCTCTACTTCTATTATTTCTTCTTCCCATTGTTCTCATTAACAATACATAATATATACAGACAGAGATACAAGGAAGATAAGCTAATCACTGCAAGAATATTATAGTTAACTGCTAAATTATTTCTTTTCTTCTTGTTTGCATGGAGGGTTCAAATTCTGAAACGCACCAGAATAGGGTAAACTATGGCAATGTTGATAATGAAGATATTATTATGTCTTTTGGAAGTTTTGGGTTGCATGAGGACGGGAATACAAGGTTTCAAGCAAGTGGTTCTCATAGTAACAATGGCTTCGGCATCGCTTCATCTCAAACTCCAAGAGAAAATAATTCTAATGACAGACTATCAACGAACTTGGTCCCAGATCATTACAATATCTGGGCAAACCATGATTTTACTCCTCGAGGTAACTATAAATACATAAATTCTCTGTGTGTGTGTGTGTGTGCGCGCGCGTGCGAGAAAGAGAGAGAGGAATATTCTGTGCATTCATGATTCAAGGGCTTGAATTTTACTGCTCGTTTCTTTGCAGGAGAGAAACTTGTTGAAGATTTGCTGTCTGGTCCAGAAAATTTTGCTGGAGGTTCGAATAGAAAATTGAGTATCAATTCTCTCTCTGGATATTCATTTACCCCGAATTCTGTCAAGGGAAGAACAATATTGAATGATTACCAAAGTTCAAGGACCACGACCCAAAATCAGGGAGTTGAAAGAAATTCACCATTCTCACGCAATGGTTACTACCTGAAGCATGATCAAACAAATTCCGGTGGCTTGTGGAATCAGAATGTTGAACTACATGGTAGTAGATACAACCTTTACAGGACTGGTACAACTCAATTCGCCTCAAATTGCCTGCAAGAAATTTTGGAAGAGAGAAATCAGAATCAGACACAAGTAATACGTGATGAAGTTCCCGAATCTATTTTCAAGCTGATGACAGATGAGCATGGACATGGGGTCTTCGGAAAGCTAGTCGAAGAATGCAATGACAGACGGTTGCATTCCATCTTCGTGAAGGCCTCGTTGAACAGCAAATTGTTTATAAATGCAGCATTCTGTAAACATGGGTAATTCAAGAATCTCGAACTTTAGGTACTGTACTTCTATTTTTTTTCTTAGTATTTAGGGTGTTTTTCACTACTTGTGTTGACAGTGCAAATTCAATTCAAAGACTAATAAAAAAGGTCAAGAAGACATCTGAGGCCTTTATAGTGACAAGAATTCTGTCCACTGGATTCTATGAATTAATGACTCACCATATAGCCAGACATGTCATTCAGCAATGCCTAAACCTCCTGGGAAATCAGCCAAATGAGGTCATTATTTTATTTCCTTCATCACTTCTTTCACGGTATTTCTCTACAAACTTCATGAAATTATCTTACAAATAGGGTAGTGCTGTTACATGAATCAACACATCAGCATATAAATAAATATCGAAGAAGCCTTTTCAGCCACATTCTACTTATTATTCTTTCTACTTTTCCTGTTCGGAATAGCAAACTAAATACATTAAACTATTCGGAAATTTATGCCTGCACATTCTTTATCTTTTAAAATAATGACATTACATTTCTTATTTGATCTCAGATACTCTATGAACTAGCAATATATTACTTCCAAGAACTGGCTACCCATGAAGTGGGATGTATATCCTTGAATGAATGCATCAATAGCATCAGTGGTTCTCAAAGAACAACCCTTCTCGATCATATTGCAAATGTGGCAGCTTACCTGTCAAACGATCCTTACGGGTACTAATGAAATTATTTATTATGAAACTCAGAAATTATAATTCGATATTCATGTAACTGTGCTTGTCTGGAAAACTTTACCTTAGTGATGGTCCTTTTCCAGGAACTATGTTGTGCAGCATGTCCTCGCTCTTAGAAACGCATCTGTTACTGATAAAATACTACTGCATTGTCTCGAAGGTCAGTTTATACATCTAGCCCAGATAAAAGGAGGCAGTCATGTTGTAGAGAAATGCATAGAATTTTCTGAACGCGGGATGTTATGTGTTATTAAAGAAATTTTAGACTGTCAAAACGCACCTTCTCATCTTGCTCGAGATCAGTTTGGAAACTATGTTATTCAAAAAGCTCTAAAGATCACAAAGGTAATTCTGCTTCTACCTGCATAGCACAAATTCACAATGTAAAACACTAATAAACAGTGCATCACAAGTAGCAATAATCACAACCATTTGCAAAACTATAGAAGCAAAAACCTAATTAGTTTAATTACAGTCAAGCACCTAATCATGTACCCCCTACGCCCCTTTATTATCTGCAAGTTAACAGTAGATTAAGAGACTATTTGGCTAAGCCTAAAAGTTACTTAATAAAATATTTTCGAAAAGTATGCAGAGATTCAAAAAAGTTAACTTTAAAGTTTTAATTTTGTCAGACATGCTGAAACTGGATTTTTCTCTTCTCTGTTTGCAGCTTCGCGGCACTACATTGCTGTATAAATCTCTTTTTATGGCTCTTGAACCTCATATCTCTGATCTTGGATGCATCAAGTGTGGAAAAAAAGTTGCCGCTCTCCTTGAAGAAGAGATACAAATTCTTTGGCAAAACTTTCCATCCATAAAAAGGTCAATGTAGTTGGGGGATGGAGTTATTAATATATATTTGTATTGTTACCAATGCCAATATAGTATTCTTTGTGAGTAGATGTAGCCTAGAGGACGTAAAATGCAGATCTAAAACTGTAATTAATTATAAACATGTTGGAGAGTTTGTCCAGTTTAATGTTGTCAACTGTTGAAAATCCATCCATCATATAAATACTTCAATATGAGCTAAGAAGTTATCATGTTTTCTATATTATGATTAATTTTGTTCATTTGTTCAAATTACTATCTAAAATATAGTTCCAATGTCTGATCAAACCCACAGAGAGAAAACAACTGAGGTCTCAATCAATGAGACATGGCAGAAGATGGTAAGAATATATCTAGTGGAGAATACGTGTATAAAAATATGTACAGCATCTTCATATTCAGAGGTTATTAAAGATCAACATCATCGTCTAATAAAAGTGTGAATATTATTAATGAGAACTGAAAGAGCACAAGAGGAATCTTATGCATAGTTTTTAGCGTTGGCTCATGATTGAACCTGATTTTACCCCGTATGATGAAGCAAGCATGAAAAGCTCTCTCGGGCAAAATCCATTCGAAGAACAAAGTGTACTATGAATAGTTATGCACGTGAATGAGAGCAAGGAGAAGCATCAGCAGTAATATCTATATTTTTTCACCTAAACATTTGGATAAATACAGTAATGGTACTCCCTAATAGATCTCGACCCAATTATAGTGCCTGAGCAGCTGAGCCACAAGCACAATTTTTAATAAAAATCACAAGGATAATACAGGGTAGCTTACACATTACCACATTTGAGAATTTCAAATCTCCATGTGAAATATCATTGCCAGATTCTCTACTGAAATTAACTACAAGGGTTAAAAATTTGAGCCAACCTTCTGAGATTCAAGGACTGTCCTTTGCACAGTTGCCCACTCACAGTGCGCTTACGGCATATTGGCATTTATACTTCAGCGCCAGCAATAAGTTCTGTTTCAGTCTCCTCAGTCTTCCTCAAAATAAAGAAAGCACGCTCATCACATATCTCGCATTGTGCAGTTTACTTAGCTACAGAATTGGCTATCGGAATTATACCAAGCACTGCACCAAACCTCCTCCAGCCAATCCAGGGTGGGGTGGGAGTGAGGGGAGTTCTATCAAATAACAGGTCTATAATAATCATACTGTACAAGTGGGGAATGCAAAAAGACATCATGATAGAAACTGAGTACAAAGAAAGAAATGCGAAACGTCTTTTCACCATAAATTCTGCCAAAATTAAAAGGAAGTGCTACCTCAGATAATCACCATCCAAACCAGCAACTATGATTGTCTTGCCATCATGTTCAGCAGCTTTACAGCAGAAATCTTATAGGTCTTCCAAAAATTGAGCTCCATCATTAGCAATCACTTCTAGCTGTCATCATGTCATGGGATAAATATTACCATGTGCATTTGCTCACAAAAGAAGAGCTAAACAAAATTGCCAGGAAAGTTGCACATAAAATCCAAGAGATTTTCACATTTTTCTTCCAAATAACATCAAATGTCACTTCATTTACATAGAAACAGCCAATCAATTTATCCCGAAATAATATGATTCCATGCTCAGCACTCGACAAATCATTGCCATGTTGAATATTTTGATATCTATGTAGGATATTTACTATTTGTAAAACCAAATTCAGACAGTGCAATACCTTCTCATATGCCTCAGGATCAAGTCGTTGTCCGAATCAAGACAGATCTGCCAATGGGAAACATGGCAATTTCTCTCCATCATGTGTTACTATAGAGTCTAAGGCATATCTAGTATCCTTGTTTGATTTTATTATCTGCACAAAAAGAAACCATAAAAGTTTAGGATGAATATAAATCATAATGGTGTATTACTGAAAGCCCATTTAGTTCAACAATCACACGGTAATCATGTTCCTCAAAAGTGGATACAAATATTTAGGCATGAAACCACTTTTTTCCTTTCCTGTTTCTTTTGGATACATCAGCAACTAAGCCCACTACCAAACAAATGAGTTCGCAAAACCAGTCTACCAATATAAACATTAGATAGGCAGCAATCACCATTCAAGTAAAGATAAGACTGTTAAACTACAAGTTACAAGAACCATACGTCTATGTATAAAGGCCATGACGGTCAGAAACACACGAACTCAACAAATTTATATGTCCCATTCTTGCGCTCAAATTGCTAATAAAGTTGCAGCAACAGTTTCTGAACAAATAGAAAAGAGTCAAACTCAATCATTTCAAACAGTAAACCCAGAATTACAAAAGGGAAAGAAGATCAATTCAAACTAGCAATGCATTCAACCTTTGAATATGGATGAATGAAGTAAACTAAAGATCCATCCATCATAAAAATACTTCAGATAAGGAGAATACTTAAAATACTAACTTCTTGGTGTCACCTCCCTCTAGTCTACCAGCCAATTTTGGATCCTAGATGTCATATCAACGCTAGTAATGTCCAGTATGATACTCCACTCCACTCCGCCCCGCCCCGCCCCGCCCACCAAAAAACACTACGATGCATCTGCCTCTCTAGACAGATCGAGAAAACCTAGTTTATAATTTGCTTCCTGTATCATTACCAAAATGTCAGAATATTATGCTTATTTACTCGAAAGATGGCACCTCCATAAAACTCCATCATGTCTGATCCAACTAGCAGTACATTACCTGCAGCCATTCAAAAGCAAATCTATGATCTCTGACGGTCAAAGCTCCTAAGAAAGACATTCTTCCTCATTGAGGAGGTCAGAGAAAATGAAGACATTTTTCCCCTTTAGGTTACTTCATCTCTATTGTGCAACTATGATCCTCATTGATGCTTAAATCGGGGACATCGCCAGTACCTTTCAGAATGCAAGCCATATATTTTATCAACTCATACATCTGTTCAGTTAGCTTGTGCATATAATGACCCATAAAATAGAAATGGGCCTCTGTTTGAACCTCAATCATGCTATAACCAGGCCCCTTTTTAATCCCAGATTCCTTTTTTTTCTTTTTTCTTTTTTCTTTTTCTAGAAGAGGATCAAAGAGTTTCAGCCCTACCCTCTAAAGGAGGCTCGAACCTAGGTCATCATCCAGGTAAGGCTTTGGTCTTACCATTTGAGTAGGCCTTGGCCTTTTTTAATCCCAGACTCAACATTGTTACATAGACCTAAAGCGGCATAAACATTAGACAAAACTATGTACTTCCCTGTGTTCTCTTCTTCCAATTCAAAAAAGTTCTTGCAACAAGCTTTATCAAGTCCACATTTCCATGAATCTACATGCCCCAAGCAAAGCGCCCCATATTGCTAGGTGCTCTTTACAAGGCGAGTTTTGGGCAAACTCATAGGCCTCTAGTAACCTCCCAGCACACCCTAAAAGATCAATTATAGCTGCGTAATGTTTTCCTCTTGGCCGAACACCATAATCTCTCACCATTGATGAGAAATATTCTCATCCATCAACTATCAAAACTCTGTTGCTACAAGCAGTAAGTACCACAAAAAAGGGGATTTGATTTGGTTGAAAGTCTTCATTTTTCATCTGAAGAAAAAATGCCAGAACCTCGAATACTTTTCCATGCTAGCCATATCCAAAGATTAAAACAGTCCAAGTTATAACATTTCTATCTTAAGTTTTGTCAAGTACTTGAAACCCATCACAATGATTCCTACACTTGAAGTACATATCCATGAGAGCACTAGTAACTAAAACATTTTCACTAATTTGGTACTAAAACATAACCACTAATTAGGTTCTTAATCAACACATCGTCGGCCTGGTTGCCCCGTGCCCTAAAAAACAATGAAAGTTGAACATGTTATCAAACCACAGTCTCATCTGGTAATAAAAACCCAAGTTCACTTCTTCCATAACCTTCTGTTCGCATTCCACAAAATTAAAGGTTTCCAAGAGGTTATCAAAAATGATGAGGGGAGTCTCCACAATACCAGTTTTTGCGTGCAAAACCATGACTTTAACCTCAGATGCTCGTCGGGAACAAATCAAACAACAGTCAACCAATTAATTCTCCTTCCCTTCTTATATACTTCCCTTAAAATGCATTCTTCCAAACGAAGCCAATAATTTCCAGATTCTACTTGCACTCCTGCGCAGCACAATATTACAATAGCTTCTGACACTCTCCCCGTTAAACAGAGACCGTTCGATGTTTTATCAAAATGGAGGGAATTCACTATGGCATTGGCCTGAAAACTGGGACACCTTATAAATGATAAGTTATTCAGCCTTAGAGCTAAAAACAGTGGCCAAGCTTTTTATTTGAAGAGACAAGATAACAGAAATTTGAAATCATCCAAATTTCAAACAGCATGTAGAAGAAGGTTCATTTTCGTATACCATCAATTTCATCATGCAAGACCCATAATTAATCGAATTTATCATCTCAACTAATGAGAAAATAAATTACAGTGTAAAATAAAGATAAGATTCTTTTTAGAACTACAATAGAGCATTATCATCAAAACATATCGACTAAACCCCAAATAACTCATTAAGAATTCCAAAAAAAAAAAAGAGTAAAAAATCTGCCAACCTGCCATTACTGCTCTCGAGCTTAATTCTTCTGAGAAGATCCATGGTCTTGATGGCTAACATTGGACCCACAATCACCTGAATTTCAGCCGACCTCAAAGCGGCCTCATTGTGCAAGCTTCGAATTCAATTACAATTTGAGGGATTTGCACAGTTTACTAGAAAATGCATCACAGAAAATCCAGGACAAAAAATTAGGGCTTTGGAGAGATTTAGCAGCAAGCACGTGTCTGTAGGTTTTGCATAAAATAATGGATTGTTTGAGAGTGGAATAGCAGGAAAAAGTAGTGGCGAGACTGGAAAGTGTTGGGGAGAGAGTGTGAGAAATGATTTCTCTTGACAGTTAACATGTATCAGGTTACTGAGTAGAGGCACTTAAATTGAAGAAAACAAATGTATACTGACCTAATATAGACAAGGAAAACATTTAACCTCTCCTCATCACCCTTTTCAGAAAGTTGGTGACCATTATGTGCCATGTTACATTATCTGGTGTCAATCCACTAGACACACCTCTAGTTAAAAGTGCATATGCCTCCTCAAGCATGCCCATTTTACAGTAAGAACCTATCAAGATGTTATAAGTGACAGCATCTGGACAGACACCTTGACTTCGTAATTTGTCAAAGAGATTAAGAGCTTCCTTGACACGTCCAGTCTTGCACAAACCAGTTATAAGAATGTTATATGTGACTATATCGGGTTTTAATCCTCGATAAATCATCTCTCTCAAATATTCAAGTGCATTTTGTACCTTCCCAGCTCTGCATAAGCCATTAATCAAAATATTGCATGATATCGCATTAGGATTCAGCCCCTTTCTCAACATTTCTTCAAAGAGACCCACAGCTTTTTCAATTGCCCCATCTTGGCACAGTGCTTTTATAAGTCCAGTGTAAGTGAAGTCATCGAGTGGACATCCTCTGAATAACATATCATTAACTAGCTTAAACGCTTCTTGAATTGCACCTTTCTTCAGGAAAGAATGAATCAATGTGTTATATGTTACAGTATTGGCTATAACTCCCTCTGTGAACATATCTCGGTACATACGAAGTGCCTCTTCCATCATATCAATTTTGCAAAGCCCATATATCAATGAATTGAACGTGATTATGTCAGGCTTACATCCTTTGCTCGGCATATCACTAAAGAGTTCCATCGCCTCGTGTATCTTACTGTCCTTGCAGAGGGCAGATAATAAACAATTATATCCCACTGTATTTAGGCAGAGACCTTTAGATGACATTTCATCTATAATGTCATTGGCTTCTTCCCACTGGCCTTCCTTGCAGAAGCCATCAATCAAAATGGTGTAGGTGATAACGTTTGGCTCGCAACCATCAGATGACATCTCCTGCACTACTTGGCGAGCTGAGGCAAAAAAATCCTTTCTTGCAAAGCCCACGAAGAAGTATATTAAAAGTGTAAACATCTGGCTGACAACCAGTACCAAAAATGTTCTTGTTTAATACAGATTTTGCTTCATCAAAACCGGCCATGTGTGACATAGCCATTAATCAAAGTATTAAAAAGGATAACATCAGGATCAGGCACTTTCATCAGCAGTGCCCTTGCTTCGTCCACCTGACCTGTTTTACATAGCCCTTGCATTAAAACTCCATAAGTTATAGCATCAGGGGCAAACCCTCGTATAAGCATCCTATCTACCAATTTGGCAGCCTCGTGAACACGGTCAGCACCACAAAGACCAATTATGACATCATTGAATGTATTGACATCCGGTAAGCAACTCATGAGAAACATCTCTTCCAAAAGTTTCAAAGCTTCATTCACTCTGTTAGCCTCAGATAGAGCGTGTATAAGTGTCTGATAAACTATTGAATTCGGCACACATCCATATTTCGTCATGTCTCTGAGGAGGGAGCATGCAGAATCAACCTCTTTCACTTTACAAAGTGCTTTCATTACTCTAGCAAAAGTAAAAACAGTAGGGGAGATGCCCTTACTCAACATCTCATAAATAACATTTGGAGCAACTTTTGAACAGTTCCCTGCCAGCAGAATATCCAACACAACATTATAAGACTTAAACGTAGGTTCACAAGAGAAAGTAGTCCTCATATCCAAAAGCCACCTGGTTGCTTGCCCAGGCAAACCACCTCTTCCATAGTGCCTCATAATCATAATGAAAAGAGACTCTGTAAAAACTATCCCTTCTTCTTTCATCTGCATTAATAACCTATCAATGATCTTAAACTCCCCTGCAGCCCCAACTTTATCAATCAAAGTATAGTAGACATCAAAACGAATGGCAATAACCCTTCTGGGCACCAGCCCACTGAAACAACTCCATTGATGTTGACACATCCAGTGGGAGCTCCAGCAATTTATTAAGCTGAAATGGAGAAATTTTATTGAGTGATTTTCGGAGTTCTCTTAGGTCAAATGGCTTAAGTAACCTTTCCCATTCTGTCTCAGACTCTGTTCCATCACTGAAACTTCCATTTATCCCACCGGTAGAAAATGGAAAAGAAGGAGTCCTGCGCAACCACTGTAGTTTTTGCCATGTACGTATCCAAAAATTTGATCTTTTTAGCATAACTCTAATTTGACAGCTGCAAATTTTCAGAAAATGACAACATAATCAAAATATAGGGAAGCTATCCATTAACTTTTTCCCAATTTTGAGAATTATTAGTCGAATGATTCCATTGGCCAAGTTTCAGCAATTAATTTCCAACTAATTTGTAACATTCCCTGCAACAGGAAAAAAATTATTTTTTCTGTGTATTTATTATCTCAATAAGAAAATTGTATATAAATATGCACAGTGGCGTAGCCAATACCCGGCCAGAGCCGCGCGTGCTGGCTTCTCCAGAATCTGCTGCGCCGGGAAGCTTGGAGGCTGGAGCAGCTGGCGTCTGCGTCTGGCGAGGGAGGAAGGGGAAGCCAAGGAAGAAGATGACCGGCTGTGGATTGGGCCAAAGTTTTTTTTTTTTTTTTTTAAATTGTGTTTTGGCAATTGGGCTAATGATTTATGAATTAAAAGGCCAATTACAAAGACCCAATTAAAAATACGGCCCAATTAAAAAATGCCCAATTATCTAAATCCAATTATATATCCAAATAATAGAAATCCATTTTCCTAATCCAATACCTAAATTGTGTGTGGTGTGGAGACTTGGGGTTAGGAGACTGGCGACTGGTGGTGGCGAGGCGAGTGGAGTGAATGGGGACTTCGGGACTGGAGAGTGGGGAGGACTGGTGAGTGGTGTGGTGGAGTTTGGACAATGATGTGATCGTGTGAAGAGGTCTCTAGAGTCTGGAACGTCGACTGCGAGTGGGACATTGGAGTTGCCGGAGTGCGAGGGACGGATGACCGTAACAGCTCTGCTCATTGTTCTGCCGGTAATGTTCCAGTTCTACTATCCATTTTTATTTTTATTTTATTTTATTTTTTGGATTATGATTTTAATTAATTTATGAATTAGTGGGAAATTGAAATATGATTTATCAATTACGAATTATTGTATATGAATTATAGATTTGTTTATGAATTAGGGTTTTATAAATTGGGGTTTTTTGAATTATAGTTTATGAATTAGGGTTTATTTATGAATTATGAATTGTGGATTGGTTTATGAGTTATGAATAGGTTTGTGAACTAGGATTTTTTTATTTTTGATTTGTCATTTGGGAATTGAGAATCGGGATTTAGGAATTTAGGTTTAGCAAATTAGGGAATTGAGAATTTGTAAAATTTGGGGAATTGGGAAATTAGGGAAGTTTTAATAAAACATGTTTACGGTCGGATCAGACTATTACGATCGTTGACCGTCGAGGGTTAATAGTCAAAATCAACCCACCTTAGCTGACACGTCGTCCTGGATTCACCACTAAATATGAATATCAAAATGTTAGCGGAGAAGTACTAGAACAAAGAAGCATATGGTAGACTATCAATTACCTTGCAGAAAATTTGGATATGTAGACTGAAAAAAATGCGGACTTCGTAACAATTTGGGCCTTAACGAACCCTGTTCGTATAGTATACGTTTTTTCATTCTCCTCTCTCTCATTTCTCGACCAAAGCCTCAAAGAAAAAAATCGTACAGGGTAGTGTATTTGATGGAGATTATTGGGGAAATAATGTATTTAAAATAGTGATATGATGGAAAATGTGTGGTTGAAAAAGAAGGAAAAGTTATTAATGTGATAAAAATATTGTTTTATTGAAAAATGTAAAGTTGAAAATGACTAAAAAAATGAAAATATGGCACAAACGAGTTCTAGTAACAATATAAGTGTATTGCATCCCAGTTAGCCCCGTTTGAGCCCCATTAAATTTATAATTCTTTTTAACCACACATTTTTCAATAAAATAATATTACACATAAACCAAAATCTTTTCATTTTTTTTCAAACACACATTCTAAAAAAAAAAAAAAACTATTCCAAATTTATAATATCAAATAATGAGGCTCAAACGAGAACTTATACTTGGCCCCTAAGCCCCTTGAGTACGCTTTGTCCAATTTTAATCGCACTATGTGAGCATTAAATTAAGGGAAAATTACAACAACGATCCTAACCTTTTACTTTTTTTAGATTTCACCCCAACTTTCATTTTGTGTCATCCACAGTCTCAAATCTTTCAAAAATATGCATCCGAAGTAAAAGATGATGGAAACCATTTGACCATTATTTAACAAAAAAAAAAAAAAAAAAAAGTGGACTTTGACCTCTTTTGACCAAATTGAATGGGTAAAATGGTAACTTTACTATTTTAAACATAAAATTATTTAAAAATTAAATAAAAAACAATAGAAAATGAACCCCCACCCCGTCCCACCCAGATTGAAACCAGAAAACCACCGGACCTGTCGCCACCGCCGTCAATCTCAATCAACAGCACAAATAATATCACCCAAAAATTACAAAATGAAACCTAGAAATCAATTAACAGAAGCAAATATTCTGAATTTGGCTTTTTTCAGAGCAAAAGTTACAGAATATATCATGAAATAATTGGCAACCATTTTTCACTGTCGCTTTCTTGATTAACTGGAACCAGTTGAAAAATGGTGAAAACCTCCAAATTTGCACGCATTGAGTTATCAGAAAATCCTCCCGAGTTGAGTCGCCAACTCAATGATTTAAAACCCTTCGCTCACCAGCTCAATTAAGTACTTGCTAGTCATCGGCCTCAATTCGCTCCCCGCACAAACTATAGTTCCTTTCCCGCAACCTCTTCAGAGTCTTCGCCAGCACTTCCATCTCCTCCACGTCGAAAAACACGTTCGATATGAGCACCAAATCCACCTCCCCCCAACTCATCAACTCGACTGCAAAAATCGACTGTTTCCCATACGTGTTGTCTTAGCGAGACTCGGTCTCCCAGTGGGAAAGGACCAGAGCAGAGTCCCAGATCAAACTAGTTGCGTAGGTGTAGGAGTAGGCATGGGGGTGGGAGTGAATTGAAGAATATGAGTTTCATTTTCTATTATTTTTTAAATTGCTTTTTTTTTTTAATATTTAATCTTTAAATTATTTTATGTTTACAATAATAAAGTTATCATTTTACCCCTCACAATTTGGTCAAAATGGATCAAAATCCACTTCTCTTGATCAACTAACCATCAAATTGATGGTCCATCCATTTGAACTTCGAGTGCATATTTTTTAAAGGTTTGAGATTGTGGATTGCACAAAGTAAAGGTTAAGGTAAAATTTGCAAAAAAAAAAATGAAAAGTTAGGGATTGCTGCTGCAATTTTTCCTTAATAATTGTAATTTTTTTATTTTCAATTGTGAAAGTTTATTTGAATTAAAAATAAAAAAATTCTTGTCACCTGTGTTTTTCTTAATTTCTTACTTAAGTTATCATAAGTGTGATTAGTATTCAAAGTCTTATCAAGCTTTTCGGTGTTCACCTCCACACCAGCGAAAATAATTTATTGCTTTCATTAATCAATGTACAAACTATTTTTAATGCATTCAAACATGTTGTTGTAAAACTTTCTTTAAATTGTCTTTTATTTCGAATCCACGAAGAATAGGCAAAAGGTAATACAAAGAAGTAAATTAATGTCACATAGTATTCCTTTCTGAGTTAAAAGAAAAGGTACCCCATAATAGTTGGTATCACATACTGGTTAAATTCATCAATGGCGATCCAACTTCATACTTAGTGTCACATTGGTTACCCAATTTAATTTTGTTTTACCATGACCACCCAATTTCATATTTAATATCACTTTGATTACCCAATTTGATTTTGTTTCACCATGAGCACCTAACTTTATACGTAGTATCAATCAAGTCATTCGATAACTTTATTTAATCTAATCAAATTGGGTGACTAATGTAATACTAATTACTAAATATAAAGTTTGATGACTACTGATGGATTTAATCCTATCACATTAAGCTTACAACCCTCTTATCAAAATGCATCACCATTGAGGTATCATCAAAATATGTCGTCAGAATATGTTGCTTAACAGGGAAAGACAACACATTGATAAATATTCCCATCAAATGTGATCCAACTACCTGTATGCTACCTTTGCCATTTCAAATCAAAGCTATGATCTGTGACTGTCAATGTCAAAGCTCCTAAGAAAGACATTCTTCCTCGTAGAGGTGGTGCGAGTTTATAACTTTTAGTATTTACAACCCGTTTGACAATTATTATTGTAAAAAAAAAAAGGTTTGAATAGTGATTTTTAGGAAAATATATGATTAAAAAGTAGAATCTTTTTGGTATATGTGTAGAATATTTTATTTCGTGAACGTATGGTTAAAAATAATCATATAGCAAATCATAAAATAAAATAACGTGTCAAACAAGCACTTACATGCTATTATGTTGAGAACTTGCATTGTTACTTTCTGAAATGTGGCCTGGTTAAGTACACCATTCTAAACTATAAATATTCAATAAGTATAAAATTGACAGGTATGTTCAAACAATAGCAAACTTCATTAATCATGAACAGGAACAGATCCAGACGACTTGGATTGGAAGGTCACAATCAAAATTTATAGTTACCTTCTAATTATAATAAATTTTTTTTTTATAAAGGAGGGGGGGGGGGGTCACTTGACCCCCTAGGTCCGCCCTGATCACGGATGCATAAATGATACATACATGCGCAGAGAAATCGACTCTCAGAACGAAAAATGAAATATTCAGAGTCAAATATTGAATTTATTGGAGGAACCTAACACCATGTGAATACTGAACGTTGTAGAAAATTCTATCCCCTTCAAGTCATTCACAATTTAAAATACAGATTCTCCTATGGCCCAAGGATAAAAAAATACCTTTTACATTTCAACAGTAATAACACAATAAATAAAAAAACAATTAAAGAAGATGTATGAAAGGGCTTAAGAGAATCAGCAGTTCATGAAATGAAGAATCGCTTCAATGGAGTAACAAAATCAGAGAAATTTATGATGAACAACATCCAGCTTTCTTCGTTTTCCCATCAGCATCTTGGCTCTCATCACCCTGTAAAACTACCGTTTTTCCATTCCCCATCCACCCGGGATCATTTTGGTTGAGCTCTTGAGATTGCATAACCTTACGACTCAAAATATTGTAAATTTCTCTAACTACTGTCTGAAATGCAGCTGAGACATTGGACGAATCCAGAGCTGAAGTTTCGATGAAGAATAGACCCTGTGCCTCAGCCAAATCTTTGCCTTCAGCAGTTGTAACTTCTCGAGAATCTTTGAGATCGGATTTATTGCCTACTAGTATCGTCACAACATTCATGTCGGAGTGGGCTGTCGAATAAATTAACCATACAAATCAGGCATTGTCACCTCAAGATAGAGAAGGAAATGTTGGACAATAAAGCATAGCATCCATGATCCATATCAACAATAAGATAAGATTATTGTCGCTTGACGTTTTGTTGATATTGTTAATTCTACAAATACTCCATAAATAATCATGTAATTCTGCTGCAGCATTATAGAATGCTATATATTAATATCCTTTGCAACATCGTAGATGGGCCTTGCTGCGGTTCGATTTGGGTCGGTTTTCACTCCAACTCGAAACCAAAACCAAACTAATGAGTTTGGTGAATTTCAACCCAAATCAACTCACTCTAACTCTTAAACCGAACTGAACCAAATCAAATCAACTGATTTTTGTCTGGGTTTTGGGCTCACTTAGATTACAAGAATTAAACAACTTTATATTACAAGAATCATTGACTAACAAATAAAATTAGGTTAATAAAGACAAATCAACAAAAAACTTAAGAATTTTTTTTTTTAATGCATTATGTAGCTTGACTGACCGTGTAGAAAAAAAATGTTAAATATAATATAGTAAGCTCGTGAAAGAAAATTTTCAATCTATTACTTACTGACAACACCATGGATTAGAGGAAATCAAGATACAGTTATGAATTTAGAGATTATCTTTTGATTTTATTTTTCTTAAAAAAAAAAAGTAAACAGGTAGGTGAGTTGGGTCGGTTAGGTTAACCAACGGTTTTAGGCTTCAAATTATGGCTAAATCGACCCACCATGGTTTTGTTTAAATAAAACCAACCAAACAAATTACCTATGTCAAATCGACCAAAATCAACCCTAGTCGGTTTGGTTTGGTCAGTTTTTTGTTTTTTTTTTTTTTGCCCAGGCCTAATCGTAGATTCATAGTGATCACTACAGAAATCCATCCAAATTTCATTTCAGAACAGAATACTCTCATTCACTAACTGCAAAGTATTCTAAACTAAATAAGCATGCAGCAATCGATAAAACTCTCGTTTATGAATCGTGTCATGTTTGGTGGTGAATTGGATAGCATTGGTCTGTATCAAACAAAAGAAAAATTTTAAAACTCTTGTTCTTTATGCTGCCTATTAACGCATACCAAACATGCAACAATTGTCAATCAAGGTGATCAAAATCAGAAAGTGCAGTGACCGGGGTTGAAAAATCACAAGTAAACGAGAAAACATCGAACAACACGCATTGCTTACTTTGTAGTTCATTAAGCCATCTACCGATGCTATCAAATGTCTGGCGTCTACTGACGTCATACACCAGAAGCGCTCCAACTGCACCTCTGTAATATGCAGAGGTGACAGCTCTAAACCGTTCCTGACCGGCCGTGTCCCATATCTGTGCCTTAACTTCCTTCCCATTGATTTCCATCTTCTGGGACTGAAATTCTACTCCTATGGTTGATTTTGAATTAGGGTAAAACTCATCTCTGGCAAATCTAGCAAGCAAGTTTGATTTACCAACAGCTGAATCACCAATCAAAACAATCTTGAAAAGGTAATCCTCAATTTGTTCCTCCTCTGAATGAAATGCCATCTTTCAGACTTTCACCCTTCTAGAACATATTTCCTGCTGTATATAAACTACAAAATAAAGGTCTTTATTACTCAGTTCACAGTGCTGGAAGAAAATTAGATATTTTCTAAAAAAGGACACCAAGATCAAGCTTGGAAGGCAAGGAAGGTATGCACAAGATGAAAGGCAGCAGTCCACTAGTTAGATAGAAACAAGAAGAAAGGAATCTGAGACTATGTCTGTGTAAACAAAAGGTGAAGTTCAGCTGACTGATTAAAAGGATGTAATTCTCCCACTCCACACCGAACAGAAGCTTATCTACAGAACACTCTTGGGAGAAAGTCTAAACTATTCCTATTTCAGATGCCAATCCGGACCTTCAAGAAAAGTGCAGCTTTAAGATACCTGCACTATGAAGCAAATGGTAGAAACTACAAACACTCCAAACTGTTTCTCTTTCGAGGTAAAACAAATGTAAGACCATGGTTTCATAGTGAAGAAGATCGGGCAGGGGTGGGTAGGGGGAAGAATTCCGTAGACGGTGTTAGCATATATATGCTGTCGATGCACCTTTTGTTTCTTACGTGTATTATACCCTGTTAATACCACACAATGATGTCCTTCCTGACACTAGTGCTCTGTCCCCACTTGGCTCCTGCTTCCCTCCTCTTCTTTTTTTAACTCAAGCCTGCAAATAATAATGCATTAAATACCTGAAATTCTATCAACTTCTTGTTTGACAAATAAACTATGCAAACAATAATTGGCGGTGATTGTCAATGCTCTTGATATGTTCAATGCAAGAAATTCCACCAAAAAATGACTGCAATCTGGAAAATCTAAACCATCCATGTTCCCACATAATTCATCCGTCAGCTTATTGTAGGTTAATAAATGTAGTTATAGCTGATAACAAAAAAACCTTTAAAAAATCAGCAAGTGAAGAATGTATCTCTGCAAAAACTGTGTCCTATCAAGAGGTTTCAACAAATCCTATTAATATTTGTCATTTAGCAGCCAAATAAAGCTGATTTCTTAACAAAAATTAGGGCAAGAGATAACACTATTATGTCCAAATAAAAAAACACAATCACATACATCATGTGAGCATGTGCACATACAGAAATATCTGCACAGACACAAACACAGAGATGCGCGTGCAGGGGTGAAGGGGTGGTTTGACGTGGGGCATAGCAGAAAATTTAAAGTTGCAAAAGCACAAGCTATTCAATTTCCTTTAGAAATTAGAATTATTATTCTTCTATAGGTAATTTCCTTCTAGATTTATTTATCATGGATTTATACAAATCATGTAAAACAAAGTGCAAGCAACTGGCATGCAGCTCAAGTTCCAAATAGACCAATGCTTTGTTCTAACATAGAGATGTATTGCATCAAAAGAGATTACAAAAACATCAACAATGCAGTTCTTTGTGAGTGAGGCATGAATAGAAGGATGTGATTTTGGTGAATTTCATGGAAAAAGGGTGTCCTTCTACACTATGCATCGACAAAACACCAGAAAAGTAGAGCCTCAAACTTTATATCTTCACTCCCTTTTTCAAACCACAATGGTGTAGATGAAAGGAAGAGGGTCAAAAAATTTATCATTCCAAATATATTATATATGCCCAAACCAAACTAATTTTTCCATCATAATAAGTCGATGTACACAGTACAGTCATTCAGTTCTAAATGGCAAAATGTAAGCTTCACTCTTCAGTTACTTAGAATAGTTAATGCACCTTAAGTTATTACTTATAACCCATTTCTAATCTAACAGAACATAAGAAAACCCTTAATAGAAAAATCCCACTTGAAGGTTAATTTTTAAAAGAATGCAATCCCACCTGAAGGTTAACTTTTACATTTTGAAAAGAATTCTCTCTCCTTCCCTCTCTCTCTCTCTCTTTTTTTTTTTTTTTGTGACAACATTCAGCAGTATAGATTCTGTCACAGAAAAGAAAATATCATATAACGACATTCCAATAAAATGAGACATAAATGGCTAAAACAAGAAAAGGCGAAAATAAAAACTTACCCGCTTCTTGAATTAATGAATACAACGTACCCCTAAATTTCCCTCTCTCTCAAGTCCGAGATCAAATGGAGATCAATGGAGGAATAAACAAATTTAACGCTAGTGGGTTTTGGAGAGACAGAGATTAAAGCTAGGTTTCAAGATTTGACGAGAGAAGAGAAGACGGGGAGTCGGGGGAAGAAAGAAGGGAGAGTAGAAGCTGGTATTCACATGAATTGAGACAGATGGCTTTATGAAGAAAAACCGGCTAATTTTTATTTTTATTTTTATTACTTCTCATTGCTGGCGCACTCACCTCACGTATCCTATCCTACCCTGAACCTTGATAGAGGAATAAATCACAAATTATACCTTAAAAAATGTAGGGTCGAAAATTGTCTTTTAACTCCCACTTATCAAAGATCTCATCCATATTTCAGGATTCGAACCCTCATCCGACAATTACAAGCGAGGCTAGAAGCCTGTTTGATATTGATTTTGAGAATCAATTCTCATTTTCAACAACATATTTTTTAATAAAATAATATTTTTCATCACATCAATAACTTTTTTTCATTTTTCAACCGCACATTTTCCATCATATCACTATTTAAAAATCAATTCTTACCCAAAAAATCACTCCCAAATATTTTTTAGATTTTTTTCACCTTCCCCTTTCACCACTCGGAGATGTGCCCTGGGACCAAAAAAAAAAAAAAAAAGGACTAATTTGGTCCAGGCATGTGGCGGAATCACATGTATCCACGCACATTTCTATCTGAATCTGAAATTACAGTAGCCTAAATACGATCAGCCCTTGTTGGATGACAACTATTTTTGAAAGTATACGTTTTTCTATTAATTTTTAACTACACATTATTTAATAAAATAATATTATATACACATTTAATATTTTTTTTTACTTTTTAATCATATATTTTTTACGATAAAATGGGTCTAACAATATATTTAGGCCCTGTTTGATTCCCATTTTCATTCTCATTCTTCTACTCATTTTCAACCACAAATTCTTCAATAAAATAATATTTTCCATCACATCAATAACTTTTCTTTCTTTTTCAACCACATATTTCCCATCATATCACTATTTCAAAATTCATTTTTTCCAAATAATACCTATCAAACACACTCTTATTATTATGGGTTGGCGTAGGTGTGGTTGTCACCGTTATACAGTTCAATTGTTTCAGGATAGAGAGATTATGGCAAGGACGGCAGTAGGTAATTTTGACAGAAGAATAGAAAAATATAATATTTTGAAGAAGCGAACTAACAAGTCAAGATGGCCGAGTTGGTCTAAGGCGCCAGTTTCAGGTACTGGTCCGAAAGGGCATGGGTTCGAATCCCATTCTTGACAACCTCTGTAGAATTTTGAGATTTCACTTTCTGATTTTTGTGTCATATATTATTGCATTCAATTTGGACTCTCTTAGAGCCCGTTTGGCCCTTTTTTTATTCTCATTCTCATTTTTTATTTCAACCACACATTTTTCAAATAAAATAATATTACACACAAATCTAAAACTTTTAATCATTTTTCCACCACACATTTTTCCATCAATCACTATTCCAAAAATTCTATTCTCATTAAAATCAACATCAAACACACTCTTAATAAACACAGTATCCTTCACTTTTCTTGTGCACATTCTTTTTCCTCTGTCCTCAGCTGAAGTTCATCAACAAAAACATTTTCACAATATAATGATTTTTTTTGTGTGGAACAAACTACGTATCAAATAATCATATATTAAAAACATAATGTGAAGATTCACATTAAATTTATGTTGCTTATTCTTCCGAGCATCATATATGACTCACAACCATGGAGGGATATCCAAGCCAAACCCTCGAGTCCATTCATCTTGTAAGAATGTCTGAATGTGGGGGTTCATCAAGATTACAAAGAAAAAGCCAACTACTGTAGCATTTAAGCAAGTATGATGAAGCGACTAATGTAGCAGCCATTATTCCACATTGCTGGTGAAAGAAAATATGACTCGTTTTGTAAGTGAAAGGACCATTCTCATTTGGTATGAGACCTTGGTGAAAGTCCAAGAATAAAATCATGTGAGCTAGATTTAAAGTAGACAATATTATACTTATACAAGTCGTATCCATGTGCTTTTTGTTTCTTACTTTGTGGATCAGTTTTTTAACCTACTTCCAGAGAAGATATTGTACTTAATTTTTACATACTACGATAGAATTTTGTTTGCTTATGTGTTTCACTTATTGCAGGTGAAGCTCATCCCATTATAGAAGCAATGGATAGGTGAGCTAGCTGCGAGTAAAGTGGACTACACAAGATAATCTTGTAAATGCTTGGATAAAAGATAATTTCAATATGTTGAATTTAATATTTTATAAAATATCAAAACGGTTTATCTATTTGACTTTGATTGGCCCATTTAAATTTTCTTCTCCACTCTTTCTCTACATTTTTACTCTTGGACATGCTGGTCAACAATTAGTGTAATCAACATCCCTATTGAAAATGTTTCTCTCCATTTCCATTTTGCTTGCAACATATACAACAATTCATATTATGTTACACTGGATATCTGTTATGACATCCATATACACATGGGAATAAAACTAAATTAAATGTTAACAGTAGATTAAAATTTTAAAGCTGAACGGAGATAAATTATCAAAGTGGGTTAAATTTTTCCAGCCAATTTCTCAAGAGCATTTAAACACAATTCAATTCCAATGACAGTTTGGGATGATTCTTGAAAAGTCAAAAGTAACTTTTGACACTAAAAGCTGCCTTTGAACAACAATAAAAAAATTCCTACTTTTGTGTCGATTTTACAAGTGCATTTCTCTAACGATGCTCCAAAAACTGTTGAGATTAAATCAATACAGGCAGGCACTATGCCTTCAGAAAGAAAGAAGTAACTTAACTGATTATAAGTTTCTGGAATTCTCATTGACACTTCTCTTATTCTGACACTTGCAATGCCTCGACAAATGCATCCTTGAGAAGAGGGTTTGAAGCTGCTATTCGCTGAGACGTGATGTCAAGATCTTTACCCGATCTGATACATAGACATGGAAACTATGGCTATAATCTTCAATGTAAACGGAAGTTTTATATACTAAAATTTTCTGTTAGATACATCTGAAAATCAAAATGTAAACGTACTGCGAGTGAACATTTTCATGAGTATGTTATCTCTATATAGTTTGAAAGTTTGTTACTTACGGATCAAACACAATTCCTCCAGCTTCATTTACGATCACAGCACCAGCAGCTATATCCCTGAACAGGGTAATGAACTTTTAGATCGTGTTTGATAGATACTAATGGATAGGACTAGACAATGCTATCAATTTAACTTATTTTTCTTCTTTAATATTGTCTTATAGTATCTAATCCTCCATACCCCATTATGCCATGCCATTCGCATCTAATGGATCATATACCAATCAAACATTTTTAAAAAACTAACCAAGGGCCTCCAAAACCAAGCTCGTAGAATATATCGAGCCTTCCACAAGCAACCCCACAGAGGTTCAATGCACAAGAACCAGTCATCCGGAGGGACCTAACCTGATCACAAGAGAAGGTAATATTCTCAACTATCTTTACAAAAACATTTTCCTCAAATCATTGTATTGAGGCACCAAGGTTTACCTTGAAGAGTATACTATTGATTCTATTGGTAGTTGCATCCAAAGTAGACTTGTCACGCTTTGTTCCTGCCTGTTCTCTCAGTTAAATAAAATTCAATTAGCTCTTCACAAGTATTATTAGAAAGGTAAACTCTTAATTTAGACATCATACAAGGCTATTCATGCTCCCATTATACCATAGAATAGAACACACAGTACGCGCTTGTTCTGAAAGCACCGTTCAAGAATATGGTTAGTCGAGTACCTCTGTGGCAAGAAGGGATTTCAAGAGATCTGATTGAGAAGACACTGCGAATATGACAAAAAAAACAGAGTTAAATTCACGATAATATTACACAGAGCCACTATCAAGTAGCTAGATTACATGAAGAGGCAACTTGCCTTTGATAGGTTTGCCATTCAGAAAAGCACCTTTTCCTCGGATTGCAGTAAAAAGCTGCATATCAAAAGTCAAACATTAATTTCCGAGGATCTCATAATCTACATAAGCAATGATAAGTTACAGAAGCTAACCCTGTTTGTCAATATTTTTTACTTGGAATTGGAATAATTTTACCTCGTCCATAATTGGATTGTAGACGACACCAATAGTCGGAATTCGTCTAATTGTTAGACCAATAGAGACACAGACAAATGGAAACCTGCAAGTCCCCACAATTTAAATAACTCAGACGCTCTATGGGCAAAGGAAACTTTTCTATTGACAAAAGAAAAATATAAGATGCTTGCCCGTGCACAAAGTTAGTTGTTCCATCCAAGGGGTCAACTATCCAAGTTGGTTCGTCTGTCAGTTCTGTAGCCCCATAAGCAGCAGTGGTTTCTTCTCCAATGAACTTTTATTAAAGGGAAAAAAAAACCATTTCGGTGAAAAAGCATAAAATTTGAGCATATGAAGCAATAGTAACACAAGTTTATCTGAAACGGGGAAAGTGCAGAGGAGATAGGAAAAACCTTATGGTCGGGGTAGTGCAGTTGGAGAAAATTGAATATCAGGTCTTCACATGCCTTATCAGTCTCTGTGACTAAATCCACCTATACAGAGAAATGTGGTTCAATGAAATATATTAATCTGTAAATCGTTTGAAGCAAAGAAAAGAAAAATAAAAATAAAATCCACATTTTGATAGAGCTTTATTTTTTTTTCTCTTTTTGGGTTAATGTACTTGACATTTTCTTTTCCCACATTTCCGAGACATGGAATGTCTCTTCCCATGAACTAAAAAATGGAAAATAATCAGTAAATCTACTTAAAAAATTAACATTCTCGTATGCTTTCTTTTCCCACTTTCTCAAGTTTTTCTGCTCATTTAGGCAGCATGTTATCAAGCATTCCTGATTAAAAGATCATAGCATTTCACTTACGATCACGCTATACTATGCCAAAGTATCAATATCCAATTTTTCCTCCTGACGAGGGAAATGAGAGCGTAATCTCTCAGTTGCAGTTTTAGCCATTGAACTAGCACAGACCTCCTCATGACGTACACAGTGTTCACTCGATTGACAAGGTCTATTCATCTAGCTTTGTGATCATCGTCGTCCATGTGGAAGTGGCACTCTTTACTCTTCTTTAAATGGTATAATTTATTCAAGTACAATTTATATTTTAATAGAATTCACAAAATTACAAATTTTCTTTATGGCATATTCTTCTATAAATGAAGCAGTAACTGTAGTCTGTAAACATATAGGTTATAAGATTCAGCACCGAGAAAATCAAGCACAATTCTTTTATGGAAAACTCAACAGTGATTAGAAGCTAACCCAACACGAGTCATTGGATCGATTTTCATTTCCTAACCCAAAAATTAAATTGACATTAAATAAACACACATCATTCCAAGTAAACCTGCGAGTTTTTAAAATAATTAAAATTTATAATTTAAGCCCAACTTTACCAGTCCTTTGTGCTCCACATTCTTGGTCTTGTAGAATCCAGAACGAATAATCTGTGACCCAGATAATTAGAAACTGGCCAAAGCAGGTAAAATTAATGTAGACAAATAAGAGAAAAAATTGTAAATAGAAGCTTGGAGTATGAATCTGATTCACCTGCCCAGCATTCTTAGCTGCATCCACTGCCATAGACAAGAATTCCTCCGTCGAACCTGAAATTCCAAGAATCGCATCAATAAACGACCCACTTCAACCACACAATACATACACAAATGCATTGCATGTTTGGGTGTAAATTGCATATTTGAAGTACAGAGATTAATGGGTTCCCACCTTTTTGTGCCATTACTGAAGAGAAGAGAAGAGAAGAGAAAGGTTATTTTATTAGTACTTGGTAGGCCGTTGAAGCTTTTCGTTTCAAAAGGCATTTGAACAAATTAGAGACCATTGATTTATTTAATAGGATAAATGCCCTATATACTCAACCTTTAGAGTGAATTTGATAGAGATTATTTAGGAAAAATAAATTTTAAAATAGTAATATAATAGAAAATGTGTGGTTGAAAAATAAGAAAAAGTTATTGATGTGATGAAAAATATTATTTTATTGAAGAATGTGTGATTAAAAATGAATAGAAGAATGAGTATGAAAATAAAAATGTGGGTCATACAGACCTTAATATAATAATCATGCTACCTTCAATATAACAGCCGCGTTTCAAGTACAATATTGATTGATAATATTAATTGACAATCACTCACATGAGAGGGTGGCCCACGATGAATAAAAAAATCGTGGACCCCCTTCATGTGAGATGATTGTCAACCAATATTATACAAGTAGCAAAATTCTTAATACATGCAATTATTATTAGAATAATGCTATTCATCCTAAACACAGAAATTGCCCTAAAAAAAAAAAAAAAGAAAAAAAAGAAAAAGGAAACAATAAAAAAAACTCTCTCTTTTAAATTGTCGTGTTACTTCCATATAGTTTTTAGACATTAGTTTTCAAGTTGAGAAACAAAAATATAGTTTTATAAAGTTAGACATGTAAGATTTACGTGACGATTTAATAGAAATTTGAAGATTTCCATAATTAAAGACTAAACTTTCTATTATAATGAAAGATTAAGAATCAATTTGTTATTTGGTCCTTATTTGATCTCCATTATTTTCAAAATATAGTTTTCTCTTTTTTTTTCTAACTGTAAATTTTTTAATAAAATAATATTACACTCAAATCCAAAACTTTTCCTTAATTTTTAAGCACGCATTTTACATTAATTTATTATTTCAAAATGCATTTTCAGTAAAAATGGTGCTCAAACATGATCTTAATCTTATAATGTTGGGATCAATAATGCAACGTTTGAAATATTTTAATCATGTAATTGGATTCTTTTAATTTTTTATTATTATTTTGTTAATTATTCATTGGATGCTGGCGTTAGACAAAATTGTTTCAAGTCAATAATGGAAAATGAAAGGTAATCAACTCATAAAATAAATACAGAATATGCCATGAATATTCAATTCTCTTCTCTCCATCTCATGAGAAAGCTCTATACCACAGAAACAGAGGACAGAATTTTGTTTAAGTTCGTAGCTTTCTCATTATTTTCACTCTTATTTACAAATTTCAAAAATTACATTTACCGATACAACTAAATTTTATCATATACAGCTAGATATTGACCTAAATAGTTGAACACTCGCAAATTAACTACTAATTTACAAGGAATTCCTTGAAAAATTTAGTAGCGGTTTATCTGTCCCAAAAACAAGAGCCCCTGCAACAAAAATAAACTTAGAATAAGTACATGCTTTATGTTTGTCTGTGCTTAAAAATAGCTTTTTTTTAGAAGCACGATTCTTTGAAAATTGAAAAATAGATTACCAAGTGTAGGCATTAAAATGGACAAAGCCACAGTTCCAGCAATCTTTAGTGGCAACCCAGTTTTAATCATATCATTGATTTCAATATGCCCAGTAGTGAATCCTACGATATTTGAAGGTGTTCCAGTTGGTAATAAGAAAGCAAATTGAGCTCCAATGGCACCAGGGACCATAAGAAGTAATGGGTGAACATGCATTGTTTGCGCAATTTGAATAAGAAGTGGGATAACAAGAGTGGTTGTAGCATTGTTTGATGTGAATTCTGTGATTGTCCCGCTGATGAGACATATGGCCGGGGCGATCGCTAAATACGGAACCTTCTCTAGGAAGTCGAGCGCCTCGGATAGCACATCGGCTAGGCCACTCGTTCGGACTCCATCAGCTATGGCGAAACCAGCCCCTAATAGTAATACAATGTTCCATGGTAGTTTCTTGCATTTGTTCCAGTCCATCAATTTCTCCCCTGGTTGCTTCTTGTTTGGAATTATGAATAATAAGGTTGCCATCATAACCTGAAAATGGATTTTCGAAATTTCGTTCAAGAACATAAACATGAGACGAGAGAATACAAGTTACTCCACAATTGTGAATTATTCTTTTTTATGGTAAGTTAGTGATACTCACACTGGCAGTTCCATCACCAGCACGCCCATTGAATAGAGTACCCCAACCAGGTATATCATCAGTTATGTTCCTTGTCATCCATAACACTATTAATATCTGTAACAACTTTCTTATATTAATAACAACATTATTGACAAATCAAAAATATATAAGAATATGTACTAGTTAACTAAGGGTCCATTTAGCAGAGTTTTTGCTTTTGCATCTGCTTCCTGTAAAATAGTTTTTTGAAGAAGTTTTCTTAAACCAACTTCCTCTAAAATCTCTTTTAGTTTGAAAAAACACTTCCAAAATATTATCCAAACAGATTAAAAAACAAACCTTAATTTTGTAAATAACTTTTTACTTTTAAAAGATATTGTCAAACGGAACCTAATTTTACTACAAGTAATTATATAGGACTCACCGAAAATACAGCCAATACCATCTTTTCAGCAAATGCCATTGGACCTGCACAATTGGACAGAAATCTCTATTAGGAACTAAATTGAAGTATGGTAAATTACATTCTTGGTCGCTCAACTTTCACTATAATCTCAATTGAGTCATTTAACTTCTTTTATGCACGATTCATCCCAAGCCATATAATTTAATACCACAAGTAACCTTGAACTGTTGAACACCACTCTTGCTTAATAACATTACTCAATTAGAATTAGGAGTCGGGAGTTTACCTAGCAATTCGAGTTCCCTCTTCAAATGGGCTTTGTCCAAATAGGCAGAGAGAGCCTCTCCAGAACCCTTTCTGATATACAAGCAGCAAAGTATACACCACAGAGCAATAAATATCACCACTGCCAATGGGAAACCAAAGAAAAACCAAGTACTGAAGCTAATAGGATCAGCTTCAGGAAAATAACTCTTCCACATGCCAACCAATATGAGGTTGACACCCGTTCCAGTAAGTGTACTCATCCCTCCAATTGCCGCAGAGTATATTACCCCCAAAACAACTGCTTTACAGAATTTGGAAACAAGATTTGACTGAGCGGGTCCCGTTGGTAACCTCTGTAGAATTCCAGTGGCCACTGGCATCATCATCACAGCTGCTGCCACGTTGTGCATCCACATACTTACGAATGCGGTCGTGGCACATAATCCAAGTAGGAGAAGTGGTGGGTTCAATGGATCACCACAAAATAGGATTGTGATCTGTGGGATTCATGCACACAAACTGTTGGATAATATTTGACTTGTGACTGCCATGAAACTTGTTTAAGTCGTGCACGATTTTTATAAATAAACGTGAAATGCTTGGATTGATGTTGTGATCAATTCGTTTCACGTATTTTGAGATATGATATGACAACCATTGCACACCCTATTTTAATTTCGAGACTTGCTTCGTGTACAAAAGCAAAAGCCACAGAAGACCTACATAAACACACATGGTGGGGCCCGCATGTATATATATATATATATATTTTTTTTAATTCAAGGTGGGGCCCCTGCATTTAGAGTATCTGGTGGGTTTCTGGCAAAACCATTTCTGTACAAATGGTTTAATTGTTTAATTTCAACTATGCTAGACGGAGAGGGCCATGTGGGCTTGTCTGTCTAGGGCACCGATGTATAAGGACGCCACATCGTCCCTGCCCTGTTCGAATAGCTTTTTCCTTTTAATTTGGATGTATAAATATGTGCAAGACAAGTCACAGCCCCTGATTCTTGACATCGATTAAAGGGTCGTAAGAAGATTTTGACATGGATGAATGTAAAATATAAAAGAGTATTGATAAAGTACACTTACATTCAAGGCTAACCTCCTATGAATATTGTAATGCTCAACAGCAAGTGCAAGAATGAAGCTTCCAATAACAAGCGCAATCACATCATCCATGTAAGCATGGGCGACATCATCTGCGTCTGAAATTCCGAAGAGCGGAAATAGAAACAGGGGAGACATCGAAGTTACAGGCATTGGCACCGCCTCCGTCAGCCACCAAGAGAACACCCACGCCAGCACTGCCAGCATATTTCTGCTGGCGTCCTTGCCGCCATTAATGTTTACACACAGAGAGATTATGCCGCAGAGTAACGGTCCCAGCAAAATGAAGAAATTTTTCAGAGTGAAAATGGATTGAAAACATGAATTGAAACTCTGTGATCTGTGAATTGGAAGAAGGGGGACTTTCGGGTCGTCCGAGGTTGCATGAGCCGTTTGATTGCCGTCCATTTTGGAGGAGAAATATGGAATAAGAAATGTAATAATGTTGGTGTAATTTAAGACTACTGCTTTATAGTTTTTATATACTAATCAAGAAGGCGGAAGAAATAGAAGAAAAACTTTGAATTGTCTTTTTATTTTGGCCAGTTTATTACAAATTGATTTTCTTTTAAACCGCCAATCCATTGAACATGTGGCCAGTTGTTCTGAATCTGTAATTTTGTGTCTGCAGTCCCCAACCTTTTAGTTTTGTATCACTTGAGTCTCTAATGGGAAAAAGGAAAAAAAGATAAATAAAATACAAAACCCACCAACCTCATCTTTTATTTTTTATTTTCGTTGTTTATTTATTTATTTTTAATTAAACATACAGATGAGTGTTTGTGATAAGGGTAACAGCGTCAGTTAGCGACCTGGAGATTATGCTGATAAGAATTAAGCTACTTGTACATCCAGGGATGACATTCCGGATGACATCCCCCTCACAAGAAGGGGAGGGCTCACGCTCCAATAAAATAATCATGGCCCCCTATTGTGAGGGGAATGTCATCCCGGATGTACATGTAGCAAGATCGATGCTGATAATATGTTAAGTTTAGGGGCTTATTTGATATATATTCAATAGGTTGGGATAAGGATATAATTTTTCCAGAAGGGTGAAGATTAAAAAAGAAGGAAAGTTTTTGAACTTTTTGGCTAGTTATGGATTGGAACAAATTAGCAGAGAACACGTCAGATTGTTATTAAAAATATAAATTATTTTTTACACTTTTTACTGATGATGCATAATTGTATGCGTGGGGGGCAACAGTCCACATCAACCATGATCAGACTGCCATGTGGGTTTTGCTGGTTGGATTGATTCCAAGATTGATGTATGACAATTATTCCCTTAAATAAACCCCTCTCGAGGGATCTTCATCTTGGGGAAAGCCCATGTGACAACCTCCTGAGCGTTCGGACTGTTGTGTGGCAACAACCCTCTCTTCATCTTTGGATTGCAAGAGTCAACCAAGATGATTAGACATGGCATGACAAGCGTAGTCCAAATAATCCTCTGAGCTATGGGCACGGATAGGTCAGGTCAGATTTGGATCAAATTCGGTAGCTTGAATAGTCCGAAATTCTAACCTAAAACCAAACTGATAAGAGGAATAAAACGACCTGAGTCAATTTTGGTCGGTTAAGTATGTCGTGCTCAAAGAGGTTTGATTTTTTTTCCTTGAAAATTCATTTTTTTTTTAATTCGACTCTTTAACCGAGGTTTCGGGTTGGTTCAAATCAACCCTCAAGTCGAACAACATCCCTCCAAACTGATCCAAGTCGGGTAGATTTCTCGTTTTGAATAGAATAGACAGATAAATTTTTTCATCCCTAATTCTAAGGTACGATACTGTGCAAATGCATGAATATCACTAGAAAAGATAAGTGTCAAGTAAACATCTCGAATTAAAGTATTAATACTATATTAAAGTACAAAAAATAATATAACATTAAGAAGGGAATATTGTAAGCTGCAAGCAATTGAAAGTCAACACCCATACAAAAAGGAACAAATAAAATAGTTTGGCGGTTGGTTCTAAACCACGCAAGATTTCTAATTAATAATCATAAGAGACTAGATTAAAGATTAATCCTAAACAAGGAAGATTATAGACTGACAAGTGAGTGCTTCTTATCCTTAACAAATTTACCTGTCTTTTTGTTCTAATATCATCTTTCTCTTACAAGTGGCACCACTGGTGTCGAAATTTGTCCCTAAATTTTGATTTAGGTAAATAACGTCGAGTCTCAACATTTCGTGTTTCACATTTTGAATTGTTTTAACTAGGTAGAAATGCAAAAACGTACAAATCAGTCGATTCCATGCCTATGCAATTTCTATGTTTACTTTGACTAAGTTGTGAAATTATAGTCGTTAGTGATGGAAGGCCAAGCCAGTTCCAACTCATTTAAATTTTTTCTTTATAATATGCATAATTTTTTTTTTAAAAAACACATTAGATTGACTTTAAACAAAAAAAAAATTTAGTTCAATTCTGGATCCATTCCTACAAATCGTATTATATGAAAAACTTAACACGTTAGAGTAAAAATAAATTATCTCCGAGTTCAACACGCTCTTAACATACATGTCGCATTTTTAACTTAAATGGATCATGATGAAATTTGAGGGGTTCAAATTTAATATAGGGAAAATTGCAGCAATGGTCCTTAATCTTTTACTTTTATACAGATTTTATCCTAATATTCACTTTATGCTATCCATAGTTTCTGAACTAATGAAGAACCGAAGAGATTTAATCCAAAGAAGACTCAGATTCAATTGAAAAAAGAAAACATTCAAACATTAGTTTAATTATTTCTTGTGAAACTTCCGAGAATGAGGGTGTACTCATCCTGGGTTTGATTTTGGAGGTGGGGATAGGGTTAGGAAAGAAGATTAAATGGGTGGTAAAGGTAGTTGGAAGCAGCGGCGACAAGTCATGATGGCCAAAGGGTTTATTTGGTGTGGTTTGGGAGGGGGAGATGAATATTTTTTTTCTTTTATTTTTATTTTGTATTTAATTATTTTAAAGGGATAATAGCAGAGTTACCTTTTTGCTTATTTTAAATTTGGTTAAAATCAATTTATTTGATCAACTAACGGTCAAATGGATGGTTTCCATTCATCTGGATCTCGGGTGCATAGTTTTGAAAGGTTTGTGACTGTGGATGGCACAAAGTGAAAATTATGGTAAAATTTGTAAAAAAATGAAAAGTTAGGGACCGCTACTATAATTTTCCCTTTAATATATGTGGTAGTAATTTCAAAAACAAAAATGAATAATCGAATGAGGAGAAAAATCCAAAAGAAGCTCCTAGGTGGTAACGCGACAGGTAAAACAGTTCCTGAAGATTGAAGAAACGTGTGTGGACCAGAATGTAGATGATGAGTCCTAATCCAACACTGCATTTGAATGGGCCACGCTGTTCAATTTTGGTTAATAATTGCCATAAAAAATATAATAAATAAGACCTTCAAATGATTAACATTAGGCAACTGATCTGTATTTACGTGTCAAACTTTTTGTTAAAGGATTTTTCTATACAGATTGATAACGTGAACGAAATAGAAAGGAAGAAAGAAAGAAAATCAGTTAACATAAGAAAATATAATTCAAATCATTAATTCATACTATATGACGTACAAGTAACAGTACTCTAATAAATTATAAGAGAATTTATCTTTTTCTAATAATTAAGCTTTTTAAATAATGTAATAACGTGATATCAAAACAAACAAGTTTCTTACCACATATTATTAAAAATCATGCACTTATCAAAATATATCAAAATGTAAATTGATGTATAATAAAAACAATACAGAGTGATGAGTAATATTATTTGTACATAATATGTATACATAATTATGTACATATCGAAACATGAAAGAGAGATAAAGAGAAAAAATATACTCAGATAAAAGAAATTCAATTATTATAATAATTTTATATCTTTCATATCATCTATCTGTACATCATTATATACACAATAACGTATGAAAAAAAAATTACTCCAGAATAATTCAAGTTGTGGGGGTCACAACTTGATGTGGTTCAAGCACAATATAAAAGTGGGTGTTAAGGCCCCTAGTTCACGTGGGCCTAATTCTCACGTGTATTGATTTTAAATAAAATCTGATTTGATTGAATTCAGTATATGGAGGTCATTGTGTTTTGAACAAATAACTAACAGCATATTCGAATTGATAAAAGTAATTGAAGTTTTGCATTAAATAGGGTATAACTTCTATACGTCGAAATACATCAAAGAATAATGGTAAACAAACATAATCGTTGACATAGCGTCTGACACCCTTCTCCTATGAGTGTGTAGGTTTCACGTGAATAAAATAATATTTTTCCCCATGTGTGTGGTGTCTGTCAGCCGTTATATCAACGGCTATATTCATGTATCATTTTCCATATCTAATCGTCTAATATGTAATAAATTTACTCAAAATAAATAAAATAGATTTATAAGCAAACGAAATAAAATATTGTAAATTAAAATTATGTCCTAATATAATTGAGCTCCAAATTGCTACGAAATTCATAACTTTTCCCTACTTTTTAACCATAAAATTTATTAACAATCCTTTTCACATAAAAATTTTGTGCCACACAAGCTCTTAACCGTCTTTACGAAATATGTCCTAAAAACAAAAAGAATTTAACATTTCTAATTAATTATATTTATTTCTTAATGAAACGTGAGAGTCCTTAATCTTGGCTTGGCTTTAAATCTAAATGATACAGCAGAAGATAATGGAAAATGGTATATCTCATTTATTCTGTAATGGCAGTATTTGTACAGATCTTAACCATGTGTTCATAGGCGAACCCGGGGGGGGGGGGGGGGGGGGGGTTCCCACAGGGGTCCTGGGACCCTCCATTTTTTTTTTTGGGTGAAAAATCCCCCAATCCATTTAACTCACCAAAGAATGCATAAGATAAATCTATGAGGGAAAAAAGATATAACTATAGAAGAAATAAATTCAATAAGAATAAATTTTTTGTGGAGTCATCAACAAAAAAACAAAAAAAAAAAAAACTTGTGAGCCCCATCCAATCGGCCCAATCCGCTCAAAAGTCCAAAACAAAGGTTTGCAGCTATAGAAAGGAATTCTTAAATAGTACATACACAGTTAATCAACATCTAGAGCAAGGTTCTTAGAGACAAATAACTAATTATGAGAAAATATGTAGAGCTTTACCAACCTTCAGTATGGCAAAGTGAAAAAAAGTTTGGTAAATATCCTTTAGAGAAGTGTTCAATTTCTTTAATATGGTTTAGCAGCAGATGTTTATTAAAAAATGCAATTTGTTGAAAAACATCAGATTTGTGGGTTTACTATATAAATGATTGAGCGAGCAGCTTATTGAAATGTTTTATGAATGTTTGTGCTACCCTGAGTTTCAATTTTTTTTTTTTTTCGGGAGCACGCCTCCTTCATCTCAATATCTTTCATTTTAGGACCCCTCAACTCTAATATCCTGGGTCCGCCTATGCATGTGTTAATCCTATAATTAAGCCCTATGGTACAAGAGAAATTAAGGGCATATTACTGAAAAATATTAATAGTAATACATCCTATAATATTGCATATGATCATCACGTTCTGTCATGTCCTCGCATGGAAGCACAATCTTGGATAGATGAAGGATAAATGATTTGCGAGATAGAGCCTTGGTGGGTGAATTTGCCATTTGGTCGATAAGTGTATTTTTACACACTTATTAAGCACTTTAACGAACTAATTATTGATGAAATTGAGTATATTCCTAATCATAATTGTGTGATTATGGTGTTTGTAGACCAAAATTCCAAATTGAAGGAGAAAAAAGCTAAATGAAGGAAAAGATGACCAAAAGTGCACAAAAACACATGACTTTGGGGACCAAAGTGTACAAGTATCGAAAGTTTAAGGACCTAAGGTTTGCAATTTTGGAGAGCGTGATTGAGAGGAAATTAAATTTTTGAGGACTAAAATGGACAAGATGAAAGTTGAGGGACTGGAGACACAATTACCTAAAAAAACTGGAGTTGCAAAAAGAGAAAAAAAAAATGGCGCCTAGGTGCCAGGCCTCAAGTACCATGGCTCTTTGCCATGGTGCCTAGGCGCCACTCACCGACACCTAGGTGCCACGGCTACCAAACGAGTGCATGTTTGGCTCTTGTTTTTAAATGGTTGGCCTATTTTTTGCAATCAATGGACACAATTTTTGGCATTTTTTAAAGGCAAATTGAACAATTTCTCATGATGATCATTCATCCTCTCAAAACCCTACATTGAAGAGAAAAAGAAGAGAGGGAAAGAACGAGGAAATAAAAAGCAAAATTTAGTAGTTCAAAGGAAGATTTAAGATTTCAACCCTTCATTTCTTCAAGAATATATTCAATGGAAGGGTTTCTTCTATTATTTTGTTTCTTTTCATTATCTCCCTCATTTTGTAATGGATTTAATCTTTATTTCCATGTTCCGTCACTATTTTGTAATGGGCTAAGTGTTTAACGTTGAGATTTATGATTTACCTTGACCTAAGTTTCATTAATATCAATATATTTACCCTTTGATTCTAAAATTGCCATTGTCATTGTGAATTTTTTATTGTGTTTACATTTCCATCATTTATTTGGCCAATAGATAATTGTGTTAGGTGGTTTGTGTAATTATTGAGAGATTGTTGTGCTTTATAGATCAAAATAGTTAATACCCTAGATTGTTTTAGGAGATAGAGATATATTCCTAACCTTAAGTGACTCATTGAGTTATTTTCACTACGATTTAATGCGGTTGGTTGCATTTTTAGCAACATAGAGATATAGTAGGTAAATGTAATCAACTAGGGTTATTTTCGCTCGAGAGAAGTAACTAACTAAACTTGAAATATCGGATCTAACATTGTAACTTGGCAATTTACATTTTCGATTTTTTGAGATATTAATGAAATGACAGTCAAACGATATCATAAATCCCAACCCATCTAAAATCCAAAATCTTTTTACTTTCACAATTGTTAATCTAATTAAAATCTAAAATTATCTTCTTTTCATTTCTAATTTCAAGGATGTGTGTGTTTTTATCGTTAATTTGAATCAACTATCATGTAATTGTGAGAAACCCTCTTTGAGGAATAGACTCGAACTCAACATCCACTTTATTACTTGAACGCACCCGCGCACTTGCGATTTATAGCGAACATTGTTCATTGGTGTGGACATGAGAAACTTGTATTCTATTGTTGAGAACCTGATCTCGAACGAAATGAAAGTCAATAGAGACATGCTTCATGCGAGAATTGAAGACTGGATTTTTGCTCAATGGTCTAGATTTTGAAGAAAGTTGGAATAGTGGATGAATGAACCCCAGTTCGTGTAATAGGTTGGTAATCTATGTTAACACAATTGCAGTGGAGGCTATAGCTCGATACTCCACCTCAGTAGAAGATCGAGCGATAGTTCTTTGTTTCTTGAAAGTCCAACTAATCGGAGTGGCACCAAGGAAAATGACATAGGGTGTAGTTGAGGTTCTATCATCTAAGTTCCCCGTCCAGTCAGAATTAGAGAAAGCACGAAGTTGAGGAGATGACTCTTTTCTAATGAGAATTCCATGAGTATTGGCACCCTTTAGGTAGTGCAGAGTATGCTCAACTGCAGACCAATGAGTTGTTGATGGACAGTGCATAAACCGAGAAAGTTTATTGACTGCAAATGAGATATCTGGACAAGTTCAGGAAAGATGTAGCATTGATCCAAGTACTTTTCGATATTGCGTAGAGTTAGACATAAGGACATTGGGCTGCCATCATGGATTTTGAGAGAGTGGAGTGGTAACTGGTTTGGAATCCAACATGTTTGTCTTGACTAGAAGATCATGAATGTACTTCTTTTGTGACAAGAACATACCATTAGGAGTGGGGTAGCTTCAACACCTAAAAAGTATTTGAGGGAGGCGAGATCCTTGAGAGAAAACTGAGTAGCCAATTGATGAATAAATCTCGTGATGGATGTAGAATCATTACCAGTAATGATAGTGTTGTCCACATATATTAGTAGAAAAATTATGATTTTTCCTTGATGAAATACGAACAGAAAGTTGTCTGACTTGGTATGAAAAATTATGATTTTTCCTTGATGAAATACGAACAGAAAAACTGCCGGCATGGAACAGAAAGCTATCTATGGTCTCCGACAAGCTCCATAACTTGTGTTCAAGATCGGTGTAGTCTCGCCAGAGTTTGCAATTTTTTCTTCTGGACAAGGATGTGACCCATCAATGTATCCAGACAGATCGTATCCAAACAGTAGGTAAGCAAATTGAGATCTCTTGGAGGCATAGTTTCCTCCTCTAGTGAATTTGAAAGGAATCAGAGAAGCAGCATTGATGGCAATAACTGCGGAACTTTGTGACAGAATGTTATTCCCCACAATAGAAGTTGTCGAGGTTGTAGAGTTTTGGGATTTTTCAGCCATTTTGATTGGAAGGTAAAATAAGAACATGGTTTGGCCCAGAAACATTTATGCTTAAGAGTAGATATGCTATGATACCATAAATGATACAGCAGAAGATAATGGAAAATGTATATCTCATTTATTCTGTAATGACAGTATGTGTTAATCCTATAATTAAGTCCTATGATACAAGAGAAATTAAGGGCATATTACAGGAAACTATTTATAGTAATACATCATAGATTATTATCTATCATCCTGAAATATTGCATATGATCATCACGTTCTGTCAAAATCTACCAGTAGGAAATGTAAGAAAGTTTGAAAGAAACTTGAAATAATAATTTGGTCATACTTTTGTCTAGAGTTTTTGCAGTAATTTTCTAATGAAAGAAAAGAATCACCCCTTGTTTGAGTCCCTTTTTTTTTTTTTTTTTTCAAAATTAATATTTGGAATAGTATTTTTTTTTTGGAGAACGTGTGGTAGAAAAAGAAAGAAATTTTTTTGATTTACGTGCAGTATTATTTTATGAAAGATTGTGTGATTGAAAGTAGAAGAGAAAAAAAATATATATAATAAAATTAGAGGCTCAAACAAGGTATCAATTTCTTCATATTTACTTTTAATTTTTCAGTAATTCTGTTCCCATAATTCAAAATTAGAATTTAGCCCTGTTTGATAGTCATTTTTATCATTTTTTTTTTCAATCACACATTTTTAATAAAATAATATTACACGTAAACCCAAATTTTTTTCTTAATTTTTAATCACACATTCTCCATCAATTAACTATTTAAAAATGCATTTTATTCCCAAAATAACTACCAAACAGGGGCTTAGTATTTTTTGCTATAGTTTCCATTTTTGGTTTTCAATGATATTCCATTAATACAGAAGAAAAGGTTTGCTTAATCCATTTAGACCAATTAAATACATTAACAACACGTACGGTATCCGGTAGTAAAAATGGTTAAAATATAAATAAAATTAAATAAAATCTTATTTATTTTACAAAAATTTCTGTAGAACTACTCAAGTTAACGATGTTTTAATTGGTTTTAATTTTGGTTTGCTTATGTTTAACTCATTTTTTAAAACCGTGTGACTGAGTTAAGCGAATTTTTGAAAAGTTTAATTAAAAATAGGGAAAATTTATGAAGCAACATGATTTAATTTTTTTTTTTTAAAGAATTTTTGATTGAAAATTATTGCTTGGGAAAACGATTTTGAAAAAATAAATTTCAAACAAGTATTGTTTATAAACATTCAATTCGATTTTTTATTTTTTATGCATACAATTTGAAACATTCACAAATAATTTATCAATAAATATAAATAAGTGATGAATAGTGCTTATGGATCTATTTTAAAACATAATTAAAAAATAATTTTAATCATATATAAATAAATTAGTCAAACAATTACTTAGAGTTGTATATGGTCCGGTTCGATTCGATTTTGATGAGAATCGAACCGAACCGAACCAAAAATTTTCGAGTATTTAGTAAATAGAATCGTCGAGTCCAAATATAATTATGGACCCGTTCGATTCGGTTCGGACCATTATTAAAATTTTTAACATTTATAATAAAAATGACTAATGACACGTTCAATTTTAGTTTTACAAATTGACGTAGTTCAATTTAATAACATATAAATAATAAGTTGTACAATAAGATTAATTTACAAATGTATACAAATATCAAAAAATATATACTAATATTAAAATATCGGTGATCCATTCCGTATCAATAATTCATTTGCTTTAAACATTTAAATCTACATAAAATAAAGAAATATAAATTAGAAATTATAGAGATAAAAATATTTTAAAGTATTGTTAATACTTACCAACTATTTATTAATTTGTTAATTGACAATAATTTGTTAATTTATTTAAAAAAAATTAAATAATTTGATTTGTATAATAAAAAAATAAAAAATAAAAAAGATTCAAAATTTTTGATTTTAGATTCGAGTACTTGTTCGAGTAATTAATTTCAGAAGAATCGTTTGATTCGATTCGATTCGATTCAAGACTTTTGTCCTATCATACAATCTCTAAAAAATTATCCAAGGATAAAATAAGGAATATGCTATTAGATTATTGACTGACATTGCGTGAGATGTCGATATACCCACCTGTGAGTGGCCTGGCAGGGGCCTGTGAACCGGGCCCCTGTACAGGAAGCACAGCTCAATAAATAATTCTAACCAAATACAGAGAGTATTTTAATGTTGCATTGAATGCACCAACCTTCCAACAAACCACGTTTCTTGCTCAAACCTGCCTTGTTGCTACGTGTCTCCACCGCCTGCAGCCACCTCTATGCGATGATCTGCTAAACCGCCACGCGCAACCCCAACAACTCCACCCACGAGTGAGTCGTGACTCATCAGCGTTATCACCAACAAAGCCTTCATAGTTTGAGGAAATTATAGTAAATGCCCCGTTGAAAAGGCCAATTTTCCACAATGACCTTTGACCAGATTTATTAAAAAAAAAAAAAAAAAAAAAAAAAAAAAAATTTTAAAAGTGAAGACAAATAACCAAAAATACCCTCCAAACGTCACTTTCACGTTTGAACCAACCGGACCAAAAAAAAAAAAAAAAAAAAACCGCACGTCGATATTCACTCGCCGGCGCCGACCAGAGGGAGGAGAGCACGTCGATCATCACAAAGTCAGACAACGTCAATAGGGTGTTCGATCTCATCACAAGGTGAGTTTTTTTTTAAAATATTGATTACGGTTTCATTTTAATATATATGGAGGTTGATGATTTTTGAAGTTTTGGTAATTGTATTGTTGATTATTAGTGTTAATGATTGGGTATTTAGGTTTAGATTAGGTGGATTAGGCTTAGTTGAGCTTTGAATCGCCGGAAATGGCGTTTTCCGGCGATCCAGCGCGTAAGGAAGCAGGCGAAACAGTCGGGTCAACCCGACCCGAAACAGTCGGGTTGACCCGGAAACAGCCGGGTAACAGTCGGTATTAACCCGGCTGTTGTTAAAAAGGCCAAAATTTTGGGCCGGCTGTTTTAATTTTTTTTTTATTTTGGGCCGCCTGTTTTGATTATTTTTTCCTTATAAACAAAACAGTCGGCCCAACTTATCAGTTGGGCCGACTGTTTGGCCCCGTATAAAAAAAATAAATTATTTATATAATTATAATATTAAAATATAATTTAAATCAAATAATAAATATATTCTTTATATAATTATAATATTTTGTTATTGTTTAAATTTTGTATTTATGTAATTAAATAAATAATTCCAAATTGATAATTACCAAGAAGATTATATATTATTTATAATTTAATTGGAATTTCATTTTTATTTTATTTTTAAAATTAAATAATATTTGTAATTAAAAAAAATTGTATTAAATATTAAATATATATAAATTTTAAAAAATAAATTCGATAATTTAATTCAATATTCTTGAATTAATTTTAATAATTTTTGTATTCATTTAAATTAAATTTGTGTAATTTATGTTATTTACGTAATTAAATAAATAAATGTAAATTGATAATTACCAAAAATTTTAACTTATTATTTTAATTCAATTGTTCTTTATTTTGTTTAAAAATAAAAATCGGTAATTAAATATTAATTAAATAATGCTGAAAAATAAAATAAAAAATCTTATTGTTTAAATACCAAAAAAATTACCTTAATATTTTTAATTTAATTGGAATTTCGTTTTTCTTTTATTTGTAAAATATTAAATACTAAAAAAATATTATTTGAAAAAATAATAATCGGTAATTAAAAATTAATGAAATAATGTTAAAAAATAAAATCTTATTGTTTAAATTTTGTATTTATGTAATTAATTAAATAATTTGAAATAGATAATTACCAAAAAATAATATATTTATTTAATTGGAATTTCGTTTTTCTTTTATTTTTTAATAGTAAATAATATTTGTAATTAAAATGAATTGTTATTAAATATTAAAAATATATAATTTAAAAAAATTAAAATCGGTAATTTAATTAAATATTATTAATATTCTTTAATTAATTTTAATAATTTTTTTATTCATTTAAATTAAGTTTGTTTAAATTTTGTTATTTATGTAATTAAATAAATAAATTAAAATTGATAAATACCAAAAAAATTACCTTATTATTTTTAATTTAATTGGAATTTCGTTTTTCTTTTATTTGTAAAATATTAAATACTAAAAAAATATTATTTGAAAAAATAATAATCGGTAATTAAAAATTAATGAAATAATGTTAAAAAATAAAATCTTATTGTTTAAATTTTGTATTTATGTAATTAATTAAATAATTTGAAATAGATAATTACCAAAAAATAATATATTATTTAATTGGAATTTCGTTTTTCTTTTATTTTTAATAGTAAATAATATTTGTAATTAAAATGAATTATTATTAAATATTAAAAATATATAATTTAAAAAAAAATTTAAAATCGGTAATTTAATTAAATATTATTAATATTCTTTAATTAATTTTAATAATTTTTTTATTCATTTAAATTAAGTTTGTTTAAATTTTGTTATTTATGTAATTAAATAAATAAATTAAAATTGATAAATACCAAAAAAATTACCTTATTATTTTTAATTTAATTGGAATTTCGTTTTTCTTTTATTTGTAAAATATTAAATACTAAAAAAATATTATTTGAAAAAATAATAATCGGTAATTAAAAATTAATGAAATAATGTTAAAAAATAAAATCTTATTGTTTAAATTTTGTATTTATGTAATTAATTAAATAATTTGAAATAGATAATTACCAAAAAATAATATATTATTTAATTGGAATTTCGTTTTTCTTTTATTTTTAATAGTAAATAATATTTGTAATTAAAATGAATTGTTATTAAATATTAAAAATATATAATTTAAAAAAATTAAAATCGGTAATTTAATTAAATATTATTAATATTCTTTAATTAATTTTAATAATTTTTTTATTCATTTAAATTAAGTTTGTTTAAATTTTATTATTTATGTAATTAAATAAATAAATTAAAATTGATAAATACCAAAAAAATTACCTTATTATTTTTAATTTAATTGGAATTTCGTTTTTCTTTTATTTGTAAAATATTAAATACTAAAAAAAATATTATTTGAAAAAATAATAATCGGTAATTAAAAATTAATGAAATAATGTTAAAAAATAAAATCTTATTGTTTAAATTTTGTATTTATGTAATTAATTAAATAATTTGAAATAGATAATTACCAAAAAATAATATATTATTTAATTGGAATTTCGTTTTTCTTTTATTTTTAATAGTAAATAATATTTGTAATTAAAATGAATTGTTATTAAATATTAAAAATATATAATTTAAAAAAATTAAAATCGGTAATTTAATTAAATATTATTAATATTCTTTAATTAATTTTAATAATTTTTTTTATTCATTTAAATTAAGTTTGTTTAAATTTTGTTATTTATGTAATTAAATAAATAAATTAAAATTGATAAATACCAAAAAAATTACCTTATTATTTTTAATTTAATTGGAATTTCGTTTTTCTTTTATTTGTAAAATATTAAATACTAAAAAAATATTATTTGAAAAAATAATAATCGGTAATTAAAAATTAATGAAATAATGTTAAAAAATAAAATCTTATTGTTTAAATTTTGTATTTATGTAATTAATTAAATAATTTGAAATAGATAATTACCAAAAAATAATATATTATTTAATTGGAATTTCGTTTTTCTTTTATTTTTAATAGTAAATAATATTTGTAATTAAAATGAATTGTTATTAAATATTAAAAATATATAATTTAAAAAAAATTAAAATCGGTAATTTAATTAAATATTATTAATATTCTTTAATTAATTTTAATAATTTTTTTTATTCATTTAAATTAAGTTTGTTTAAATTTTGTTATTTATGTAATTAAATAAATAAATTAAAATTGATAAATACCAAAAAAAAAATACCTTATTATTTTTAATTTAATTGGAATTTCGTTTTTCTTTTATGTTTAAAATATTAAATACTAATTTTTTTTAGTTTCAATGATAATTAACAAATAATAAATTAGTAATTTTTTATAATTTGTTTGTAATTTTCTTATGAGTTAATATTTTAAAATAAAAAAAAATTAAATAATATTTGTAATTAAATATAAAAATAAAGTTTTTAAATGTAAAAATGTATTTATTCATTTAAATTTATTTATTCATTTAAATTAAGTTTTTCCCAAAAAAATTTAATTTGGTAATTAAATAAAAATTGTTTATTTAAATTGTAATTTTTTTATTTACTGTATTTTTGAAATTGAAAATCTGCAAGTACAAAGAATTGTAATTAATTATTAAACATGTTCTATGTCTTTGTTGGTAGTAGTTGTTTTTCAGATTGTTTAATGTGATGTTATTATACGTTATTATATTATATCTTGTACAGTGTTGTAACATTGCTCATTTTGAATTTTTGTAGGATGGAATATCATCTGGATGACGAGTTGAGACGGATGGCGGGTAAAGCTACTTGGAATAGTAGCTTTGACGCATTTTCGATAGTGGAGGGGCTGTTGGATGATCAGCACATACAGATGCTGCGACAGTCTTTCATCTGGCCTTTACGTGAGTTGCGAGAGATACAGTTTTCGGGCCAGATGATCGATGCATTATTATGTCGATTGCTGAGTCCTGTCGACGGCGATGCCCTCCACTTCGACCTCGGGGGCAAGATCGCCAGTTTCGGTCCTGCCGAGTTTACACTTATGACTGGGCTACAGCTGACTGGGGATGAGGTTGCTCGACGAAGCAACAGGTTGCTGGATGTCTACTTTCCGGGACAGGGGACGGTTCTTCAGCCGCAGTTGATCGACGCGATCAGGAGATGTGACCACATGCTAGATCGATTGAAGCTAGGGTTGGTCTACATTCTGGAGAACGTTCTGCGGTGTCACCATAAGAAGACTGCGATCGATCTCCTCCACTTAGAGATCGTGGATGACCTGGATGGCTTCAACAGCTATCCTTGGGGCCGGAGGTGTTACGATGACACCGTCCACGTCTTCACCCGATCGCACTCGAAGCCCAAGGGGGCAGTGCGTAAGTACGATGTCTATGGATTGCCCCTAGCAGTGCAGGTACATATTTAACGTTCTAAGTGTTCTTGAAAAAAAAAATTATGTTGTGTATAACATATTTGTATATGTTGCAGATCTGGGCGTACGAGACCGTCCCCCTACTGGGTAGCCGCTATGCAAAGCGGCTGGAGACACGTTGTCCCCGGATGCATCATTGGCGATCATCCCGACAGGATGGCTGCCCATCTGGGAGACAGTTATCGACTCTCCTCGACGATCCGACTGTGAGTATTGTTTAAAATTTTCATTTAGATTTTATGCAATTTAAAATATCGATGCAGTTTAAACTAATAATAATTCAAACGTCAATATGTCAGCTGGAAGTAATAACAGAGTTGACGGCGTCGATGGAGGAGGGTCCAGGCGACCAGGCGACCGATCCGGTCTTAGACCGAGATATGGTATGTGATTTGACCGATAAATTATGTACAAACAATTTCAATAAGATTGAAGTTATTAATTGTGTATGTTGACATTTTTGTAGGAGCGCGATCCAGTAGATCGAGGATCACCTCCGCCTTTGGCGCCCCCTCCGCCCATGGTGTCACCTTCGCGGAGGGCGTCCCCGGCGCCCAGGTCGCCCCCTCCGCCCATTGTGTCACCTTCGGGGCGGGCGTCCCCGGCGCCCATGGCATGGTCGCCCCCTCCGGCCCAGCGTGGTCTCCCCCTCCGGCTCCAGCATGGTCGCCCCCTACACCCGGTCAGAGCCAGAGCGATGATTTATTTGCCCGGTTGACTGTACTTATCACAGGGGAGATCGGTGACCTACGACGACAGTTGACCGGCCAGATTGCAGATTTGCGCCGAGACTGGATGGATCAGGGTCGTGATCTGACCGGACAGATTGCTGAGTTGCGCCGGGAGTTTGATGGATCATGGTCGTGATCTGACAGGCAGAGTCGACTCTCTGTCACACGATGTGACTCTGCTGCGGGGCCACGTTGCAGATCTTCAGTCTGAGGTCGCGTCGCTTCGGTCGGCTGTGATATCTGGTGGAGTCAGGGAGGCTGGCCGAGAGGGGGATGGAGGAGGGGACGGAGAGGGGAGGTCACCCACAGTACTGGGGAGATGTGGACCTCTCGGATTGGTTGTTTACGGAGGAGGCGGCGGAGGAGGGGAGGGAGGCGGCAGCCCCGACGGGGGAGGAGGCAGCCCCGACGGGTGAGGAGGGGCTGCCGGAGGAGGTGGTGGAGGAGGGGCTGCCGGAGGAGGTGGTGGAGGAGGGGCTGCCGGAGGAGGTGGTGGAGGAGGGGGGGAAGGCGGAGGCAGCCCCGACGGGGGAGGACTGGAGGACGGAGGAGGTAGTTGAGGGGGGGGAGAGGACCCCGGCCGTGATTGGGGGTAAGAAGCGTTCTGTTGACGTGCTTGAGCAGGCGGTTGGCAAGAGGCCTAGGATGCCGTCACAGTACATTGTTTCTCCCTACACGGCCGAGGCCAAGAGGAGGACGTTTATTGATGGAGGCGTCCCGACCATGTTTAGGGAGGTGGATAGCGCCAAATGGAAGGCGTTCCAGACGGAGTGGAGACGGTGGAGGCCCGGGTAAGTATTGTAATTAATTGGTTAGTGAATTGCGAAATAATTACTCGTTACATATTGTTTAATTGTGTTTTTGGTTGTATACATTCAGGGGTTCCACGCACGATCGCGGGAAAGGCCCTCCAGAACGTATACAGCTGGTTCCATGACGTCACCCAGTCTGGTACTTGGCTCGCCGACGATGTAAGTGAAGTTATTAATTATATGGATATAATTTTACAATTAATTGATTAACTGATGTATGTGCATTTGAATGCAGCACGTCGACCTTATTATGGATCTGCTGCGTGACAGAGCTGTGAGACTCCCGAAGTCCTTTTGCATCCCAGGCCGACTCATTATGAATATGGAGTTCTTTCAGGCCATTGCCATTGAGTACGAGTCGTTCAGGCAGCAGACTGGCGACTACGTAGTGCCGGATTATTTGGCCGATTGGATTTTCGGGTTGTCACCGAAGGTCGGGGGGAGGCCATGGACTGGTTGTACACATATGTACATTCCAGTCTGTGCTAACCATCACTACATTGCACTGGAGATCGTGTTCACCGAGTCGAAGGTGTATGTGTATGACCCCGATCACTCGTGCTTGACACAGATGCAGCTCGAGCAGATCTGCGAGCCGTTGGCTGTGATCGTTCCCCGGATGGCTAGACTAGCGGATATCTGCGTGGAGGACAGACTAGCCATCGTGCGGGACACGACTACGGCGAGACAGACCATATCGTAAGTATTTGTTATTTTTTTTAAAATTTTAGACTTTCTTCTTATGTTTAAGTATTATTACTAACCAGCTATTGTTTAATTGCAGCGGTGATTGCGGCATATATGTCATAAAATATATAGAATTTTTGATTATAGATCAGAAGGTTGATTCTATCAACCAGTCATGGATTCAGAACTGGCGCAATAAGTTAGCAGCGGATTTATGGGAATTTAACTGCGACCCATAATTTTTTTAATTTTTTATTCTTTGTAATTTTGTAGCTATTGTTTAATTAAATTTTTTGTTATTTATGTACATTGTAATCATTTGTAATTTTGCATTTTTATGTTACTAATGTAATTTGAAATTGTTTATATAATTAATTTTTTTTTCAATTGTAATTAAAATTTTAACTCGGTATAAAAAAATTAACAATTACACCTAAATATATTAAATATAAATTAAAATCCAGTAAATCTTTTGTAATTAATATTACCATAGAATATATTATTTAACGAACATCGATAATGATAATTAAAAATTTGATGATGACTAAAATTAAATACTGAATTTTTACTAACATAAATATTAAAAATATTATTCATTTCGTAAATCCGCTTACATGTCACTTAGGGGAACATGACTGTTACAATTTTGACGAGTATGGCCTACGGCTCTGCACCTGCCACACCTACGCGGTTGATGAAACTCTCCGGTAGATGGTATTCTAGACGTACGTGGACGTCCTGGACCGCGCGGTTGAACTTCTGGTGGTGAAACAGTATTCAGGTGGCTAATGTTGTCGGGAACTTCCCACTCAGCTTCATTAGGTAGAGGAAATATAGTCTCTGCATACGCTGCTCTCCAAGAATCAGCGGTGTAATAACGAGAGCATAATGTTCTCGCTGCAAAGCCTCGATATATAGCCACCGCGACTGCGTGCTGACATGGAAAACTCTCCAACTGAAATAGATTACAAGTGCATGTGTTATCACTCAGGTCAACCATGTATGCTGTAGTACGTGTACATTTAACAAAGAACCGTGACTCATCTAGTGGTTCCACATTAAATTTTCTCGCAACAGCTGCAGCTTTACAGAGTTTCTCCTCTTGAGCTGGCGCTAGCATGGTCGAACAATTACGTGATTCCGCACGCCGATCATGAAACCACTGCTGCAGCTTGTTACGAATGTTCTCAATCATTGCGAGGATGGGTAACTCTCGATCCTTCTTGAATAACGAATTTAGAGACTCCGCATTGTTCGACGTCATCATGTTGTACCGACGGCCTGGAAAGTATGAGCGAGCCCAATGTTCGATCCCCATTTTTGTCAGATACTCCCAAGCCGGGAATGATTTGCTTCCTATTTCTTCCATGAACCTGTTACACTCTTCAACACTGTATGCTTCGGCCGCTCCTCTAAATAATTTCCCGATGCCTTTGCCCCGAAACTTAGTCTTCAGGTTGCCTTGTATATGGTACATGCAATAACCATGATGTGCCTCAGGAAAAACTTCAGCGATACAATTTATCAAAGACTGTCCCCGATCAGTTACAAATGCAAGGTCCTCGACTTCCCCGATTACTTCCCTCAACTTTGTGAAGAACCAACGCATAGACTGATCATTCTCACTATCGACTATGCCGAATGCAAGAGGGTAAATTTGGATATTGGCATCCTGGCATGTAGCAATAATCAACTTGCCTTCGTATTTAGATTTCAGAGTTGTACCATCGACTAGAATTATGGGTCGCATGGCATTTCGAAATCCCCGAATGGACTGTCCAAGAGCCATGAAGAAAAATTTGAAGCAATTATCGCCCTCCGTCTCGATAAAATATGTCGAACCAGGATTAGTTTTCTCCATGTTGTGGCAGTACCTGCCCAATTTAACATAGCTCTCCTCCGCTGATCCCATTAAATCCTGAAATGCGCATTCTTTGGCCTTCCAGGCCTTCTGGTAGCTCAAGATCACTCCATGATCTCGACGGTAGTCGTTAATGATGTCCGAAGGCCTGTAGATTGTCCGTGGGTCCTCATACCTGTGCATTATCTGTCGACCAATCAACCAAGCACGGGCTTGTCTGTGATCACTTCGACCAATTCCCACTTCACAAGTATGTTCCCGTGTATACTTGCGAACTACAAAGCACGCGTTCGTGTCCATCTTCGCCGCTCGCAGACGCCAATTGCAATTGTCACCGACGCATGCGATCGACAACAACGACTGCGATGATTTTTTCACTTTGAACTCAAAATTGTATTTTATTGCAAGTAGGTGTAGAGATTCCTGCAAATCTTTCTTTGTTTGAAACAGTTGTCCGACTGCCAAATCATCTTCATCGGGAAACCACGCGTGAAGAGTTAGAGGACGGTCCACTCATTCCAACTGATGAAGTCCCACCCTGCTCATGTCTCTGACGAGAAGCAAACAAATCCTCATTTGTAAATTCATTTTGATTTTCGTTGTCCTCAACTACAGATGGAATTCTGTGCGTAACAACGATATCACGTTGAGGAGCATCTGTCTCTGGAATAACCACATTATCATCACGAGCTATCTCCACAGTAGCCCAAAAATCATTACCATTGTGATTCCCTCCATTCAAATTACCTTCGACGACATCCTTCATCACTAAAGTCACGCAAAGAGGAGTCGTCTCCTTCTGGTTCAGAAGGAATAAATAATTTACTTCAGCATCAGAATAAATCCTTATAGGTGCCATGACAATTGCTTCGTGCTGGATGAATATAAATTTCAATTCCATATCGTACTGAGAGGTATCAACATTCAGTTTGTTCTGTAAATCACTATACAATTCTTCATATGATGTACTTGATGATAAGGCAATTGCGATAGTACGTATTTCGCTCGTATATTTCCATATCCATCGATTTCTTTCATCTCGTTCGAAATCACCAAAGTAACAGACCGGAACTACATTCATATCTGTATGACGAAATAGAATTTACATTTAATCATGGGTAAAAAAAAAAAAAAAAAAAAAAAAAAAATTAAACAGCCGGCTGTTTTGGCCGGCTGTTTAAAACAGCCGGCTTGAACAGCCGGCTGTTTGTTGACAGCCGGCTTAAACAGCCGGCTGTTCCCACAACAGCCGGCTGTTCAAGCCGGCTGTTTTTAAAAAGCCGGCCAAAACAGCCGGCTTCTACAATGTCTGTCCCAATTTCTATCAGATCCATTTCGTCAGATGAATTTTTTTTCTTCATGCTTAAAAAAATTATAGATCTATTAACAATTTAATCTACTAACACATTATACATCATAATAATTTTTATCGAAAAAAACGTATACTAATTTATGAAAGATACAGATGAATTTTTTTCTTCTTCATGCTTAAAAAATTTATAGATCTATTAACTATGCATCATAATAAATTTTATCGATAAAAACGTATACTAATTTGATGAAAACGAAATTAAATATGCGTAAAATGTACTTACTGAAATTATAGTGATTGATATAAAAAAATTTCGGCCTTCAGCGTTCATCTATTTCCCAGATTTTATTGTTGTGACTGATGAAAGTTGAGAGAATTTTTTTTTTCTGTTGGAATGGACAGATAAGAAAAAGCGAACAAGTTTGAAAATTTACGTAGTGTTTGGTTTTTATTTGTGAAATAAAGGACATTATTGTCTTTAAACAAATCAATATTTAGTAATTGTTTTATATACTTAAGGTCGTTTTTGTCTTTTTACAGCATGGAGGTCATTGTGGAAAATTTTAAGTTTTTTAAGTCAAAGTGGAATTTGAATAGTTTGACTGGGTCAAACTTAAAAGTACCCCTCATAGTTTCCACAGTTTCATTCAACTGACAAGAAACCTGGTTATCAGTTCAATAACTCAAAGTTCCAGTTTTTTTTTTAGGCCAAGGAGAGAGAAAGAAAATGCTTCGAGTCAACGTTTCTAGCACCGAGTTCTACGGCGCTGAGTAACCCATTTCCTACTCCCAAAGAAAGCTTAATCGACCATTGAACAAAAGGTACAAGTACAACCCATTGGTAGAGAATACTGACACTGGTGAATAGTAGAGAATATCTAGATCTCTCTAAGGAGAAGAAAAATCATGATGCCTCCAGAAATCGTTACGGATATACTATCGCGCTTACCAGTGAAACCCCTTTTGAGATTCAGGTGTGTATGTAGATTATGGTGTTCTATTATAGACAGCCAAGTTTTCATCAAAATGCATTTGCATCAATCCATCACAACAAACTCAAATCACAGCCTGATTCTAGGAGGCTTGGGACTTTATTCTGTAGATTTGGATTCACTTGAAAAGGTCCATGTCTTGAAACCCCCATTTTATTACAGGAGTGTTGATGACATATCCAACTCTTGCAATGGGTTAATTCTTGTAATGAGCGAGCCTCTTATTTTGTGGAACCCTTTTTCCACAAAATACCGGATTTTACCTGACAACCCGATCAAGTATCCAACTCCTCTGTTGTGTTTTTCGAAGGTTATATATGGATTCGCTTATGATTCGAGAAGAGATGATTATAAAGTTGTTCGGGTTGTTGAATTTAGGAACAAAACTAGCCATATCTGGGAATTCTCTGAGGCTGAGATTTATAGCATGAAATCGAATTCCTGGAACAGGATCGAGGGTTTTCCTTATCCACTACCCATTTTGAAGGGAAACTGGGGGGTACACGTCAATGGGGCACTGCATACACTTGTGGAGGATTATTTCCACGTATATTCCGATAAATCAATTAGAATTATGTCTTTTAACGTTGAGAGTGAGAACCATTATGAGGTGACGCTGCCACCAAATTTTCGAATCAAAAATGTTAAATTGAAGTTGGATGTGCTTGGAGGATGTCTTTGTTTAGTTTGCACTCGCAAGTTTGGTGCTATTATATGGGTGATGAAGGAATATGGAGTTGAGGAATCTTGGACTAAATTGATATCAATTGATTCTTCAACTATTGACCCAGATGGCATTTTGCAGCCTTTAGCTTATTTGAAGCCATTGGCTTATTCAAAAAACTGTGAAAGTGTTCTTTTAACTTATGATGACAAAAGGCTTGTTTGGTATGATTTGATAAGAAAAACTATCAAGAATGTGTCCGTTAGTGGGTTGCCTTTTTTGTTTTTTCCCGAGGCTTGTGTTGAAAGCCTTATTTCTCCTTGTGGCCCGGTCTGGAGAGAGGGTGACGAGGTCAAGAAAAGTGCACAAGACAAAAGGAAGGAAAAGAAATCTAAAAAGAATAGGTAAAGTAACTCTAGTATTGACTTGTACCAGTCAATTTATTATAAATGCCTTTTTTATCTTATCTATTGTTTACTTGTACAAGGTTTATGAGTCAATTGCATGTTATTTTATTTGTTTGGACTCTCTTTAATCTAAACGGTAAAATACCATTTTGATATATGTAAAATTTGTTGATTAGTGTAAATTGGAGGATTAAAACATATTCTCTTTGCATCTATACAGTTCTTACTTAGCCTGAAATTCAATTTTCTTGTCTATATATGGCTGGTGAAGAAATCTGGAAGTGGATGGAAGTGAAGGAATCTTGGACGAAATTGATAATTTGATTCAATTAGCGTATTTGTAAAATGGTAAAAAGGTTCTTTTAAACTTGTGATGACAATAGCCATGTTTGTTATGTTTTGAGTAGAAAATTTTTCGAGATTGTGAGCCTGTTTGGTATTGATTTTGAGAATCAATTTTCATTTTCAACCACACATTCTTCAATAAAATAATATTTTTCATCACATCAATAACTTTTCCTTCTTTTTCAACCACACATTTCCCATCATATCACTATTCAAAAATCAATTCTTACCCCAAAAATCACTCCCAAACACCCTCTGTCTCTGTCATTGAGCTGCCCATTGTGTTCTATCCCAAGGCTTGCGTTGAAAGCCTTGTTTATCTAGTCCCAGGGAAAGACAATTGGGGGGGGGGGGGGGGGGGGGGTCAAAGAACCATGTACAAGAGAAAAGGAAAAGAAAACCAAGAAGAATATGTGAAGTAGCTCTATATAGAGTTAATGACTTGACATTATTTAGTCATTTTGTTATACATGTATTTCTGTATTGTATGGTGTTGACTTGTACAATATTTATGGAGTCAACGGCATATCGTTTTTCATATCATTTTGCAGATTGATTTTATTTGATTTTTATGCCTTTTGTTGCTTCGCTATTGTTTGGTAGGAATTAAAATCTAGATTTTAATCTAAGTCAAAGTCAATAATTAATTTTAATTACGTATTTCATAGAACCACAACTTTTCAACCACACATTACAATAATTTTTATCAAAATCTACAAAAAAAATCTCAAACAGGGGCTTAATGTTGGGAGTCCCGTTGATGTAATTTTCTGCGCTTACCCTTAAATTGCTTGGATATATGTAAAATTTGTTGATTAAAGTAAATTGGACGAGTAAAAAATCTTCTCTCTGCATCAATTCAGTTCTATTGAGCCTGAATTGTAATTATTTAACTTTTTTTTTTCCCCAGAGATGATTTCCTGTCAGAGGGGTTCAAGTTGGTGCTGTAGATAAGGGACAAATTTCGATGAGGAAACGAGGTAGGTCAATCACTAAGCTCTTCCTACTGTGGCTGATTTGAATTTAATAAAATACTTGTCGCTATCAGGGCCGGCCCTAACAGTTTTTAGGCCCTAGGCGACTCATCATTACAAGGCCCATACATAATTTTTTTTACAAGCATATTGACATCAAACATGTCCGAATCAAACAATTTCTCATGATAAGAAATATTATACTTTGGTACTCGCTCATCATTTGATTTGTACGAGAATTTTCGTTTTCAAAAAAATACAATATAAAGATTTTTAAAAAAAATCGGCAAGGTATGATGTCTACTATTTATTATCAAAAATATCTTATATTTAAAAACAAAAATTTAAAAGTAGCAATAAATTGAAAGACATTATTGGTAGGGAGGCCCCTACTTTATTTACACTACCATAAAATATTTAATGTAAGAAAATTGAGAAAATTTTAAAATAATTATTTTTGGGCTTTCAAAAATTTTTGGAGGTCCCAATATACCTGAGGCCCAAGGCAGCCTTAGTGGCCTTGGGCCAGAACCGGCTCTGGTCGCTATGCTAATGAAATCTGTTTATTATGTCGTTTATACTAGTTCCCGTAGGCACGGTAATAAATATAAATATAAACATTTGCATCTTGTCATCATCAGCTTTACATTCAGTTTTATCAACTAGATGCTAATTGCTATAGCAACTGTCCGTATGAACTTCTCTTTTTTTACATGTCTTGTTGATTGTGGAGTAAAGCAGCTTATCTGGCTTCCAAATGGAAAGGACAAAAAATGTCGACAAGTGAAGTGTAAAGCTGTATGAAGAAAGTTGCCATCTTTTCTCCTTTATCATCAAGTGTTATAAGGTAAGCATTAAAAAAAACCATGTTTTAGCCAAATGAATTACGAATTTTGATTGCTTTGGAGAGCATTAATGATCTTGATTAGGTGAATACATCATGGTTGCACAATGTTAATTTGGTTTAAGGTCGCGTTAATGCAAATGATTTTTTTTCTTGTTTTCTTAGTTTTATAGAAGTCCTAATGTTGCCTAAATGAATGGTTAATTGTTATCAGAGTAAACGAAATGATTTTTTTCTTGTTTTCTTAGTTTTATAGAAGTCGTAATGTTGCCTGAATGAATGGTTAATTGTTATCAGAGTAAACGAAATGACCTGGGGAAACGGAGAAGTTGGAGAAACGAAACTTCAACTTTTTAGATGCTTTTATCAATTTAATTAATATTTGGGTAGACGCATGGTTTAAAAAGACGGTAATGAGGCTCGCCTTGAGATCCGCCTCACCATGAGGCGCATGTAGTATGTCTCGAGGTTGTATTTTTGAGGCTCACGTCTCTAAATCTAAAGCGCACGCCTCATTTAAAATTTGAAAATACCCTTCTTAAAAAAGAAAATGGTCTATTTAAAAAGGCATTTTGGCCCAAACAAAACAATAAAATACCTAGAAAACTAAACGGTAACCAGAAATTAGAGGACCAAAAATGAAAATTTAGAAGTCAGCCTTAAAAAAGCTAATGACTATATATCTTATTTACTATATGCTTCAACTTTGATTTTTTTGTATTTTTGTATTATTTTATAATTATTTTACTTAGATTTTTTATTTTTTGTGAGGCTTACACCTCAATCCGTATCAAGGCTTACGTCTTGCCTCAATACTTAGTTTCGTCTTCTTAAACCTTGGGTAGACGGAGAAGTTGGAAAAACGAAGGTTCAAAAACTATTCCTGTGTGGATTTAACAGGGAAACAGTAGAATATGTACATGGTAGATCCTCTGATGAATAAATGCCATCCTACATAATCGGTCGACCAAGAAGTAAACAAACTATGCTTCGATATTTCTAAAAAGTACCCAAAACAAATTGAAAGTTTGACTTGAGCTGCGGAGCTGACCTTTTCGCAAGGCCAAAAAGGAACTGTATATGATTATTTGGTTGGAGAAAAAAAGAAGGATAGTAATTTTCATGCCCACATGGCGGGCAGGCGCTAGTTCTATTTCCATGATAGTTTTCTTTTATTTATCTGGTTTGTTACCTAGTACCTACAAAATACCGAGGATGGTCATTCCCTCTGCTCTTCGTACAAATGGTTAACTTGATTCTAAAAAAAGTACTATCTTGATTTTCTTGGTTATGCTGATGCTGATGAATTCTGTTTATTCTATTAGTTATGTTATTTATACTAGTTCCTTCGTGTCATTATTTTTTGTTCTAAATCACATTTTTGCCGAGGATATCCCACCACCGGACTCAATCATCTACAGGATATAGAGGATTCTTATCTTCAGAATCTAGAGGAGAAGCATACGTAACAGTCCTGACATCCTCTATGCTAATTGCTAGCTTAACTGTTTATGGAAAAAGGGAACTGGAACTAGAAGAAGAGAAGGGAAGACTCGATGAGGAAAATAATTGGCGAAGAGTAATGAAAGTTCGGGTACTTGAAGTTTATCAGTGAATCTTTTCTCCATCTCATGTGGATATAGGCAAGTTGGCCAGTTTGATGGCCAAATCTCTTGTTTATATATATATATATATATATATATATATTGTTCTTTATGTTACCTATGAACGCATGCTAAACATGCAATAATTGTCATTCTCAAGGTGATTATTAAAATCGAAGGTGCGGTAACTGGAGTTGAAAAATCACAAGCGTAATTAAATGAGAAGTAACGTCAAATGAGACGCATTGATTACTGCGCAACAAAATGTAGTTTTATCAAGTTAGACATGGAAGGTTTATGTGTGACGAATTAATATAAATTTCAAGATTTTCATCATTAAAGATTGAAATTGCACTTATAATGAAAGCTTAAGGACCAATTGGTTACTTAATCCATAATGTTGGGACCAATAATGCAATGTTCGAAATATTTTAATCATGTCATTGAATTAGTTTTATTTTTTACTGGTATTGATTATTCATTGGATTGCTGGCGTTAGACAAAATTTTTTTAAGACAATAAATACGGAATATACCATGAATTTCAACTCTCTTTTCTCTCCGTCATAAGAGAGCCCTGTACCGCAGACAAACGGTGAACATAATTTTATTTTTAATTCATAGCTTCTCAACTATTTTCTCTTATTTACAGATTTTAAAAATGGCATTTATCGTACAACTAAATATAATTATATACACCACCCCATATACAAAAAATTAGAGCCGAAAATTGACAGCTAAATATCGACCTAAATAATTAACTACTAATTTACAAGGAGTTCCTTGAAAAATTTAGTAGCGATTCATCATGTTTGTCTTTGGTTAAAAGTAACTTTTTTAGAACTTCTTTTAAGCACGATTCTTTGATTACCAAGTGTTGGCATTAAAATGGACAAAGCCAGAGTTCCAGCTATCTTTAGTGGCACCCCAGTTTTACTCAATATGCCTACTGGTGAATCCCACAATATTTGAAGGTGTTCGAGTTAGTAATAAGAAGGCAAATTGTTCTCCAATGGCACCAGGGACAAATAAGAAGCAATGGGTGAACATGCATTGTTTGTGCAATTTGAATAAGTGGGATAACAAGAGTGGTTATGACATTGTTTGATGTGAAGTCTGTGATTGTCCCGCGGATGAGACATATGGCCGGGGCCATCGCTAAATAAGGCACCTTCTCTAGGAAGTCGAGCGCCTCGGATGGCACATCGGCTAGGCCACTCGTTCGGACTCCATCAGCTATGTCAAAACAAGGCCCTAGTAGTAATATGATGTTCCATGGTAGTTTCTTGCATTTGTTCCAGTCCATTAATTTCTCCACTGGTTGCTTCTTGTTTGGAATTATGAATAATAATTAATAAGGTTGCCATCATAACCTGAAAATGTATTTTCAAATTTTTTTTCTATTCCACAAGACAAATACAAGATGAGAGGATACAAATTACACCATGATTTTGAATTCTTGTTTTTACCGTGATGAATAATGCTACTCAAATAGGGGGTTTAACAGGTAGATGAGTGTGGATGTTTTTTTTTTTTTAATTTGTATAATCATATTTTGATACGTGTCCTTATTTTTTAACCTATCATTGAGACTGTCGTTGTAAAAAAAAAAAAAAATCTACCATAATACTCACACGGTCACATTGACAGTCCCTTCACCAGCACGTCCATTGAATAGAGCTTGCACGTCATCAGTTATGTTTCTTGTCATCCGTAACACTGTTAATATACGTAACAACTTTTTTATATAAATCACAAGATTATTGGCAAATCAAAATAAAACATTTTTGAAAAATTATTAAATATTAGTTTTTTTTTTTTTTTTATTTCATAAATAATTTTTGAATTTTCAAAAATCTTGTCAAATGGACTGTAATTACTACATATAATTATATAGGTCTCACTGAAAATGCTATTGGACCTGCATAATTGGACAGACCCTAATTACAGTCAACAACTCGTAACACAAATCTCTGTTAGGAACCAAAATAAAATTACATTATTGGTCACTCAACTTTCGCTATAATCTTTAATCAAGATTTTGGTACACAACTCTATTATCGAGTCTTTTAACTTCAATCTTGGTACACAATTCATCACAAGTCACCAACCAATTAGTTCTCGACGCACACAAGGGAGTACATCGTTTGTTTAAAGAATAAATCTACTTGTAAAATCTTTGTGACAACTAGTTTGACAATCTATGTGCTGTCAAGATTTCTACCATCGATTTCAAAAACAGTTTTTTAAATGAATGGATATGATATTTGACAAATCACAAATAATCAAAGTTGTAAACGGGATTGTACAAGTAACATAACTCAATTAAAATGAATAATGTTAGTGTCAGTGATATATCAACATATCATAAATCCTATTAAACGGGTCATAAACACTTGTTTTAATTGAATAAATAAATTAATGCTTGCCACCTAAATTGATATTGAATAATATTTATGCTAAATAGCATTACTCGATCAGAATCAATTAGGAGTCCAGAGTTCACCTAGCAATTTAAGTCCCTCTTCAACTGGGCTGTCCAAATAGGCAGAAAGAGCTTCTCCAGAACCTATTTGGATATACAAGTGGAAGAATATAATCGAATTATGCTGCTGGTAGATAAAAATAAAAACGAGATATGAGCCTGTTTGGTATTACTTTTTTTTTCAATCACACATTCTTCAATAAAATAATATTTTTCATCATATCAATAACCTTTTCCTTTGTTTTTAACCATACATTTCCCATCATATCACTATTCAAAAATCAATTCTTACTCCAAAAATCACTCCCAAACACCCTCATCACGTTCCAGTGAATGTACACATTCCTCCGATTGCCGCATAGTATATTACCCCCAAAACAATTGCTTTACACAGCCCATCCCTTCAATTGTTGATTAATGTTGCATTCCACCTCATTTCTTCTATTCTACACGCCAACGTCATTTCTTTCTTTTGCCCCTTCAACACCAGTCAATAATCTTTGAATTCAAAACCTGAATCTTGAATTCAAAAATATGATTCCTTCAGAAATCTTCCGCCTTCTTTCACCCCTTCTACTCTAGTGATCATTGTCAATAATCTTGAATTCAAAATCTGAATCTTGAATTAAAAAATATGACTCCTTCGGTTGTCTTCGAAGCAATCCTTTCACGCTTATCAGTGAAACCCCTTTTACGATTCAGGTGTGTGTCGAGAAACTGGAGCTCCATAATCGACAGTGACGATTTCATGCACATGCACTTGCGGCAATCTACCACAACATACTCCAATCACAACATCATTTATGGAGACATATTGATGGGACTTCGTTCCTTAGATTTGGTTTCACTTGAAGAATCCCATGTCGTTCAAACCCCATGTTATTTCTCGAATTCTGGCTACATGTACAACTCCTGCAATGGATTAGTTCTAGTATCCGCTAAACCCCTACTTGTACTGTGAACCCTTTTACAAGAAGAAATAAGATTTTGCCTTCTGCCTCTCGGATTGAACCCACAACTGAATAATCCATAGAGTTATATGGGTTGGGTTACGATTCAAGAAACAATGATTATAAAGTTGTTCGGGTGGTTGAATTTAGGAATGCAACGTAGCAGTAGAATAACTCTAAAACTGAAATTTATAGTGTGAAATTGAATTCTTGGAAATGTGTCCAGGGTTTTCCTTATTCATTTTCCCTTTCCAATGGAAACTTGGGAATACACATCAATGGGGTATTGCATGCGCTTATGGAGGATTTTTCCAATGTAAGTTCGAACACATCAATTAGATTCATGGGTTTTAGTGTTGAAAATGAGAATCATCGCGAGTTAAGGTTGCGAACACACATTCTGATCGAGAATGTTAAGATGGAGTTGCATATGCTACGAGAGTGTCTTTGTTTAACTGGCATTAGCAAGTCTCATGTTGATATATGGGTGTTGAATGGAGTAGAGGAATCTTGGAATCAATTTCTATCAGTTAGTCGGACAACGATTAATCCGGCTCCTGTTCCGTATTCTTTGATACCATTGGCTTATTCAAACAATGGTGAAGTTCTCATATATTTGAATACTAGAATCATTTTGTATGATTTGAGTAGAAATGATTTCGAGTTTGTGGTCGTCAGTGGTTTGCCCATGATAGTTGATCCTGTGGTTTGTATTCAAAGCCTTGTTTGCCCCTATGGAAGGTGATGGGGCCAAGAAACATTGAGACAAAAAAGAGAGAATGAGATTTGGTAAGATACCTTTATCCATATATTTTCATCGGAGCTGCTTGTTGATTCTTTTTAATTTGAACCAATAGTAGCTATTGAATCTACCTTGAGTTTTTCAATTTTTTAGGAAATTTTCTGATAAGGCCTTTTGTCAATATGTTAGCAGTTTGTTATGAGGATGTATACGTTAAACATCAAGTTGCTTGGCTTCCAGGTTTTTTTTTTTTTAAGTACAAAATAAAGATCAAGTTCTACGTGCTTTACCTTTGAAAATGCAATACTCTAGCTGAAAGATAGGCTGTTCCGAGGATGTTACATGTTGAACATCAAGTTGCTTAGCTTCCACAATATTTTTTTTTTCAAAATAAAGATAAAGTTCTATGTGCTTTGCCTTTGAATGCAATACTAGATTAGCTGAATGATAAGCTGTACTCAAGTTATCACACCATATATTAGGTACTTTAGGTATTTGAATATGTAACTCTTTCAAACAAATGTTGTACCAACGACATGTCAGCAGTAGCGTTAGCCAAGCTTTTGAATGTACACATTCCTCCGATTGCCGCATAGTATATTACCCCAAAACAACTGCTTTACACAGCTCATCCCTTCAGTTGTTGATTAATATAGCATTCCACCTCATTTCTTCTATTCTACACGCCAACATCATTTCTTTATTTTGCCCCTTCAACACCAGTCAATAATCTTTGAATTCAAAACCTGAATCTTGAATTCAAAAATATGATTCCTTCATAAATCTTCCGCCTTCTTTCACCCCTTCTACTCTAGTGACCGTTGTCAATAATCTTGAATTCAAAATTTGAATCTTGAATTAAAAAATATGACTCATTCGGTTGTCTTCGAAGCAATCCTTTCACGCCTATCGGTGAAACCCCTTTTACGATTCAGGTGTGTGTCGAGAAACTGGCACTCCATAATCGACAGTGACGATTTCATGCACATGCACTTGCGGCAATCTACCACAACATACTCTAATCACAACATCATTTATGGAGACATGTTGATGGGACTTCGTTCCATAGATTTGGTTTCACTTGAAGAATCTCATGCCGTTCAAACCCCAGGTTATATCTCGAATTCTAGCTGCATGCACAACTCTTGCAATGGATTAGTTCTAGTATCCGCTAAACCCCTACTTGTACTATGGAACCTTTTTACAAGAAGAAATAAGATTTTGCCTTCTGCGTACCGGATTGAACCCACAACTGAATATTCCAGACAGTTATATGGGTTCGGTTACGATTCAAGAAACAATGATTATAAAGTTGTTCGGGTGGTTGAATTTAGGAATGCAGCGCATCAGTGGAAGAACTCTAAAACTGAAATTTATAGTCTGAAATTGAATTCTTGGAAATGTGTCCAGGGTTTTCCTTATCTATTTTCCCTTTCCAATGGAAACTTGGGAATACACATCAATGGGGTATTGCATGCGCTTATGGAGGATTTTTCCAATGTAAGTTCGAACACATCAATTAGATTCGTGGGTTTTAGTGTTGAAAATGAGAATCATCGCCAGTTAAGGTTGCGAACACACATTCTGATCGAGAATGTTAAGATGGAGTTGCATATGCTACGAGAGTGTCTTTGTTTAACTGGCATTAGCAAGTCTCATGTTGATAAATGGGTGTTGAATGGAGTAGAGGAATCTTGGAATCAATTACTATCAGTTAGTCGGACAACGATTAATCCGGCTCTTGTTCCGTTTTCTTTGATACCATTGGCTTATTCAAACAATGGTGAAGTTCTCATATATTTGAATACTAGATTCATTTTGTATGATTTGAGTAGAAATGATTTCGAGTTTGTGGTCGTCAGTGGTTTGCCCATGATAGTTGATCCTGTGGTTTGTATTCAAAGCCTTGTTTGCCCCTAGGGAAGGTGATGGAGCCAAGAAACATTGAGATAAAAAAGAGAGAAGGAGATTTGGTAAGATACCTTTATTCATATATTTTCATCGTAGCTGCTTGTTGATTCTTTTTAATTTGAACCAATAGTAGCTATTGAATCTACCTTGAGTTTTTCAATTTTTTCAGGAAATTTGCTGATAAGGCCTTTTGTCAATATGTCAGCAGTCTGTTATGGAGATGTACATGTTAAACATCAAGTTGCTTGGCTTCCAGGTTTTTTTTTAACTACAAAATAAAGATCAAGTTCTACGTGCTTTACCTTTGAAAATGCAATACTCTAACTGAAAGATTGGTTGTTCTGAGCATGTTACATGTTGAACATCAAGTTGCTTAGCTTCCACAATTTTTTTTTTCAAAATAAAGATAAAGTTCTATGTGCTTTGCCTTTGAATGCAATACTAGATTAGCTGAAAGATAAGCTGTACTCAAGTTATCACACCATATATTAGGTACTTTAGGTATTTGAATATGTAACTCTTTCAAACAGATGTTGTACCGACGACATATTAGCAGTAGCATTAGCCAAGCTTTTGAATGTACACATTCCTCCGATTGCCGCATAGTATATTACCCCAAAACAACTGCTTTACACAGCTCATCCCTTCAGTTGTTGATTAATATTGCATTCCACCTCATTTCTTCTATTCTACACGCCAACGTCATTTCTTTCTTTTGCCCCTTCAACACTAGTCAACAATCTTTGAATTCAAAACCTGAATCTTGAATTCAAAAATATGATTCCATCATAAATTTCCCGCCTTCTTTCACCCCTTCTACTCTAGTGATCATTGTCAATAATCTTGAATTCAAAATCTGAATCTTGAATTAAAAAATATGACTCATTCGGTTGTCTTCGAAGCAATCCTTTCACGCTTATCAGTGAAACCCCTTTTACGATTCAGGTGTGTGTCGAGAAACTGGAGCTCCATAATTGACAGTGACGATTTCATGCACATGCACTTGCGGCAATCTACCACAACATACTCCAATCACAACATCATTTATGGAGACATATTGATGGGACTTCGTTCTTTAGATTTGGTTTCACTTGAAGAATCCCATGTCGTTCAAACCCCATGTTATTTCTCGAATTCTGGCTACATGTACAACTCTTGCAATGGATTAGTTCTAGTATCCGCTAAACCCCTACTTGTACTGTGGAACCCTTTTACAAGAAGAAATAAGATTTTGCCTTCTGCCTCTCGGATTGAACCCACAACTGAATAATCCATAGAGTTATATGGGTTGGGTTACGATTCAAGAAACAATGATTACAAAGTTGTTCGGGTGGTTGAATTTAGGAATGCAACGTAGCAGTAGAATAACTCTAAAACTGAAATTTATAGTGTGAAATTGAATTCTTGGAAATGTGTCCAGGGTTTTCCTTATCCATTTTCCCTTTCCAATGGAAACTTGGGAATACACATTAATGGGGTATTGCATGCGCTTATGGAGGATTTTTCCAATGTAAGTTCGAACACATCAATTAGATTCATGGGTTTTAGTGTTGAAAATGAGAATCATCGCGAGTTAAGGTTGCGAACACACATTCTGATCGAGAATGTTAAGATGGAGTTGCATATGCTACGAGAGTGTCTTTGTTTAACTGGCATTAGCAAGTCTCATGTTGATATATGGGTGTTGAATGGAGTAGAGGAATCTTGGAATCAATTTCTATCAGTTAGTCGGACAACGATTAATCCGGCTCCTGTTCCGTATTCTTTGATACCATTGGCTTATTCAAACAATGGTGAAGTTCTCATATATTTGAATACTAGAATCATTTTGTATGATTTGAGTAGAAATGATTTCGAGTTTGTGGTCGTCAGTGGTTTGCCCATGATAGTTGATCCTGTGGTTTGTATTCAAAGCCTTGTTTGCCCATAGGGAAGGTGATGGGGCCAAGAAACATTGAGACAAAAAAGAGAGAATGAGATTTGGTAAGATACCTTTATCCATATATTTTCATCGTAGCTGCTTGTTGATTCTTTTTAATTTGAACCAATAGTAGCTATTGAATCTACCTTGAGTTTTTCAATTTTTTCAGGAAATTTGCTGATAAGGCCTTTTGTCAATATGTCAGCAGTCTGTTATGAAGATGTACGTGTTAAACATCAAGTTGCTTGGCTTCCAGGTTTTTTTTTTTTTTTTTAACTACAAAATAAAGATCAAGTTCTACGTGCTTTACCTTTGAAAATGCAATACTCTTGCTGAAAGATAGGCTGTTCCGAGGATGTTACATGTTGAACATCAAGTTGCTTAGCTTCCACATTTTTTTTTTCAAAATAAAGATAAAGTTCTATGTGCTTTGCCTTTGAATGCAATACTAGATTAGCTGAAAGATAAGATGTACTCAAGTTATCACACCATATATTAGGTACTTTAGGTATTTGAATATGTAACTCTTTCAAACAGATGTTGTACCGACGACATGTCAGCAGTAGCGTTAGCCAAGCTTTTGAATGTACACATTCCTCCGATTGCCGCATAGTATATTACCCCAAAACAACTGCTTTACACAGCTCATCCCTTCAGTTGTTGATTAATATAGCATTCCACCTCATTTCTTCTATTCTACACGCCAACGTCATTTCTTTATTTTGCCCCTTCAACACCAGTCAATAATCTTTGAATTCAAAACCTGAATCTTGAATTCAAAAATATGACTCATTCGGTTGTCTTCGAAGCAATCCTTTCACGCCTATCGGTGAAACCCCTTTTATGATTCAGGTGTGTTGAGAAACTGGCGCTCCATAATCGACAGTGACGATTTCATGCACATGCACTTGCGGCAATCTACCACAACATACTCCAATCACAACATCATTTATGGAGATATGTTGATGGGACTTCGTTCCATAGATTTGGTTTCACTTGAAGAATCCCATGCCGTTCAAACCCCAGGATGTTACATGTTGAACATCACCACAACCACCACATCTGCAAAAGACCACAACCACAAAAAAAAGACTATTGTCCGCCACCAACACTTACCGTCACTACCACTTGTGATCATTCTTACCTCGCCAACGCCGCCACCACCACCACCGCAACACCAGTACCAACAAAACGCCACCCCCAATCTACTGACAACAAATATCACCACAACCACCACATCAAGCCCCCTGCCATCGCCACCACCACAGTAACCATCGACGTCACCGCAACCACCATTTTGCAACACCACAACCGCCGTCGCACTATTTTGCAACACCAAAACTATCAGATCCAACAGCAAAACTGAGACGAGAATAAGAGGAAACGAGAGAAAGTGCGTGGGCATCATGGGAGAAGAGATTGGGTGTGGATCGGTGGGGACAGGGACGGGGACGGCGCCTGGCTGGGAGGAGAGAGGGGCTGTGGAAGATGGAGACAAGAATGAGATGAAGCGAGAGAAAGTGCCTGGGGTTAGGGGAGTGAGTTTTAGTTTTTAGGGTTTGAAAATATCAATTTATAATAATATTTTTAATAATAATAATTTATGATAATTAATTGAATACCTGATATTTGCATAAAAAACTTTGTGACCTGATTTTTGCATTGGGATCTTGAAACACCTGGTGGGGTGTTATTTCCTCTTTTAGAAAATAAAAGATCCAACACTTAGATACGTACCCGTACCCGATACCCGTGTCCGAGTCCGAGTATCATCGGCCGGAAGATGAGTTTATTTGTGCAAACTCTAGTGGTGGCTAACGGATGAATTTGTTTTATAGATTCCTATTTTCAAAATATTATAGCTGTCAATGATAGAGACTGTGGAAACGAAATTGCAAGCACATTTCAGCTTATCTAATTACTTGACTAGCCATAGGGACATTTATTTATGAAAAAGAGAAAGTGAAACAAATCGAATGTTGAAACCTGCACTGCATTCATTTCCTGAAAATAAAAATTCAAACATCTTGGATGAAAAATATATGGATTTTGTGAGGGGTGGGGGTTGGTGTTTGTGGTGGGGTGTGGTGTGTGTTGCTGCAGTGTGTGGCTGTGGTGGGGGTGGGTTTGATGTAGAAGAAGAATACTTGAATTTTCTTTTTCTTTTATTTCCTTTCTTTTTTTTATTTTGTGTAAGCTTAAGGGCAAAATTTTGACAAAGCCAGCAATAGATTTTTTTTTACAGAAATTAGCAGTAGGACTATAGGCGTCGAAAAATGAAAGGGTGGAGATAATTTTGTCAAGAAATACTGGTTGGGGACAGAATTGCAAGAGGGTGGTAAGGTTAGGGATGTCTGCTACAATTCTCCCAAAAACCATATCTCGTGTCTTTGATGAAAAAAAAAAGGATTATGCTAATTGTACATAAAGAATTATATAAAATGATGTAGAGGAAAAATATTGGATGAAAAAGTTAACTGTATTTTAAATCGACAAATGATAGAGTGACACGTGGCATTATGTAAAGCTTGATGTACGTGTAACAAGGTCCAAAACTAAGCTGCAACTACTCTATTCTCTTATGCATTAAGCTTTTTAGATGTAGTGATTAAGTAGAATGTTTATTTTCACATGATCAACTTGTTCCCTTGTGCTCTTGGAAAATGTTCCTGAACACTTGACGGTGGACAGCTTTCTTGAACATTTGTAGCCAAACTTTCTGCTTTCCTGTAAACATCAAACAGAAGCCCTCTTGACACTACAACTTTTACCCGCAAGCAACCAAACATAAGGCATCTAGCAATATGTTTTTTTACTAACATCACTTGTCAACTATTATAACTCGATAAGTGGTACATGAAGAAATAAATCTCAGAACATGCTTTTGGGGGTGGGGGTGGGGGTGGGGGTGGGGGGGTGTAGCAAGAATTTTTATCTTGTTTCTGTTTAGAATCTTCAGCAGAGAGAACTCCTGATAAAAATCAAAGATTTCGGTATCTTCCTTAACTCAATCCAAGCAGCCTGTAGCGTACTACATCTATACAGAAGAGAATATTAAATTATCCTTACCTGTTTAGATGCTTAATAGATGCGTGTAGTTCTTTGAAAATGCTAGTTTTATTTCTTCAAGTTGTAATTATACATTTAATTTTTACTCTAAAACATTTTTTTATTGTTTTTGCTCCAAAAAAATTCAGTGTTAAAACTTGCGAGGATATGAAGTCGAAGGCTGAGGTTGATTGGTAGTGTCAAATGGTTTGATCCTGCCCTTTGTCTCTGAAATTTCAGGTTTCCAACAGATGGTGACCAGTTTAAGAACATCGTCTTGGGATCCTGAAGCATATTTTCTTGCCACAGACTTTTAGGGCTGTTGCTGATGTCAGTATAGTTCCTGTGTGATTTATTAATTGGATTATGCTACTTGTACAACTTTTTTGTACAATTTTCTCTTACAACCACTCACATGGGGAGGGGTCCCACAGTGAATAAAAAAATTCACTGTGAGTGGTTGTAAGAGAAAGTTGTAAGATAATGTTGTACAAGTAGCATAACCCTTTTAATAGGGGCTTAGTTTCATGATATTTTATTCTCTTTTTCTTTTCATGTACATAAATCTAGTGCAAAAGCATGGACCGTTTTCTAATGCTACACTCGACATAATCAGTACTGGTATGCATTCATTCAAGTTATATGCAAAAAGAGTTTGTAATAGATAAAAACCTTTAATAAAAAATATGAATTCTTGTTTTCATTGGCAAAATCAAGTGGATCGGACAGATTTGAGTGATCAATTTGACTTTTTGACCCTTAAGCGGTAGCCTTTTTGTGCTAATCTTCTAACCAAATTAAGGGGGGTGTATTCAATTGAGACTTTTGAAAACTTTGATGGACTTTTTTTAAGTGATGACTTTTGTGGATTTCGTGATTTTTTCATAAATTTGCATAGAATTAGTGGAAGTCTTTCGTAAACTTCTGTAGACTTTCATTTTAAAACTTTTGGAGACTTTCGTAGAATTCAAAAGACTTTTATTTGAAATAGAATTCATGTGGATCTAATGTAATAATGTGAAATTATCACATATGATATTGTAGTTCCCACAATTTTTCTTCTACTTCCACTCCTCATATAATTAAAAAAAAAATTTAAAAAGAAAAAAAATTTAAGATCTTAATTAAATAAATAATAAATTAAAGTATACATATATATATATATGATAAAAAAATAAATTTAATATTTAATATTATTAATATAATATACTTTTAAAAATAAATAAAAAGTAAATATATTTACATTTAATTATTAATTTGTCATATAAAATTTTATAATTTAATTATAAAAAAAAGATTTTTTTCAAAAAAAAATGAATGAAAAAAAGTTACAAGAATCCAATTTAATTTTTTTTCCATAAAAAATAGTGATAAACTATAAGAGAGAGAGAGAATAAATAGAAATAATAATTTAATGTTCGTAGTCGAAAAAAGGAAAGAAATATTGAAAAAAAAAAATTCTTTTTTTTTTTTTTTTGATAAAAGTCTCTCAAAATCTCATGATTAATGAGAGACAAATTTTGAGATTTTATATGAGTACTTTCTGTTTAAAAGTTAGTACTCCAGAGACTTTTATAAAAGTTTTCAGAAGTCATTAAAATTTGAATACCCCAAAACTTATAGAGACTTCTAAAAAGTTTTAATTGAATACACCGTGACTTTTAGAGACTTTCTAAAAGTCTATAAAAGTTTCAATTGAATACACCATAACTTTTAGAGAGTCTCTAAAAGTCTACATTGAATACACCTAAACTTTTTAAATCCCAAAAAGTCATTAAAAGTCTCAATTGAATATACCCCCTAAGAAAAAAAATTAGGATACATAATTAAGTGTATTCGAATGTCCACTTTGGGTGAATTTCACATGAATAAAAAATATTTTAGACAAGTAGAGTTCATCCCTATGTTAGGAAGTGGACATTTAATTATGTGCCCGTGCTCATCCAAAAAATTATGCGTTTTTATTGTCTTTATTCTCCACACAGAACAAAAAATAAAAAAATTCCGTCATCATCGACATGAATGCGCTGCCTGACGCCGCTAGGATGCGAAAAGACCAAACTGCCCTTCCACATTCTCCACCTCCCTTGTCCCTGCACCCGCTATCATCACTCACGGAGTCAACTTGCTCTGTCAATAGCATTCAATTTTTTGTCCGTATTTTATCTGACCATACCCTTGATTTCAAAACCGATTGCTCCACTACGATTAAGGATATTCATGAACAAATAGAGTCTATTACTGGAATTCCTGCATTCGAGCAGCGATTGATATACCGTGGTAAGCAATTGCAGTGGGAACAAACTCTGTCAGAATGCAAAATCCAAAACGGCGCAGGATTGCAGCTGGTTGGACGAATGAGGAGCACCGAACATCCTCAGGCCTGGCAGCTCGTCAACGACATTATTTACTTAATTTTCCAGCTTTACAAAGACACCCCGCCTCCTCCGCTGCCCGAACTGCTTCCTCCAAAAACTATCAAATCATTGCTTGCTGATTTTCTGTCTAGGACCCCGCGCACCAACTCTCACAAGGCGTCTGGGCATTTGCAAGTTTTCCTCTCTTCCTCTGCCCCTGCGGCCCTGGTGATGCTCTACATGTCATCTCATAAACCGAACAGGGATGCTGCTAATGAAGCCATCAAACAATTCATTGAATCAAGTAAGAATGTTTTGCCTAAGCATATGTATTGTCAATGTGCACCGATTGTTTTAGAATTTTGTAAGCTGTTGAGTAGGGCAGCTGGGGCCTGGGACTGATGATCCCTTGTATAATGTGTGTCGAAGTACCATGGGGACGATGGTGGAGTTTCTTGAGGTTGGGGCGAAGGAGTCGATTGGGGTTCATGATATTTTTCCATTTGTTAGTCAATTAGCAGCCAAGGTATCGCAAGATTTAGTGCTGAGTATGGAGTCAAGCTCGTTTGTAGGGCCCCTGTTGAGTGATGTCCGAGATTTCACAGCCTTTGTTGTTCCTGTGAGAAACAAGATCATGCTAGAAATTGCTTTTTGCGGTCCTGTTAAGTTTCCCTTGAGCGAGCAAAGTTGGGTGTGTTATGGGAAGGAAATCATATTTTTGCACGAGATTTTTATTGATTTATTGGGGAAATTGGAGGATTGTTTGGGTAAAATTGAGGAGCAGGCAGATATGAGAGCGAAATCAGATAGTCAGACCCTTTTCTTCGGATGGTGCCAGTATCTTGCAATCTTGAATATCTAAACTTTATGATGGTGCAGAATAGTTTTTTTGGGAGAAAATGAGACAGAGGAAGGATGCCTTGTGTTATCTTATTGTTAGATTTGCAAAGAGGAGCGATGAGCACCAGTGGATTCTTGAGCACAAGGAAGTGACTAATTTTGAGGCGAGGAAGCATTTAGCCATGATGTTACTCCCTGAAGTGAAGGATGAGTACAATGAGCAGCACAAGATGCTCATTGACCGCTCACATTTGTTGACAGAATCATTCGAGTACATTGCACATGCAGAACTGGACTCACTGCGTGCTGGCTTATTTATGGAGTTCAAGAACGAGGCGGCAACTGGCCCTAGTGTCTTGAGGGAGTGGTTCTTCTTGGTATGTCAAGCAATCTTGAAACCTCAAAATGCACTCTTCTTGGCTTGCCCTAATGATCGCAGAAGGTTTTTTCCAAATCCAGGTTAGGTTTCCTCGTCTTTCATGCACACATTCTGCAAAATTGATTAGCTAAAGTATCCTTGAAAATTCTTACTATACTCTTGGTTGCTGCAAATTGAGCTTTTTGTTAGCTTCTGTTATTTTGCAAGTAGTATCACTTATGCCTATCACATCCCAAATACTATGCATGAGGGGATGACAAGTAGCTTGAAGAATATATGACTTTAGTTTTTCATAAACTCATAGGAGCAATGATTTAAGGTAGCGACTCTAGTTTACCCCTCTATTACAGGTTTATAATTTTGATGTTCACCTAATGCACTGTGTACTCTTTTCTGCTGAAAAGTTATAAAACAATGCTATACTTCATTTGCTTAATCTCACGCTAAGTATAGCAATGGTACATAAAGATTTCATTTTTATGAACACCCCCTGTCATGACAGTTGTCCAATTTAAAAATTGGACAATTAATTTCAGTTGAATTTTCAAATCAATTTTTGGATATTGAGCCTATGTTTGAGCCCCATTCTTTCCAAAAAAAATATATTCCACAACAGTGATTTGACATAATTTCAACCACACATTTTCCAGTAAAATATTATTACACGCAAATCCAAATCCTTTTCTAATTTTTTAACTACACATTTCCTATCAATATACTATTCAAAAATGCATTCTGGTGAAAATAATGAGGATCAAACTGGGGCTGAGTATAGCACTTGAAGCACCAATGAATAGTAACTATGCATAGAAAAAATTTGATTATACATCAGGAGAGGTAGTTTTCTTAGTACCACAGAGTGAATAAGTTCCAGGGAGGATGGTGAAAAAAATTTATTAAACATAACTTTTGAGCTTGATTACTTTTCCCTTTCCCCTATAATTCTTGTTTATTCCAATTTATTTATTCATTTATTCCCCTATAATTCTTGTTTATTCCAATTTATTTATTTATTTCTTTTTCTGTGGACGTGGTTTGGTGTAGCAGTAATAGATGGAGGTTTCTACAAATGGGTTGTAGAGCTTTGTTCAATCCCGTTGTAAAGATGTTATTGCCACCAGCCCTGTTGCTTGTCACTGCTGGCTAATTTTTTTGAAGGCTCTTAGTGTAGGTGATTGTGCATTGAAGGCAGTATGTATTAAGTATTAATATGTACTATCATTGTCATATTATGCCTGTACATAATCATGTTATATCTCCCTATTGAGGTCTCTATATCTCCCAGGGGTCACGTGTGATAAAAAAACACAATGTCCAGGGAAAATGGATGCCATATTTGTTGTCTTTGTCACTATTTTTTTGTGTAAAATATAGTGCGTTAAATTTTTTTAATTTAATCTTTAGGTTGGACTGTCCCATGCCTGTTTTCCTGGCATTGCTATTTTCACCTGCAATTTTATAGCCCACTGCTGCCCCTCCAAAAAGGAAAAAAGAAAACAAAAAATTGAAGAAAAAACCCTTATTCTAAGAAAAAAAAATTCACAGTTCCCTAGAACCCTTTTTCTATTTGTGGCCTTAGAGAATAAGGTTTGGAGGCAATTAAGCAGACATACTTTCCTGTAATCTGTATATTTGCACATAAATGCACATTGCTCATTTTTAATTTGCTTGTGATGAAAGAATTCCTAAACGAGTGTTACATTTAGTGCATGTTTGACATTGCTTGAATTTTAATTTACTCTGGTCAAATATATTTTTTATCCACACATTTGTAGGACCCACAACTTACTACTAGGACTTGCTACTTATAAGTACTTAAAAGCAATATCATACAAGCTCACTTCTTTAATTTCTTTTCCCCTTGTTTCCCTGTAGATGCTATTTAAAATATCATGTGGATTTTTTTCTTTATATAATGGCACCTCCTTTCTTATAAAAGCTTTAAAAAGGATGAAGATCAATTTTCTTGCCTAGCTCCTTTTGTCTTATCTTTTCTCATATGCTGGAAGTTGCAAGTAACTTCTGATGATGGGTGTTGTGAAGTGGTGTGCGAAGCAGATGCACCACACTTTCTTGCTGTTATTACAGTTAAGGGCTTCTCTTTTCCTGTTTGGTGGGAACTACGAAAATGGTGATAGTTCATTTGACAAAATAATATAGAAAAAGATTAGAGCTACGAAAGTATATTCATGGGAATTTTAGAATCTAGAGTGAACCTACCTTACAACTTCTTTCTTACTTCTGACCATTGACTGTAGTTGACTGAACACAATTTAATTCACCGGGTGTGTAATGTCTGATGTTCCTTCTAATATGATGTTGATGACAGTTCTCTTTCAGTCTTTATCATTGCAGGAGGAACTTAAAATTATAACAAGGCACACGATTTTGTTTTGTACACTAATAACAGGACAAATGAATGATTCTTTGTTTGTTAATTTTGTCTGTTTGCAGCATCTAAGGTGGATCCTTTGCACCTTGAATATTTTAACTTCTCTGGCAGGGTGATTGCCTTAGCCTTGATGCATACAATACAAGTTGGCATTGTCTTTGATCGTGTGTTCTTTCTGCAATTGGCTGGGCATGATATTTCTTTAGAAGATATTCGGGATGCAGATCCTTGCCTGTATGGTAGCTGCAAGCAAATATTGGAGATGGATCCTGTGGCCATTGACCAAGATGCCCTGGGTCTCACCTTTTCTCATGAAGTTGAACAGTTAGGATCAAGGAAAGTTATTGAGCTATGCCCTGATGGGACCATCATCATTGTAAATATAGTAAAAATAGGAACGACTATGTTGATTCTCTTATTCAGCATTATTTTGTCACATCCATTGCTGACCAGGTCACCAATTTTGCTCAAGGTTTTGTTGACATTATAGGTAGCCTACAGCTCCAGAGATCCCTTTTCCGAAGTTTAAACCCCGAAGACCTTGACTTGATGCTGCTTGGAAGTGAAAGTGAAATTTCTGTGGAAGATTGGAAAGCGCATACAGAATATCATGGCTACAAAGAAACTGACTAGCAGATATCCTGGTTCTGGAAGGTACGTCTGCAGAACCTTTTTTTGGTCTTCCCTATCCAAATATATCTACACACTCCTAGAATACAAATCCAAGCACAAAAGATCAGTGGAAAATGAAATAACCACTAATTACAGCAGAAAAAGAGAGATGACAATTTTTTTGTTTTTTTTTGTTTTTGCAACATCTAAAAATGGAACATCAAGAGGAAGGTTCTTAGAACTTCTAATAATGAGGAAAGTTAACAATGTTTAGCTAAACTCAATACTTTTTCTTGTCCAACGTCTTGAGGTAAGAGACTTTGGCCTGAATCTATTGTTTGAAGGAAATAGTCTTCTACACGTTTGACTACCTAAGTTTAGAACCTACCTTTATTTAGTACATCTCATTTCAAGAAATGCTCAGGGAAGTGCTGTGCTGGGTGCTAGAGAGAAAGTGAATTTTTTTGTATATATGAATTTTATCGAGGCTATAATGAAGCACTCACGAGCATGAGATGTAGTGGTGTAATAGTAGAGCATTCTCTATCACTATAGGCTTGCACCAAGGTTCTGTCTTAAGTCTTTATCTTTCGCCTTAGTCATGAATATGCTTATAGGATGTGTACAAGATGAAGTCCTTGGTGTAAGTTATACACTGAGGATATATTTTCGTTGACGAGTAGAATATTGAAGTTACTATGCTCATTGTCTAGTATCGATTTTATCTTTGGATTTTATCAGATTTTTTGGGTGAAATAGCGCTCCCAGACAGGCTATAGATGATTTTGTTGTCTAAAAAGTGATTATTCTAGGTAGATATAATTATTAAAAGGAGGAATTGTAGAGGATGCTGGGTATGTAAAGAATTAGAGTGGGTTGGATGGAATGGAGAAATGCTACAGCAACTGTCTGATAAGATTCTATAAGGTTAAATAGCCTTCTATGCTCTATTGTAATGAGAATTCTTGGGCTTTAAATGACATAGATGTCGCATAAGATGAATATCGGAAATGAGGATTTGAAATGGATGTGTGGTGGGCATATGGTAAGACAAGAAATACAAGTGGATGGGGCACTAATTGAGCATACACTAAGGGAATGACAATGCAGTTGGTTAGGACATGTTTTGCGTATTCTTAGGGGTGATGCATCTCCATTAAAATTTGTTGAAGTGAGTAGTGGGCCAAAACTAGCACGACATGTTGTGGTTGCGGAATTAGCTGCTTTGATTTTCCAGCAATTTAGTAATGGACTGAATAGATGGCAAAAAAATGAATCATTGGATAACCCCAAATTTATTGGGAACAAGGTTTAGTTTGTTGTTAAAAATACATCACCAAGTAAATGTATTTTTTGTTTCACGTAAACCTCAGAAAATATGTCCATACAACCATGTGAAAGTTTGTTGCAATTAGGAGAGTTTGTAGCGCTAATGCACAATATTGTTTTAACATATGAGGATGCAGAATTATTTATTTGGACTTGTTATGTTAAACCAATCACACACCTCTTTATGACCATTCATATACATGCTAGAATGTGGCCCGATACTTTATCATATTAGTGGAAACATCCTTAAAATATGGTGTCTGAGAAGTCAATTTGCATTGGCATACTTTTCTCACACTTATGATAATTTATTTCCAAGGCACCTGTATTTCAAATATTTTGTTTCATATGACGAATATCACTTATTTTCATGAATGATCTTGGGGAATTTTAACTGGTCTATTTCCCTGTTTCTCACCGTAAATTGATGAAACGGCCTCAAATAGTTTTTTTAGACCATGACCGATAGCAATTAGTAACATGATTTAGAGTGGTTCATCTCAATGCGAGAGCTATGCATACATTTTGCGCTGTATAATTTCACAATTTTAAAAGAGAGAATACAATGTGATTTTGGACCTATGCCTCTGAATGCGAGAGTTACGTCCGCGTTTTGTGTTTTAGAATTCACTATCTCGAAATAGAACAGAGTGTGATTTTGAACTTACGCCTCTGTGTTTTCTTTATACCACGGAAAGAAGTTCGTCATAATATCCTTTATATAGGTGCAAATAAGGGCTTCTAATACATGTGTGAATATTAGATCAAACCGTGGTCGCAGGAAATGTGTACAATCTAACATCCAAACCACCCAAGGCAAAAAAATGCATAAATAAAAGAAGGAAAATGTAAGTCTGTATTCTTCATTGAACTTACATCTGCCCAACAATCAACCACCTGTCCTGTCCATAGACCACAACATCAACACACACACTGCAACAACCTGCCACCAACCCCAAATCAATATGAAATAAAACTCTAATTATTGATTGAATTCAGATTTGAAATTTCTGGACCTCAGCAGTGAAGAAATGGTGAACCTTGAGGTAGAATGGAGGATCCCTATTGCCCCCATCATCAGTCTATGGTGGTTGGCTAGTGTAGGTGGCATGGGAAAATCATAGTCACATGCTTGTGCTGCAAATGATTGGTTGCCGGAAGTTGTGATGCTCGGACTCTCCATTCCGGAAGGAGTACCCGTATCTACACGACACGACACGGGTATTGGTACGGAATACGGGTCCAATTCTTTAAGTTTCAATCGGAATCGGCAAGAAATCATTAGAAAAATTGAAGATTTACCTTAGCGGCGTCGGCAATGTGTGTAAAGTGTGTAAAGAAATAACAAGTTGGCGTCGGCGATCCTTGGTCCAAAATAAATCTGCTGACTGTCTTCACTTTGAACCCTAAAATTGTGAAGAAGAAGAAGGAAGACGGCGACGACAAGAATGAAAGAAGAGATTTGGGTTTAATTGGAGTTGGACCATTTTTATTGGGCTAATAATATGGATGTGGGTTGGCTTAATAATATAGATATGGATGGATTTAATTGTGGTCATTTTCATTGGGCTAATAATATGGATGTTGATGGGCTTAATAATATGGATATGGATGGATTTAATTGGAGTTTGTGTCATTTTTAATATGGAAACGAGTGGCTAATAATGTAATTATTTTTACACCACACATATTTTAGTTAAATAGAATATTCAAACAATATTCCGAAATTTGGACTCTTTTTAGCCATGTTTCCGTATCCCACATTTTAGAAAGGAAAAAATTCATAAGTAAGGTGTATAGTTTACACCAATTCAAAAATAAGGTATATAGTTTAAAAATTCAAAAATCAGGTTTATATATAATTAATTAAATATATTTATTAATTAAATATAATAAAATCATAATTATACAATTATTGGTCACAGATTTATAATTAAGGTCACAAATTATTTATTGGTCACATATTATCAAATTAATAAGTCACAAATTTTTTCGAAATTTTTTTTACAGGTCACAGTTTATTTTGAGGTCACAAATTATAGGTCACAGTTTTTCAATTAACTGGTCACAGAAATTTTTCAGTCACACATTGTTAATTTTTTAGGTCACAGATGAGTACTTGGTCACAATTTTTAGGTCACGGTTGAAAGTTTGGTCACATATAACCAAATACAGCCCTTCGCACAGATCTCCAATTTCTGTCGGTGCCAATGGGTCTTCGCCGACGTACAAAGCATTCACAAGTGGGTTTGTGACCGCCAAGACCACACCACCACCACCTTCCAAATCGCAAAATCCCCAACCCCTTTCCCACTCCCACATACCTCCAAAATCACCAACAAACAACAAACCCACCACCACAGCATGACCACACACCAAACTCCAGCATACCCAAAATCGGCCACCACAACACCACCACCGCCTGCAAACCACCACAACCACCAAAAAAAAAAAGACTGTTGCCCACCACTAACACTTACCGCCACTGCTACTTGTGACCACCCTTACCTCGCCAACGCCGCCACCAGCACCAACAAAATCGCCACCCCCAATCTACTGCCAACAAACATCAACACAACTACCACATCTGCAAAAGACCACAACCACCAAAAAAAAGAAAAAGACTATTGCCCGCCACCAACACTTACCGACACTGCCACTTGTGATCACCCTTACCTTGCCAACGCCACCACCACCACCACCACCACAACACCGGCACCAACAAAATCGCCACCCCCAATCTACTGACAACAAACATCACCACAACCACCACATCAAGCCCCTTGCCATCGCCACCACCACAGGAACCATCGACAGCACTGCAACCACCATTTTGCAACACCACAACCGCCGCCGCACCATTTTGCTACACCAAAATTATCAGATCCAACAGCAAAACTGAGACGAGAATAAGAGGAAACGAGAGAAAGTGCGTGGGCGTCATGGGAGAAGAGATTGGGTGTGGATCGGTGGGGACAGGGATGGGGGCGGCGCCTGGTTGGGAGGAAAGAGGGGCTATGGAAGATGGAGACGAGAATGAGATGAAGCGAGAGAAAGTGTCTGGGGTTAGGGGAGTGAGTTTTAGTTTTTAGGGTTTGAAAATATCAATTTATAATAATATTTTTAATATTAATAATTTATGATAATTAATTGAATACCTGATATTTGCATAAAAAAATTTGTGACCTGATTTTTGCATTAGGATCTTGAAACACCTGGTGAGATGTAATTTCCTCTTTTAGAAAATAAAAGATCCGATACTTAGATACGTACCCGTACCCGATATCCGTGTCCGTGCATCATAGGCCGGAAGATGAGTTTATTTGTGCAAACTCTAGTGGTGGCTGACGGATGAATTTGTTTTATAGATTCCTATTTTCAAAATATTATAGCTGTCAATGATAGAGAGTGTGGAAACGAAATTGCAAGCACATTTCAGCTTATCTAATTACTTGACTAGCCATAGGGACATTTATTTATGAAAAAGAGAAAGTGAAACAAATCGAATGTTGAAACCTGCACTACATTCATTTCCTGCAAATAAAAATTCAAACATCTTGGATGACAAATATATGGATTTTGTGAGGCGTGGGGGTTGGTGTTTATGGTGGGGTGTGGTGTGTGTTGCTGTGGCGGTGGTTGGTTGCGGCAGTGTTGTGGCTGTGGTGGGGGTGGGTTTGATGTAGAAGAAGAATACTTGAATTTTCTTTTTCTTTTATTTCCTTTCTTTCTTTTTTATTTTGTGTAAGCTTAAGGGCAAAATTTTGACAAAGCCAGCAATAGATTTTTTTTTACAGAAATTATCAGTAGGACTATAGGCGTCGAAAAATGAAAGGGTGGAGATAATTTTGTCAAGAAATACTGGTTGGGGACAGAATTGCAAGAGGGTGGTAAGGTTAGGGATGTCTGCTACAATTCTCCCAAAAACCACATCTCGTGTCTTTGATGAAAAAATAAAGGATTATGCTAATTGTACATAAAGAATTATATAAAATGATGTAGAAGAAAAATATTGGATGAAAAAGTTGACTGTATTTTAAATCGACAAATGATATAGTGACATGTGGCATTATGTAAAGCTTGATGTACATGTAACAAGGTCCAAAAATAAGCTGCAACTACTCTATTCTTTTATGCATTAAGCTTTTAGATGTGGTGATTAAGTAGAATGTTTATTTTCACATGATCAACTTGTTCCCTTGTGCTCTTGGAAAATGTTCCTGAATACTTGACGGTGGACAGCTTTCTTGAACATTTGTAGCCAAACTTTCCACTTTCCTGTAAACATCAAGCAGAAGCCCTCTTGACAATACAACTTTTACCCACAAGCAACCAAAACGTAAGGCATCTAGCAATATGTTTTTTTACTAACATCTTAGGATCTTCAGCAGAGAGAACTCCTGATAAAAATCAAAGATTTCGGTAGCAGCCTGTAGCGTACTGCATCTAGAGAAGAGAATATTAAGTTATCCTTATCTGTTTAGATGCTTAATAGAAGTGTGTAGTTCTTTGAAAATGATAGTTTTATTTCTTCAAGTTGTAATTATACATTTCATTTTTAGTCTAAAACATTTTTTATTGTTTTTGCTCCAAAAAAATTCAGTGTTACGACTGACGAGGATATGAAGTCGAAGGCTGAGGTTGATTGGTAGTGTCAATGGTTTGATCCTGCCCTTTGTCTCTGAAATTTCAGGTTTCCAACAGATGGTGACCAGTTTAAGAACATCGTCTTGGGACCCTGAAGCATATTTTCTTGCCAAAGACTTTTAGGACTGTTGCTGCTATCAGTATAGTTTCAATGTGATTTATTAATTCTGCTGTTTACATTTTCCATATCAGCAATTCTATATCAGAATTGACTTTTGAAGAACAAAAAATATCACATGCTGATTATTAGTATAAATTATTTTGGTTGTTTTTTCTTATTTTCTCTTCAACTTATTTATCCTTCATATTTTTTGTATCGACCTATCACAATTCACAAGGAAATAATTTTGTGACTCAGGTTTCATGAACTGCAAGTGCATGGGGTTTTATTTTAAGAAATAAAATTTCGTGATTTTTTTTTACTTATTTTAATTTTCAAGAGGGAATAATCAATGATCCCAGTTAATTTTGCAATAATATATTTAGTTTTTGACTCTGAAAAGTAGGTTGGATTGGATACTGAAAAATACTGCTTCTGCTCTATTTTATTATTTTCCCTGTTTTGTTTCCGGTTTTTATTTTTAAAAATGTTACATACATTTTATTTTTTACATTCCTAAGGACTTCCTAAATCTATGGTGACAGTCCTATCAAGAAAAATCCCTGAAAGAAAAAAATATATATATAAAAAATAAATTTGTGACTCAACTTTTGTGCACCTTCTGTTCACGAGGTTTTATTTAGAAATTTCGTTTGACTTTCATTATTTGAGATTATAATTTTTAGAAAAATATTTTATTTTGAAGAATGAATAGTTAGAAAAAAAGAAAAAAAATTTGAATTTACATATAATATTATTTTATTGGAGAATACGTGATTGATGAGAAGAGATGAAAAATAATTTATAATTTTAACAAGGGCTTAATTTCATGATATTCTATTTTTCTTTGGATGTACATAATGCTAGTGCAAAACTCGGACCGTTCACTAATACTACACTCGACATAATCGGTACTTGTACGCATTCAATCAAGTTTATATGCAAAAAGAGTTTTAATAAAAACGTTAATAAAAAAATATATAAAATTCGTGTTTTCATTAGCAAAATCAAGTGGATCGGACTGATTTGAGTGATCGATTTGACTTTTTGACACTTAAACGGTAGCCTTTTTGTGCTAATCTTCTAACAAATTTAAAAATTATGCTTTATTCTCCACAGGGAAAAAATAAAAAATAAAATTCCTAATATGAGGACCGCAAATCACAATCTGTATTGGGATTTGAATACATCTTTATTTAATTATAAAAGAAAAGGCCGAATGAGCATCCGCAGGAGTATATATACATATTCTTTCGTAATTCCACCCATATTTTTTGAGCCCACAAGCGCAATCAGTTTTGAGTCTTCTTCCCTAATTTTCACTCTGAAAACGCACACAGTAAAAGAAAGGGTTTTTGGAGGGTTTTGATTCCATGGGCTCAGGCCCATCGTAAAACCTCCGTTTCACTCCCCAGATGTCGTCATCTCTTTCCAAAAGGAAGCTCGATGATTACTATGCCGACGATTCCTTCATCATCGACATGAATACGCTGCCTGCCGCCGCTAGGATGCGAAAAGACCAAACTGCCCTTCCACCTTCTCCACCTCCCTTGTCCCTGCACCCGCGATCATCACTCACGGAGTCAACTTGCTCTGTCGATAGCATTCAATTTTTTGTCCGTATTTTATCTGACCATACCCTTGTTCTCAAAACCGATTGCTCCACTACGATTAAGGATATTCATGAACAAATAGAGTCTATTACTGGAATTCCTGTATTCGAGCAGCGATTGATATACCGTGGCAAGCAATTGCAGTGGGAACAAACTCTGGCAGAATGCAAAATCCAAAACGACGCAGGATTGCAGCTGGTTGGACGAATGCGGAGCACCGAGCATCCTCAGGCCTGGCAGCTCGTCAACGACATTATTTACTTAATTTTCCAGCTTTACAAAGACACCCCGCCTCCTCCGCTGCCCGAATTGCCTCCTCCAAAAACTGTCAAATCATTGCTTGCTGATTTTCTGTCTAGGACCCCGCGCACCAACTCTCACAAGGCGTCTGGGCATTTGCAAGTTTTCCTCTCTTCCTCTGCCCCTGCGGCCCTGGTGATGCTCTACATGTCATCTCATAAACCTAACAGGGATGCTGCTAATGAAGCCATCAAACAGTTCATTGAATCTAGTAAGAATGTTTTGCCTAAGAATATGTATTGTCAATGTGCACCGATTGTTTTAGAATTTTGTAAGTTGTTGAGTAGGGCAGCTGGGACTGATGATCCCTTGTATAATGTGTGTCGGAGTACCATGGGGACGATGGTGGAGTCTCTTGAGGTTGGGGTGAAGGATTCGATTGGGGTTCATGACATTTTTCCATTTGTTAGTCAATTAGCAGCCAAGTTATCGCAAGATTTACTGCTGAGTATGGAGTCAAGCTCGTTTGTAGGGCCCCTGTTGAGTGATGTCCGAGATTTCACAGCCTTTGTTGTCCCAGTGAGAAAAAAGATCAAGCTAGAAATTTCTTTTTGTGGTCCTGTTAAGTTTCCCTTGAGCGAGCAAAGTTGGGTGTGTTATGGGAAGGAAATCATATTTTTGCACGAGATTTTTATTGATTTATTGAAGAAATTGGAGGATTGTTTGGGGAAAATTGAGGAGCAGGTAGATATGAGAGCGAAATCAGATAGTCAGACCCTTTTCTTCGGATGGTGCCAGTATCTTGCAATCTTGAAGGAACTGAATAGTATATCTAAACTTTATGATGGTGCAGAAGAGGTTTTTTGGGAGAAAATGAGACAGAGGAAGGATGCCTTGTGTTATCTTCTTGTTAGATTTGCAAAGAGGAGCGATGAGCACCAGTGGATTCTTGAGCACAAGGAAGTGACTAATTTTGAGGCGAGGAATCATTTAGTCATGATGATACTCCCTGAAGTGAAGGATGAGTACGATGAGCAGCACGAGATGCTCATTGACCGCTCACATTTGTTGGCAGAATCATTCGAGTACATTGCACATGCAGAACTGGACTCACTGCGTGCTGGCTTATTTATGGAGTTCAAGAACGAGGAGGCAACTGGCCCTGGTGTCTTGAGGGAGTGGTTCTTCTTGGTATGTCAAGCAATCTTCAACCCTCAAAATGCACTCTTCTTGGCTTGCCCTAATGATCGCAGAAGGTTTTTTCCAAATCCAGGTTAGGTTTCCTCATCTTTCATGCACACATTCTGCAAAAATGATTAGCTAAAGCATCCTTGTGTGAAAATTCATACTATACTCTTGGTTGCAGCAAATTGAGCTTTTTGTTAGCTTCTGTTATTTTGCAAGTAGTATCATGTATGCCTATCACATCCCAAATACTATTATGCATGAGGGCATGACAGGTAGCTTGAAGAATATATGACTTCAGTTTTTCAGACTCATAGGAGCAATGATTTAAGGTAGCAACTCTAGTTTATCCCTCTATTAAAGGTTTATAATTTTAATGTTCAGCTAATGCACCGTGTACTCTTTTCTGCAGAAAAGTAATAAAACAATGCTATACTTCATTTGCTTAATCTCACGCTAAGTCTAGCAATGGTACATAAAGATTTCATTTTTATGAGCACACCCTGTCATGACAGTTGTCCAATTTAAAAATTGGACAAGTAATTTCAGTTGAATTTTCAAATCAATTTTTGGATATTGACTATTGCACTTGAAGCACCAATGAATAGTAACTATGCATAGAAAAGAACAAAGAACTTGTGAACATGAAAATACTACTCTCCTTATATAATTAGCCAGTATACAGGTAAGTTAGATTTTATTACCATGACATAAATAAGAATTGATGGTTATCAACCTTCAACCATGCAATGGAAGGTTCCTGAAAAAATTTGATTATACATCAGGAGAGGTAGTTTTCTTAGTACCACAGAGTGAATAAGTTCGAGGGAGGATGGTGAACAAAAATTATTAAACATAACTTTTGAGCTTGATTATTTTTCCTTTCCCCTATAATTCTTGTTTATTCCATTTTATTTTTTTTAGATTTTGCATTCTTTTTCTGTGGGCGTGGGTTGGTGTAGCAGTAATGGTAGATTTAATAGGTCTCGTTTCTACAAATGGGTTGTATATCTTTGTTCAATCCCACTGTAAAGATGTTATTGCCACCAGCCCTGTTGCTTGTCACTGCTGGCTAATTTTTTTAAGGCTCTTAGTGTAGGTGTCAGTGCATTGAAGGCAGTATGTATTAAGTATTACTATGTAATATCATCGTCATATTATGCCTGTACAAAATCATGTTATATCTCCCTGTTGAGGTCTCTATGTCTCCCAGGGGTCGTGTGATAAAAAACACAATGTCCAGGGAAAATGGTTGCCATATTGGTCGTCTTTGTCACAATTTTTGTGTGTAAATTATAGTGCATTAAAAAAATTTAATTTAATCTTTAGGTTGGACTGTCCCATGCCTGTTGTCGTGGCATTGCTGTTTTCACCTGCAATTTTATTGCCCACTGCTGCCCCTCCAAAAAGGAAAAAAGAAAACAAGAAATTGAAGAAAAAAACCTTCTTCTGAGAAAAAGGAAAAAAAAAATTGCACAGTTCCCTAGAACCCTTTTTCTATCTGTGGCCTTAGAGGGTTTGGAGGCAATTTAGCATACATACTTTCCTGTAATCTGTATATTTGCAAATAAATGCACATTGCTCATTCTTAATTGCTTCTAATGAAAGAATTCCTAAACGAGTGTTACATTTAGTGCATTTTTGGCATTGCTTGAATTTTAATTTACTCTGGTCAAATATATTTTTTGTCCACACATTTGTAGGACCCACAACTTACTATTAGGACTTGCTACTTATAAGTACTTAAAAGCAATACCATACAAGCTCACTTTAATTTCTTTTCCCCTTGTTTCCCTGTAGATGCTATTTAAAATGTCATGTGGATTTTTTTTCTTTATAGTGATACCTCCTTTCTTATAAAAGCTTTAAAAAGGATGAAGATCAATTTTCTTGCCTAGTGCCTTTTGTCTTATCTTTTCTCATATGCTGGAAGTTGCAAGTAACTTCTGATGATGGGTGTTGTCAAGTGGTGTGCGAAGCAGATGCACCACACTTTCCTGCTGTTATTACAGTTAAGGGCTTCTCTTTTCCTGTTTGGTGGGAATTACCAACAATGGTGATAGTTCATTTGACAAAATAATAAAGAAAAAAATTAGCGCTACGAAAGTATATTGATGGGAATTTTAGAATCTAGAGTGAACCTACCTTACAACTTCTTTCTTACTTCTGACCATTGACTGTAGTTGACTGAACACGGTTTTATTCACCGGCTGTGTAATGTCTGATGTTCCTTCTAATATGATGTTGATGATAGTTCTTTCAGTCTTTATCATTGTAGGAGGAACTTAAAATTCTATCAAGGCACACCATTTTGTTTTGTACACTAATAACAAGACAAATGAATGATTCCTTGTTCGTTAATTTTGTCTGTTTGCAGCATCTAAGGTGGATCCTTTGCACCTTGAATATTTTAACTTCTCTGGCAGGGTGATTGCCTTAGCCTTGATGCATAAAATACAAGTTGGCATTGTCTTTGATCGTGTGTTCTTTCTGCAATTAGCTGGGCATGATATTTCTTTAGAAGATATTCGGGATGCAGATCCTTGCCTGTATAGTAGCTGCAAGCAAATATTGGAGATGGATCCTGTGGCAGTTGACCAAGATGCCCTGGGTCTCACCTTTTCTCATGAAGTTGAACAGTTAGGATCAAGGAAAGTTATTGAGCTATGCCCTGATGGGAGCAGCATCGTTGTAAACAGTAAAAATAGGAACGAGTATGTTGATTCTCTTATTCAGCATTATTTTGTCACATCCATTGCTGACCAGGTCACCAATTTTGCTCAAGGTTTTGCTGACATTATAAGTAGCCCACAGCTCCAGAGATCCTTTTTCCGAAGTTTAAACCCCGAAGACCTTGACTTGATGCTGCATGGAAGTGAAAGTGAAATTTCTGTGGAAGATTGGAAAGCGCATACAGAATATCATGGCTACAAAGAAACTGACTTGCAGATATTCTGGTTCTGGAAGGTATGTCTGCAGAACTTTTTTTTCATCTTCCCTATCCAAATATATTTATATCTCAGCTCCTTGCACCTCCTACACACTCCTAGAATACAAATTTAAGCACAAAAGATCAGTGGGAAATGAAAACAACCACTAATTACAGCAAAAAAAGAGAGATGACAAATTTTTTTGCAACATCCAAAAATGGATCATCAAGAGGAAGGTTCTTAGAACTTCTACTATTGAGGAAAGTTAACAATATTTAGCTAAACTCAATACTTTTTCTTGTACAACGTCTTGAGGTAAGAGACTTTGGCCTGAATCTATTGTTTGAAGGAAATAGTCTTTTACATGTTTGACTACCTAAGTTTAGAACCTACCTTTATTTAGTACATCTCATTTCAAGAAATGCTCAGGGAAGTGCTGTGCTGGATGCTAGAGAGAGAATGAATTTTTTTGTATATACGAATTTTATCGAGGATATAATGAAGCACGCACGAGCATGAGATGTAGTGGTGTAATAGTAGGGCATACTCTATCACTATAGGCTTGCACTAAGGTTCGGTCTTAAGTCTTTATCCTTTTGCCTTAGTCATGAATATGCTTATAAGATGTTTACAAGATGAAGTCCTTGGTGTAAGTTATACACTGAGGATATATTTTTGTTGACAAGTTGAATATTGAAGTTACTATGCTTCTGTCTAGTATCAATTTTATCTTTGGATTTTATCAGATTTTTTGGGTGAAATAGCGCACCCAGACGGGCTATAGATGATTTTGTTGTCTAAAAAGTGATTATTCTAGGTATTTAGATTTAATTATTAAAAGGAGGAATTGTAGAGGATGCTGGGTATGTAAAGAATTAGAGTGGGTTGGATGGAATGGAGAAATGCTACAGCAACTATGTCTGATAAGATTCTATAAGGTTAAATAGCCTTCTATGCTCTATTGTAATGAGAATTCTTGGGCTTTAAATGACAAAGATGTCACGCATAAGATGAATATATCAGAAATGAGGATTTTGAAATGGATGTGTGGTGGGCATATGGTAAGACAAGAAATTCAAGTGGATGGGGCACTAATTGAGCATAAACTAAGGGAATGACAATGCAGTTGGTTAGGACATGTTTTTCGTATTTTTAGGGGTGATGCATCTCCATTAAAATTTGTTAAAGTGAGTAGTGGGCCACAACTAGCATTTAGGACATGTTGTGGTTGCGGAATTAGCTGCTTTGATTTTCCAGCAATTTAGTAATGGATTGAATAGATGGCCAAATAATGAATCGTTGGATAACCCCAAATTTATTGGGAACAAGGTTTGGTTTAGTTGTTAAAATTACATCACCAAGTAAATGTACTTTTTGTTTCACGTAAACCGCAGAAAATATGTCTATACAACTATGTGAAAGTTTGTTGCAATTAGGAGAGTTTGTAGCGCTAATGCACAATATTGTTTTAACATATGAGGATGCAGAATTATTTATTTGGACTTGTTATGTTAAACCAATCACACACCTCTTTATGACCATTCATATACATGCAAGAATGTGCCCCGATACTTTATCATATTAGTGAAAACATCCTTGAAATACGGTGTCTGAGAAGTCAATTTGCATTGGCATATTTTTCTCACACTTACGATAATTTATTTCTAAGGCACCTATATTTCAAATATTTTGTTTCACATGACGAATATCCCTTCTTTTCATGAATGAGATCTTGGGGAATTTTAACTGGTCTATTTCCTTGTTTCTCATCGTAAATTAATGAACTGCCACAGCAAAATTATATCTTAGTCTAATCTTAAAGCCTTAAGTCTGTTGTTATGTCGTGTTCAATGCTATAAACATTATTTATTGTATTTTTTCTTCAATTTTGTGCCAAGGATTTTGGTCTTACATTTTTAGAACTACAAATTTGCTTAAATCCATAGTGAGATTACAATAATCATTCTTAAGATTTGTGTGTGCTTTGTAAGTTTATTTTTCTAGCTGAAGGTACATTTTATTGTGCTAGTTGTTTGCTAACACAATCATGCTATCAAGCAAGTTGTTTGACCACTTGGATGACAATTATGATACTGTACCGCTAGTGGCAAAAATTTATTAAATGAGGTGGGACTAATGGGGTGCGTGCACATTTGTGCGTGCATTTGATAGTATGCCATAATAAAAATAGGTTTAAATGAAACATGTCTTTATTAAATATGGTAAGGTCTGCTCCATGAGTAAAAAGTTCATTCTCGTTTCCGAGTTTGTAGTTTCTGTAATTCTTCCTCAAAAGATATAACTAGACAGTCAATTCCATGTGTTGGACATGTATTTTGATGATTATTATCAAGAGCGGTAGTGAGTGACTCCCCTGGAATTGTAAAGATAGTATAGGGTTATAAATCAATTGCTGATTGATACTCCAGGTTAGAAACACTAGTGGTCACTAAAGTTTGAGTGAAATTTCGTGATGCTCACTTTTGTTTTCTTTCAAGTTAGTCATTAAAATTATATGTTTGCCATTTGGTACCGATGCGGCATTATAGTTGGCAGCTTAATTGATTTTTTCCACTTTTTTAATGGATGGAGCTTTCAAATTGTAACAAAGTTCAAGTTCAATGACCAACTTGAAGCATAATTAAGTTTGGTGAACAACATGAAATTTTGTTAGAAGTAGAGTGGCCAACAATGTATGTAAACCCATACCCCATACTTTACAATGTAACTGAAATTCTCCTTTACAGATTGTCGGGCAAATGACAGCAGAGCAAAGAAAGGTTCTCCTCTTCTTCTGGACGTCAATAAAATATTTACCTGTTGAAGGTTTTGGTGGCTTGGCTTCCCGGCTATACATCTACAAAACGTCAGAGTCCCATGATCGCTTGCCTTCCTCTCACACATGCTTCTACCGGTTGTGTTTTCCGGCTTATCCTTCTATTGCTGACATGCGAGATCGTTTTCGTATCATAACTCAGGAGCATGTAGGTTGCAGCTTTGGTACTTGGTAATATTTCAGCTAGCTTTCAATTGCACATAACAGATTTCTGGTAACTTGTACAGAGTAGGATAATCTTATCTATTTTGGTCCTCGAGTTTGGCAATGTAAGCAGGAGATGTTCCCGTTGTGTTTTGGGGTTTAAAGATTGTAATTTTCAATTTCCATTTTTGTCAACTCTCTAAACTAGGTTTAATATATATGATAAATAATGGATAGAAGGATAGATTTTCCTGCGCATTTCTGGCTTCCTTCTATTTGGTCTTGAGCCTTGTAACTAATGCAAGCCCAACTATTTTGGGCTTCCTCCATTTTGCCTTTGAAGCCTGGGCCATGAGGTATTTTGACATAGTGGAAATTACAAGAACTAATGGTGCGTTTGATTGTCAATATGTTTATGAAAGTCTCGAGGGATTAGTCGAGGTACGCATAAGTTGACTCGGACATCCAATGTCATTAAAATATATATATGTATTTCATGAAAATTTTCATTTTTTCATTCAAATTCCAACTTTGTGCTGTTTGATTGATATATGTTTTTTTCATGAAAAATATTTTCCTACTTTTGGCGGTTACATTACCATATTTTCCTAAAAAATAAGGAAAATATTTTTTTTAGCGAGAGTGGGTTTTTATTTTTCAGTAATTATCTCTCTCATCTAAATGAAATTAGTCGAACACATTTAATTGACAATTTTCTTGTACATAAGTATTAGACAATTTAATTATCTAGAATTTATTTTCTTTTTATATAAATTTTATACTTGTAATCAAATACACTCCAAGTATTTTTAAGATTTCAATTCACATTTAAGAGATGTAAGATTTTTATTTTTTTTTCAAAAATTAGATATGATTAAAATTTTAACTATTAATAATAATATTATAAAATTAGATTAATTAACATACCTCTATCTACCTCACCTCACTCACAAACCTTAAATTTATTTTCATTCTCCCCTCTCCTTTCTTTCTATATCTCACCATTTCTCTCTCATCTTCCTCTCCCAACTCTATACACTTTTTTGTCAACTGCTGTCGTCGCTGAGCACGTGCCATTGGAGACCGGCTCTCTACCATCTTCAATGTGACCGCCACCGATGAAGTCATTTCTTGACTACAAACCGTGCTTGCAGTGGGCCAGATTTTAGGTAAAGCCATTCCTTCACTGTGATCGCCACCGGAGGCTCTGCAGAGCATGGCTGCAACGGCGTAAATCACGATGGTGTTGGCGCAAATCGTGATGGTGATTTTATTTTATTTTTTTACTTATAGGATGAGTGGTAGTGGTTTCCATGTTTTGATGTTTTTAGGATTATGGTGGTAATAGGGATGTTAACAAGTCGGCTCGCAAGTCGAAACTTGAGACTCGGGCTTGACTCGAGTAAAATGGTATGAGCTTTTTTTCGAGATGGGTCGAGCCGAATTTTTGCTCGGCCAAAATATCAAGGCTCGGGCTTTCCGAGCCGAACCGAGCTGGTTCGATTTTTTTTCTCTTCTACCTTTTAAGGCAAAAACACGCTGACTTCAGGAATGTTTGTTTGTTTTATTTATATTTTATTTTTTATTGTTTTACGAGCCGACCTGTTAGGTTCACCGGCCGGTTCGAGCACGACCCCGTACCTCAAAATGGGGATTTTTTTGGGTCGGACCACGAGCAACCCAAGCCGACGAACCAAATTACCATTCTTAGGTGGTGGTGATGGCGAGGTGGTGGTTGTAGTACTGCTGGTAGTATGGTGAGGTATTAATGGTGATGATGGCACTAGAGGCGACGATTCATGTGTTGGCAGCATTGGCGTAGGCTGTTAGATTTTGTTGATTTTTGGGTTATTTTATGTTGGCGCTGGTGCAGATGGACTTTGGTACTGGTGCGGTGGTGGATCTAACATTGTTGATAGTGGTAAGGTGGTGATAGCAAACAGTTGTGGTGCAGGAGGTGACGGTGGTGTCGTGGTGAATGATTGTAACATATATATTGAATAATTTGTGAAAAATATACAATGTGACCTAAAAAATGTGATTGAAACTCACAATTTATTAAGTTGTGATCGAGAAATAATTTATGACCATTAATTTGATAATTTGTTACCGTTAAATAAGTTGACTTATAAAATTTATAATTTGTGAGCGATAAATGAATTGTAACCTATAAACATTTTGATTTTGTGACCGATGAATAAATGAAATAAATTGTGAGTTATAAGAGTTTTGATTTGTGACCGAAAAATAACGTGAGCTATAAATTTTTTGAATTGTGATCGAGAAAAAATTATAATTAATTAATTCGAGAATTTGTGATCAAATAATACGGAATTGTGATCTTAATATATTTAATTAATAAAATATATATTTAATTAATTATTTCATAAATAAAATTTAATAATATCTTATTTTTGAAATTTGAAATTTTGTTTATTAATTTTGAAATGGGTCACAGTTAATCTCTTATATATGAAATTTTTCCTTCGACATATTTGGTAGAGATAATGAAAAAGACTTCTAATATGTTCAAATGTTGTCGAGTTGAATGTATCAAATCATGTTAGCTCAACATGTACATTGCTCTAAGTAATTTATAAGCAGGGTATAGGGTTAAACAAGTTTTTGATTATTATCAAGTTGATCGAACTTTCATATTCTAGCGTGGGTATCTTAATAAAGTTAGTGCCTAAGAGTCGTACAAGCATATAGTCCCTGCCACTCGTATGAAAACTGAAAAAATGTAACATACATAATCTTAGGCAGTAGAAATTCCATTATTATTATTATTATTATTATTAAAATCCAAAGATCACATTCCATCGTAAGATAGCAGCCAACTTTAGGACCCACCTAATATACTAAGCTATTGAGAACAGTTCATAATGATAAACTTTGACAACTGTGGCATTGCAGCCTAAAATGACCCCAAATATTGCACCATTTTACTGTTCATTCCTCAGTCTTCTCAACTGTAACTTCTGTGGCAGCCGCCTCCACCACTTCAGAGGTTTCTTCTTTAGCCTCCTCGACTTCAGCCTCTTTCTTCACCTCTTCAACTTCAACTTCTTCTCCTGCAGTCTCCTCAACTCTTCAGCCTCTTTCCTCCTCAACTCTTTCAACCTCTTCTTCTTTTTAGTCTCCTCAACTGCAGCCTCTTTCTTCACATCTTCAACTTCTTCTTTTTTTTTTTCCACTTTCACCGCAGCAGGCTCTTCTGGTGCAACCACGGCAGCAGGCTCAACGGACTCTTCTACTGAAATTACTGTTTCCTTCTGAGCTTTAACAGCTTTCTCAGCTTCTGGATCAGGCTCAACTGCGTTTTCTTCTGGTGCAGCATCTTTAGCCCCTTCTTTTACTTCCTCCGTGACTGCCACCGGTGCATTTACCTCTTCTTTTGGAGCCTCTGGGGTGGTGATTGCCTCCTCGGTTTGAACACTTTTTACTATTGCTACAGGAACTGATTCAACCTATAGGGATAAACTTTCAATCTTAATGCATGAAGTGTAAGGAATATAATAAGATCAAATAATCGAAAGAAAAAGGAAAGATATCATTGCATAGAAGTTAAATATCTTTTATAACACTGGAGTTGATATCAAATTTAACTACTAAAAATCGTTGCATCATTAGCAGAAAATCCGACAAAGATCGATACAAATGAAAATTAATTAGAGTGAAGAGAAGTATATTGATACCTCAACTGCGGCCATCTTTCAAAATTTGAAGAGCACAGGAAAAGATAATGAGAGATGATAATTTGTAAACAGAAAGTATTGCTTGTGAGTGTGATGATGAGAAATGATCAATTTGAGAGCTATTTATAGAGAGGTAAAATCATTTATTAAATAATGAAAGGAGGAATGAGAATACTGTTTGGAGCACTAAAATAATCTTAGCAAATCGACTTCTCACACTATTTGATAGTGTTCATTGGTACACTACAGTTTAATTCTTCGACGTAACATGATACATGTATTGAACGGTAGTACGATCTCTCATATCTCTCCCAAGGCCGTACCTGTGTTTCGCGGGACTTGAAGCGAACTTAAAAATTTGGGCTCATAGATCGTAGCAAGTAATCAATTATTTTCATTTATAAGAATTTTACGAAACTAAAATTTTCAACTTTAAATCAACAATAAAACAACAAATAAACTGAAATAATCAAACAATTTATATTACAATCAAATAATAATGCGAGACTCTTCTAAACGATCACTTAAATACAACTCGTCTTGTGATTTTAGGGGAAAAATCAATCAATTTTGTATAATTGAGTTATTCAACCATTTCTTTTTCAATGGATAGCATGACCAATCTATTCAATCTTTTAGGTGACATAGTTGTTCAGAGATAAGCCTTGATCAATTTTAACTTGAAGAATCTTCTTTCTACCGATGCAAGTAAATCGGTATGATTAATAAAATCTTGTAAGCAATTTAGCATTTGAGAAACACCCATTCAATTTTTTCAAATAATGTAGCACATCAATTGCTCTTTTTGTTTCTCTAGGTAAATAGCACTTCAAGATTGATAACTACAAACATAAGTCGTAATGAATAATGTCTGAATGTCCATTATGTTTTAAATACTGCTAAAGATTCTCATAAGATTTTAACAAATTTTCAAGATGCGTACTCTTTAACCTCTCCAAATTAAACAAAAATCCAAATGTTTCTTCATAATGCTTAAATTGTTCAAAATGAGTTTGAAGTAAAGATCGAGCTTGATCAATTATAAAGAGAAAATAATCGACTCTAAAATATTTTTTAGCTAATTGTGTTACCTTAGAACCTTTTCACAACAGTTGAAAATCGTCAAATAAGTAAAATCAACAATATTTTAGATTTAACTTGAATTTAATTTACTCGATTAATGGTTTAATCACAAAATCAAAATGAATGTAAAGAATTCAATCATTTAGTACTATTTTATGTTATTTTTGTATACTAATTATTATGGCATCAGCTCAATTAATTTTCAAGTCTAACATACGAAGTTGAAAAAGAGAAAACAATAGAAAAAAAATGTCCATTGAATTTTTGGGAGAAAAAAAATGTCCATTGAATTTTTGGGCCCCCTACATTGCTGGGCCTGAGGTGGTGGCCTCTTGTGCCTACCCTCAGGTCCGGCTATGATCTCTCCATACATGAGTGATACAGAATACTCGATAAAGTTGTAATACGATTCAGTAATATTTATTTTTCCGAACATGATCCGTGTAAATGATATAACATGCCTAGTTGTAAATGTTTTTATTTTCTCTATGAGATTTCTTGAATAAGGCTTTGTGAATGTGAAATGGCACATGGAGGGAGGCATTTCACATGGGTGGCCATTGTATCTTTTCTTGAATGGCTATTCTGTGTTTTGTGCAGCAGGGTTTGTAGGTGACCGATATCATCATGCTTTCATGTTATTTCTATGAATATGGCCCGTTAGACATAACTTTTAAAGTTAAAATTTGCTTTTGTAATTAAAAGTTTATTTTTGAATATATTTTAATAATTTGTTGAAAGTGTTTTGCTTTTGTGACTAGAAGAGTTAAGTTAATTTTATCAAAAAAGATAATTTTTTTACAAAGAGGCAAAAACCATAGCACCATCGTATTTTAATTTTCAGTATTTCTATACCGGCTGAATTACATTAATGTGTTCTTTTCAAATAACAATGATGTTACACGCATATTTACATCACACCGTGACACAACTTATTAACCTAATATGACTAAACAAGTGAGCACAATGGAAAAATTAATCTTCACCAAATCTTAACACGACAACAACTATTAAACTAACGCATTAATACTGCAAGCAATCAATTATTATTGTCCTTTAGAGAATCGAGTTTTGATCATAAGAAGTCATCTAAGAATGTTAAAACTCTTTCTCACTTTGATCGTGACAAATTGGCGTATCTCTACGATCTTTTCAAGCTCGAAGGTCTCTAACTGCAAAACCTTCAAAGTTCATAAGAAGTATTCTCCAATGAATAAGTGTAATAAAACTTTAATTAAGAAGCACAAATCAGGTCAAAATCAGAATGTTTAACCCTTTGAAAAAAACCACTTGACGTGAATAAAGCAGCCTATAACAAAACAAAACCAAAAAAAAAAAAAAAAGAGCCAAATCAAGGCCGGTGATGTAGGTGGGACCCCTCTAGATTGCACCAATGTGGATGGATGCTTTTCTTTTGGAACACACGTGTCATGGGACCCACATTCGCATATACCACGCTGGATCACAGTCATGAGTAAAGAATCTCTGATCATGTCCCGTGACTGTGATGTGTTATCACCGATCTCAAAATAATTGTACTTAAATAATATTAGTGATAATTTTATTATTTTATTTTATTTTAAAGAACAATTGCTTTTGCATGAATATTAGCATTACATGATGTTTTTAAGAAATTTCAACATTTTGTTGGGAGATCCAAAGATGAAATTGGCTTCATAGATCTCTAGGAACTTTAACTAGGGAGTGTAAAATTAACCAGACTTGTGTCTACAAATGTAGGCTATCGACAAACTCGAACAGCTAAAATTCATTCTTGGTTAATATATATAAAGCTAGTGATGGATTCAGAATTTTTAACTTGTAGTGGCATTATGGCAGCCGGCGGTGCTATAGTGTTGACGACACTATGGTGGTCTGCCATGCCTTACACCTACTAGATGGTAAAAATAACTACTTATTTTATTAAAAACATAAAAGTAATCAAATTTTGGTTAACCATGCATATGAATAGAATGGAATATTGAAGAAACAAAAAAATAAAAAATAAATAATAATAATAATAATAATAAAAAATCAATAACATAAAAATTTAAAAAAAAAATCAATAACATTTTATTTTTTAAAAAAATAAAGTTTTGATTGCACCAAACTAGAAAAATTGAAAAGATTGTAAAAATTGATGGAGAACATCGTTAACCCATTCACATGAATACCAGGAAGAAAAAAAAAATAAAAAATCATGCTGCTAATTTGGTCGATATTGAAACTATTTTGGTAAATCAATAGATTCCTTTTTCTTACTCCGAAAATATAAATTCCAATTTAAATTATATCAATTTATATATAATATATACTATTTGAATTAAACTACTTTGCCCTCATGGGTGACCTCAAACATGACCTCGACCCCACCACTCCCCTCACATGGAGGGAAAAAATATTAAATTTAATGAGGTGGGACCCGACCTCCATGTGAGAGGAGTGATGGGGTCGAGGTCATGCTTGAAGTCACCCATGAGGGCAAGGTAATGATTGATACTATTTGTATCACTGATTCACTATACATGACTACATGTCATTCTTGTCAGTTTACAAAAAGCTAAGATTACTTTAAGTCCATCAAATAATAGAAATGTAATTATGTGACCCAAGGGGAGTGAATATTGAAGATCCATGATGATCAATGAAGTTTGATTGACAGTTGGGCGGTAAGAATAGACCCGTCCAAGAATTTGTGATGTCAACCGTGGCAAGAACAAGTAGAAACATGCCACGTGGAATGTCAAAATTTGGCTTTTGAGTTTGGAACTACACTACTGATATTCCAAGTAGTCCCACTCCTCGTATGGCCCATTCAATTCCATGTAGATACGTAGAATTCTAACTTCCCCATGAATGGTGAAATGGAACAATTTCCCCCTCAGAAAGTGTTATCATTCCACAGCTGATGAGTTTACTGCTTCTGCTCGTTGCTCGAATATGGGTAAGCCCCATTCGTGCTGAACTATGTCTAGATTGTCTTTCTCTGCACCCAAACTCTGGTAAGGCCAAGAAGGGGAAAAAAAAAACGCAATCATCAAGATATAAGCATTTAGACCAATTTATAAGTACTTCATTTTACACTTGATTGTGTACGGTGTGAATGTCTTTACAAAGTATTCATCTTCAGCTGTGATTAGCAAATTCCTCAAACAAATGAACACGCAGTTGGCTACCTTTTAATACATTCAACAAAAAGTCATTGTTATTTCCTTAGTAAAATGATATCAAACCTACAATAAGATGAAGCTAGCCCCAAGTATTGGATGTAATTTTAGCATTACACAGTTGATACTTGTCATGTTAGCAGAAATCCAAAATACCTCCCATCACAAGGCACATTTTAATCAATTGTTTTCAAAAACTTGCAAAAGGTGCAGTCTTATGACTCAAATTTGTTGTAACAGGGTCCAAGCGTGAACACGAGTACCCCTCCATTCACATTGCATTGCCACTATTCTTAACATTAAACACAAATCCGTTTGAAAATAAATCAATACATACAGATTTCCAAATCTTATGAGGAAATAGAGAAGTTCAATTCAAATAAGATCTCAAGTGTAAAGTAAACAAAGAACTAACAGTTCAAGTGATGCATACAGAAATGTTCGCCATTCTTATTAGTTTATCCACCAAAAAGGTAGTTGAGAGCATAAGATATTGTTGAAGGCAAGATTTAAATGATATAAACCTATCTCTAATAACTTAACTTTTTAGATCAAGTGGTTCGACAAGTAAAGAGTAAATTCCACATTGAATAAAGATAAAGTTGATCAAATAAGATGCAACCTTAAGTTTCACCAGGATATCATAAGAAGCAAAACATCATAATTCAAGTCTCGTTGCTACTCATATAGAAATTGTTAGGTGTTTTGGTTTGATGGAAAAAAATTGAATCCCTCCTTATTAGAGGTGTGTGTTTTGAAGACAAGATTTAAATGAACATGTGACTCTCTCTAAAAGCTCAAACTTTTAGATTAAGTAGTACAATATGTAGTATGAAATCAAAATGGCAAAATTTATAAATCATTTATAAATGGTCAAATTTCATTTTCAACCACATTCAAATGGACCCATAAGTACTATCTACTTATTTACCACTCATTTCTACGTATTTATAAATTAAACATGTTTATATATTATTCCAAAACACGGGCTGAATAATGTCACAACACCATCATGGTAAATACACTAGTATTGACCATCCAAAGCCACCATACAGAGTCCTAGCCAGGTATCTGGTTATGTTGGGGACATAACTTAACTGAGAATAAAAAATTGTTACAATTTTTTTTCACAATTGTCCTCTATGAATTTTAAACGAATATACACACTTTTGTGAGATTAATTATATTTGTCTCCTACCAATGAACATACCTTTTTTCTTTATGCACATTACGTTATTTTTTGTTTGTTAATCCCAGAAGTCCTAAATCGTGCACACACAGTGATATGTGTTTGTGTTTGTGTTTGTGTTTGTGTTTTTGTGTTTGTAGAGAGAGAAATTTGCTCCAAAAATAGAACTCTCTCTCTCAAGAAAACCATTAGAAAAACTGCGGTGAAATATGTAGAAGATCCCTTCAAGAAGTTGCACAATTCATCTTCTTACATCCCACAAAAAAAAATTCATTTTCCTTTGGCTTTTCTTTTCTTTATATATATATTTCCCTTTCTTGGGTTCTGCAGTTCTATTTTTCTGAGAAATTCAAAAGATGCGAGCTGCAAATTGGGAAACTTGTGAGAGAGATTAAAAATTACGTAAAGATTAAAAAGAATCTTAAAATTCCAGCTCAGCCACAACCACCATTTGGTCCTCACAGAGAATATCGTCTTTTACACGAATTTTGAACAGTAGAAGTATTCATATGCATGGTAAGGTATCACAATGAGGAAGGGATAGGAGAAACACGGACAGCTGTTATCAAATCCACTCATTTGCCTCATTTATTGTGTATAATCAGTAGCTGCATCAAATAATCATGTAAATGTCACATCACATCATATCATATCCAAGTATGTACCCAAGATTTCAAATTGATATTAGTCGTCAAACCACACAATTGTTACCTCTCATTCATGAAAGTAATAAAACAAGAAGCATACAAAAAATTACAGTAACAGAGTGATTTAAGAATGACTAACCATTTTATTCTCTGTGAATATGGCTGAATCGACCCCGTAGACCAAATAGATTTAGAAAATACCTACCCAACCATTATAGGGATCATTATTATGATTCAAGCAATATGAGATTCAAGAACAGCAATAGAGTTCAAGAGATGGAACATAAGGTAGGTAATAATTTGGAATGTAGCATGAACAACTACTAACATAGCTAACATCAACGGTACTCAAATCATACCGTGTCGTAACATTGATCTGAATCTCTGGGTGAGTGGAAATGGTATCTTTGCTGTAAAAGAAAAGAAGTTCAGTTGGCCTTGTCAATTTTGTTAGGGGATAGAGATGTGGATGAAAATATATCATGGACGAGACACAAAACATGTATGAACCATGGGGGCGTTTATTAATTTATAAAAGATATAAACGAAATGCAGAAAGTCAGAGCTCAATGGATCAGCTGGAAAAGCACATCACATCAATGAGAAGATTTAGAAATCCGAAGATTCAAATAGGTACAGAGAGAAATAAGCAAATAAAAAAAAAACAGACCTGCTACAAATCCGGAGAAGAAAAAGTTAGCCCATGCAAAAGCAAGTGTCTGTTCGGTAGAATGTAACAGATTAAGAATGTGAGATATTTCCCTCGAGAATGTTGACAACATTTAAGTAATAAAGCAAATGTAGCAGCACCTGAGGTATTATCATTGAAAGATTTTTTTACCATCATATCCATACCCATGTTCGGATCACTGAACATCTGTGCTTGTGCATTCTGAGCTTGGCTCTTGGGCACATACCATTTTCCTGTAATGCAACATCAAATGTTTCACTACTGAAAGTAATTGGAGCCTTGATGGTATGAAGCAAGTAACATTGGAACAACATGCAACTACAAGCTGATCTACAAAAGCGGATTCCTTAACGATACTGCCACATATAAAAAGACCTGCATCTTCTTGGTAATTATAAATGGGAGAAAGAAAGGATTAGATCCAAGGGAATTTTTATTTGATATAAGGACTGCATTTTGTGTATTCAAGAACTTAAAAGTGAATTGTGAACCTCTCGATTTTTGACGTTGATATGACAAAAACAGCCTGACGTTTCCTATAATAATAGTTGCCCAAATCCATCAATAAAAAGCATTGTGTTTAGGCTGATTGTTCGTGAATCTCACAATTAACTTGCAAACACTCAGTTGGAGTGGCACACGAAAATATCTAGCAAGTTCCTTTTGCATGGACTTTGTAGGTTTGAAATTCAAAGACTAAGAAAGTATGAATTCATAAATTCGCATTCGAGGTCGAAATCTCATCTTCTTGAATTAAATGTGAAAGCTCCTGCCAAAGAATATAACCTTTACTTATCATTCTTTAACATCTCTACCGTTCCAGCAAATGGCATGATCTCTTATACGTGCGTAGTTGCCTATATCTTTTTCTTTTATCATGCTGATCATTCTAACTGCCAAAACTAAACTAAAAGCTTCCAACTACTGCTCGTAGCTAGATTCTAACATTATGCTTTAGCCTTTAATTTTTTCTTTCTTTACATTCTTTGTTTATTTATGCATCCACAGAAAGCACAATTTTAAACTTTACAATCAACTAAGTTACAACATAACTTTAATGTAATAAAAAAAAAAAAATGAATAAAAATAGTTTCTGAAATAGAACGTACGAGAAAGAAACGATTTAGCTGGAATGAAATTCGCGGCAGTTGCCCTATCACTTAGCCTGAAAACGTGAAAAATTAAGCTAAGTAAAGGACAGCCATTATTAATATATAGTAGGAAAAAAAAAAAATACACCTAAATGCCTTAGGAAAGCGAAAGAACAAAAATAACCTAAAGACTCGGACCGTTCTTTGACAATTTGGCTTCGGCAACCTGAACCTGAAGGAGCGCATGAGCTTGGAGAAGAAGTAACGGAAGACTCAAACGAGTGCCATCGCCACTGATAGCGGTATCAACACCCAGTGTCTGATTGCTATATCCAATATCAAATCTTCCGCCATTAAGATTTTAGTTTAGAAAATGGATAAATTGATCGGTGCAAAAATGCTCCAGTTCTGAGTTCACGAGCGAGTGGGGAAAATTTGGGCAACTAGTCCTCGAACTTTGTCATTAATTAAAAGATTTTATACTAGAAATTGGTCATCTAGCAAGTTCATGCCTGTTAAGTCGGGTTCCCGGTTGAACCGGACAGGCCGGACCGGTTTTAATAACATTGAAGAAACTACTGTTAAACTTATTTGAGTTAATTTCACAAATGATCACTTAATTTACATGAAAATAATAAAACGGTCACTGAATTCTAAAAGTTACAGAAATAGTCACTGAATTTTAGGTCGATTTCAGAAATTGTCACTCAACTTAGTTTTAGGAGTTTTGTGCTTCAATTCAAACCTAAAGCACCAATAACACGTTGACATAAAAGATGAAGGACCTCAAGTACATATTGGCATATTGCACAAGGTTCATATTTCTCCTCACTCCCCAACCCCCAAACTCATTGCTGCAATATGCATACAAGCTTTAAATAACAAGAAGGCATGAAAATTGCAAACAATCTAATTAACTGAGAAAATAATTGATTGAAATTTTAGAAGACCAGAGTATGCATATATAGGCCCTTCATGGCACTCCAAATAAGCCACAACCAAATCTACTTATTTCAAATTCAAATTTTATCTTTTACTCAGTAACAATTTATGGCTCCTGCACTCTCAACAATTCTATCCGACTCGAGGGATATAAAAAATTTCGTTGTAGATGAAGGTCATGAAGTTAAAGGTCTTTAGATATTGGCCTTCAAATATTACCTAAGCAATATATTCAACCTACTCAATAACATATCTCTACCAGCACTATACTAACTAAGGAGTCCATTCCCGTCATTGACATGTCGAATTCGAATGAACAAACGGTAGCAGATATGATATGCATTGCAGCAGAGAAATGGGGTTTCTTCCATATTATCAATCATTGGATACCAGTGAAAGTGTTGAAAAATGTGAAAAATGCAACTCATAAGTTCTATGGATTACCAACTGAAGAAAAGAAGAAGTATTCGAAAGAGGAGACGGCTACAAATAATGTACGCTACGGTACAAGCTTTTCTCCTCAAGCAGAGAAGGCTCTGGAGTGGAAAGATTGGCTCAGCCTTTTCTATGTTTTTGATGAAGAGGTTGCTGCATTTTGGCCTTCCATCTGTAGGTTATAGTATGAAATTTTACGGCATTAATTTCCAATATGTGTGGCCGTATGTATATGTATGTATGTCATCATGCATGTTTACACGATAATAATAGCAAGGTAATTTTTATTCTCAATAAATTTGATTGGAAATATGAATCCCTTGCTAGCATAAATCTTTATATTTATTCTTTTAATTTCGGTTAGGCCATACATCTTCAACTTTGGTTTTCATCTCCCAAAGACAAATTAATTAACCATTTATCTCCTCGAGTTTTGGGGGATTTTAAGTGAGTTTTGCACTTGAAGTCCTCCATCTTTTATGTCAACGTGTTATTGGTGCTTTAGGTTTGAATTGAAATACAACACTCCTAAAACTAAGTTGAGTGACTATTTCTAAAACCGACCCAAAATTTAGTGACCATTTCTGCAACTTTTAAAATTTAATGACATATAAATTCAGTGATCATTTGTGAAATTAACCCAACTTATTTTATTATGTTATGATTTTTAAAAGGGTTATGCTACAAGTACCTAAGGGTTTACCTAATGTTTTACCAAATTGACACTTGACGGCCCCCTATTGGGGGGGCATGAGGGGGCCGCCAAGTGTCAATTCGGTAAAACATTAGGTAAAAAATTAGGTACGAATAGATTTATCCTTTTTAAAAGGCAATTAAATAATATTTGACTAACAATTTTAAATTTTAAACGTTATAAAATTGTTATTTTAATAATACATTAAGTAATTCAATACAATAAATTTATTCATGTTTTAATATAAGTAAAATTCGACTAGAAAATAATATTCCATGATGCCAACAATTTCAAATGTTTTATTTTCACAAATACTTCTATCCATTACAAAGATGTCAGGACATCAAGCTATGGCACAACTACAAAAGATTCCTGCCAAAACTCCTAGGATACATACTCATTCTGGTGTATATTTTTAACGAGCCTGTTCGGTACATTAAATTCACTTCTTCATTCTCTATCTTTCATGTCATCAAAAACAACTAGCTAGCTTTAAACCTCCGAATACCTGCAGAAAGTAGAACAACAGGTTTCAAATCTTTTTATGCACGTCAGCCTGTCCAAATGGCATATTACAACTAGAGCCGAGATGGAGGCACAGCACGGTGCACAGCCCCCTCACAATAGGGAGTGGGGTCCACGATTATTTTAATCGCAGGCCCCACCCCCTATTAGGGGTTGTTGTGCACGGTGCACAAACAGCAAAACTCTTATAACTTACACATCATTTCTTAAATAAATGCTGGCACGAAAGAATCTCCTGCATTTTCGAAGGAGAAATTCTTTCACATCCTAAAACATCCTGAAGCTTTGCATCGCAATGAATCACAGACGAATTCAGAGGATCCTATAAGCAGACAAACAAATAAATCAAGATATATAATATTCAGACTCAAGAGCATGTCAGATAGGGGAAACAACGAGTCATGAACGACTATCACACCAAAATCAACTGTCACAATAATAAAAATGAGTCATAATGGCCAGTAAGTTTGATGACTATCGTACCAAAATCAAGTGTCACTGCTCGTCACCCCAATACATGGAACAGACAAAATTAAGAAAAAAACTAGTTGTACATCATTAGTACACATCATTGTACACACTCCTCTCACATGAGAGGGGGCCCATGGTGATTAAAATATTCGCGGACCCCCTCTCATGTGAGAGGGATGTGTACCAATGATGTACACAAAGCCCCTCTCTAAAATTAAAGATGTAAAGAAAAATCCCTTTGAGTACCATTTATGAGACAAAGTTAAGAAAAAGGGGAAAAAAAATAAAAATAAAAAAATTCTCTTTCAATATGTTTCTTATTTTCCCAAGAACCTAAACTTTTCCCAGTATCTGCAAAATACTCCTTGAAAGAATTAAATGGGACTCAAAGAAATGAAAACAGATTGTCACCCTCAGCAAACGTTCTCTTGACTAGCATTACCCACCTCCAGCTTGTTAACCTTTATATAGTCCCACACACGTCCTAATGCCTCCGATACGAGCATTTCTCTTTGTTCAGTTCCAAAAAGGTTCGCAAGTTTTTTTGATAATACCACAGTAAAGCAACCAGATACAGTTTTTTCCTTTGGGGACTCTTCTTCAACCTTCAGCTTCTTAGCTTGACCTGATTCTTCTGCAAATATTTCAACCATAACTGTTAAGACATAGGATTAAGAAACACCGTATACGTGCACCCATGGTCATTTTACTTACTCATTGGATCGAGTGAAAAAATGTGCTTCGCAAGCAGCTTATTCATCTTGAACATATCAGTGCAGTCTGTTTCGAAAACCAATCTCAAGGCATCATCACAGATTATATTTCTTTTGTTACCTGGATCTTGAAGGTTGTGTTTCCTAATGTATGCCCATAACTGTTTTACAATCTGGATCAGAAAATAGCATCAGCTTTCCATGAAAATGGAGTATTACAGAATAGGACCAAGCTAATTCTACAGAATAAAGTGATATTAGAAATTGTCTTTAAATTAACAGCAGCTAGATCTGTCGACCCAAACCTCCGTCCTTGATATTGCTGGCCCACCAACAATGGTCTGTAGTTCAGGTGACACGCCACACGCTTTGTTCAGGCCCCCGGGACCACCTCGTCTTTTGGTACCAGTCAGAGTGCTGAAATAAAAATGTATAAGAGGCGCATCAAGTGCTGACCATGTCTTCACATATCTTGTTCCATTCAAGTGAACAAGGAGGTTCGTTCTCAGACAGGTCCCATATAAGCAAACTTCAGGTTTAAACATTAAGAAATAATAAGGCTTGGTTTGATTTTGTTATAAAGGCGGTAAAGCAAAGCTGCCAGCAGAACTAGCAAACGAAGAGCGAACCTCAAACTTACTTTAACAACCTTTGTTTTGGGGGGGGGGGGGGGGGGGGGGGGGGGGGGGGGGGGTGCTACGAAGCCATATTTGCAAAAAATAAAAAAAAAAAATTCGACGATTCGGTTAATACCCATGCACAATTGACCCAAACATCCAAAATAAAGCTAAACCCTCACCCAAATTGTAAAAGTCCAATAAACATCAACTTCATAGCATTAAAATGTGTGACAAGAAAACACCTTGCTTTTGGCATTTCAGAAGCATTTGCTGATAAATTCGGGGCATCATATCCACCTTTGGGCATCGCCTGACTGTATTGCACTTGCTGCTGCAGCGGCAGGGGCGGCGGAGAATGGTTGTGCTGGTGGTGGGATAGGTGCGTCTGCTGCTGAAGGACAACATGGGGATAAAGAACCTGTCGGGAATGATGATCATTAGGGAATTGAGGATGGGGTTGAGAGGCAAAATGGTATTTGGGAAAAGGGTGTGAGCGGTGGAGGAAAGTGATCTTGTCCCTGATGAAACCAGCTTTATGGGACAGGTCTAACCCTAGCTTTGCTTCCAGCTGCCGGACGATGCCGTTTAAGGAGGTGAGAGAGCCAGGTTTCGACTGACGGAGCAGTGTCTCCAAGCCTTCCGCTATTTCCTCGTCCGACACCATGGCTATGGACTTATGGTTCCGCCTAATGTATTTTTTAATATAAATTGTACGGACTCCCAAACGGCTATCTCAAAACGCTAGCTCACTATCTGCGGACGCTGTCTCCCTCCTCAGTCTCTCTTTATAAATACACAATTAGGGCGTGTTTGGCGCTACTTATTAAATCAGATAGGACTAATTATTTCTATTAAATTCTTATATTAGTTGCATTTCATTATTGCCCAAGTAAAATTAATTTGTGACTTGTGAGAATGTATTAAATCAGATAAAGAATATAGTAAAATCTCTGGAAAAATTAATAATGTTGAGATCGGGAAAATTGTCATTTGAGAAAAAATCATTAACTGATTTAGGGCGTATTTGACACTAATTGTTAAATCGGATAAGCTCTAATTTAATTCTATTAAATTCTTATCTGATGTTATTGCATATATTAATGTCCAAATAAAATTAATTTGGGGCTCCTATGTGTCTCTCCCCTCATTCTCTTTTTCGTCGCGTATTCAGGGTATGTTTGGCGCTACGTATTAAAGAGTATAAAGACGAATTTAATTTTATTAAATTCTTAGTGACGTTAGTTGCATATCAGTGATACCGAAATAAAGTTAATATAGGGCAAGTTATTAAACCGGATAAGGACTACATTAAACCCTCTGTAAAATATTAATGTTGAGATCGAAAAAATTTATTATTTGAGAATGGTTGTTAATTTAGTAATAAATGGATAATTTAATAATATATCTACGTGATGGTATTTCTAATCAATTTTATAAATTGTGGTGGTTGAATTGTCCTAATAAGATATAATGATGGAATCATCTATTAACGAAGAGGTTATTCAAGGGATACTAAATATGTCGACCAAAAATGATTTAGATGATCAGCTTTGCTATAATGTCTGCATGGTTGACATTCTAATTGACATCATACACACACATAAAGTGAATATTATTTTATTCACGCGGGATTCGCGCATCCATACGAGGACGGTGTCAATCTTACGGTCATCCAAGGTGGTCATTTAATATTTTTCTGGATTGATCTATTTGTACACCTTATGGTGTACCAAATAGATTACACCCCTCTCACATGGAGAGGGGTCCACAAATATTTTATTATGTGTGGGGTCCTCTCCATGTGAGGAGGGTGTAAGACTGTGTGTACATTATTATGTACACTCAGTATGATCCTATTTTTCTTAGATGATAAATGTGTTTTACAATTCGTTTCTCCAAAAGAAGCATTTCAAGTGCTGTAACTTTAAATAATCACATCTTACAAAATGAAAATAAATAAATTATACCCAATGCAGTATATGCATTGCAAAAAAAATAAAAAATAAAATTGATATGAGATTGAGTTCGATTTTTATACAAAGAAAAAAGCAAATAACATTAGAGTCGTATTTTCAAAAATAATAATAATAATTGAACAAATAAAAGTTGCCAATAAAAAAATTTCTTTTATATGTGTTATTAAATTTTACGTATTTAACAATTGAATCTAAAGGATTTTAAATAAAATTATTATCTTGTATATTTAGCGGATATTTTAGTATACAGGCTCGAGTTGAGATCCAAAATTTTTATTATTTAAGCGAGATTATTAATTTATCAACATTCGTTTATTGATATTTTATTTTAATTTAACTATATTAAATCTTTATCCAATATTAGCACATACGATTAATACCCGAATAAAAGTAAATTGGGTTGTTTGTCCTCCTTGGATAAATCACATAAATTTAATTCGCTAAATGAGGGGGATTTAGACTGGATTAATATTCACCATTTAAAAAAAATTAAAAAAAAATGTTGAATTGGAAGAAGTAAATTTACTTTAAAAGAACTAAAAAAATCCACTTTTGAGTAAAAGATGACTTGTGAATATGTATATAATCACTTATAAGTAAATAAAAATAAAAATCTCATTTTATAACTAAAATGTTATGTTAAAACAAATCACTTTAATCTTATTTCCTTCATTCCAATTTCCAATCCTCCTTCGCTAATCATATCCGTTCTAGCTCCTAATTATACAATGCACCAAACTTGTCCCCTGAGATTTCTTTATTTTTATTTGGGTTGCATTACCAAACATATCTAAACTTTCAATTTTGTCCAAATGTCATATTGAACTTTAAAAATGCTTTCCGTTCATCACTCGCTCTGATTCCATTTGTTGACTTCGACGGGACAACTTGCAAGACAGACAAAATTAGCACGTGGCACAAAATGAATGTTGAATTCTTCCAATCGGCTGCCCCACTTCATCAAATTGAGCTTTCGAAGTACAATTTTTCCTAAGTTTAAAAATATGCTTGTACCGCGGGGACTAGATCTGATCATATTAGGCTTTCAAAACTCAAGGGAAAATTTTGAAAAACAAAGAAATATCTCAAATCAGTAAGATAAATACATGTCCAAAATGTAAAAGCATTCTCAACGTCCAACATGCATCAGTCGGGGGAAAATGAGTTAAAGTTTACAATTTTTTTCCTTTTTCTTTTTACAATAGAGCGGAACATTTTTATTAAAAAAGTTCGTCACAATTTGTGAACAAAAGAAAGAGATGAATACAATCAACTTAGATACATATTACAATTAGTAGCAACATATTATCCGAAATCGGAACGAAACCTCCTACTCATAAATTTGACACATTTATTCGACAAATAATCGTGACATTTAATTTAAATCAATTCAACGCTCAGTATGTGTTTCACTAAGAGCATGGAGAGTTGATTATAACTACTTGAGATCTATAAGATATTAAGCGTTGGATTAACTTAAATTAAATGTCACAATTATATGTTAAATAAGTGTATCAAATTTATGAATATGAGGATCCGTTCCGATCCAAAATATCGAAAGAACTCTAGCATTGGGTGCAAAGAGAAAATCAGATTGGAGACTTTGAATAACCAACAAGGAGTCACGCTCAGAAATAACAAATCTCATAATCGTTAGCTATGGCAAATGGGAGTCCTTCCCGCGAGGCCAAAGCCTCCACAACATCCACGGGACAACAACCCACCATTTGTTTTTGAATTCCTGCTATCACTGAACCCGAATAGTCCCTTATTACGGCCTCAATTCCAAAATCCTATCGTTACTGTTCCTCCCGTTAAGCACCTCCTGATCCGTCATTAAGCCACTAGAAGCCTCATTCGGTGGGAATTGATCCCCATGCAATAGCTCACTACCACTAGTTCGTACTGTTTGGTTTTAATTGGTCATGTAGCTTACATATAAAATTAATTGTGGATTAAAAGCTACCCTAAAATTAGGGAAAGTGGAAATTACACATATCCAGGTTTTTAAAATGCACAATTAAAAAATCAGCTATCAAATTTATTTGTTCAAATATCAGGTATTACCAATCCCAACCACGCCACCCCACATTCACTACCCAAACCCTAATTAATTCACCCCCAAAAATCAGCTATCAAATTTATTTCTTAGGGAAAAATTCATATTTAAGATTAACTATGACTCATTTTAAAACTAAGAAATAAAGTTTAAAATTTTAAAAATCAGATATTATTAAATTCTATTTATGAAATTATTAATTAAAAAATATTTTATTAATGAAATATATTAAAGTCACAAATCTATACAATTGAATCACAAATTATCAAAATAATTGGTTACAAATTATTTATGGGTCACAGATCAAAAAATTTACAGGTTACAAAATTATTTTTCTGTCACAGATCACAAAATTTATAGGTCACAAAATATTATCAGTCACAGATCAAAAAATTTATAGGTCATAATTTATTCATCAATCACAAAATCACAAAAAAATTTCAACGGTCACAAATTATCAAATGAATCGATCACAAGTTAATAAATTGTGAGTCACAATCATATTTTTTTACATCACATATTATTTATTGATTACAAATTAATCCATTTATTGGTCACGATCAATCAAATAATTGGTCACATATTAACTAATTTATAATTACAATCAATCAAATAATTGATCACAAACACTCATCATTCCCCATCCCACCTCAACAATGATTCTGTTACACCACAGCTCGTCTGCCCCATCCCCTACCACTCCACAACCGCAACCCCACCAATAATGGTCAACAATATGTCACCAATAACTACCTTCATCGCCTATATCAACAAAAATCGTCGCAACTGCCAGTCTAACAAAATCACCGCCACCTCCACCTCCACCTCCACCTCTATATCTGACAGTCACACCACTACTAGATCTAACAACACCACCGTCAAATCTATCCCAATAGTTCCACCGTCAATCCAACAAAATCCACCTCCACCACCATCTCCACCAACAAAAATCATAGTAAAAAACATGTAAACCACCACCATGACCATTTACTGCGCGAGGGGCCTCGACGAGAGACTTCTCTACTCAGCGACATCATCATCACTGCGGGCGGCGCTGCAGCGGAGAAGCTTTGCTAACCCTACGAGCGACACTGCGTAGAGAAGCCTCGCCTTCGACGATGCACGACTTCGTGCAGTGCTGCTTTGGCGTCTGGGAGTTTGGCGGCCACGGTGAGGTAGAGAGAATAAGAGGTAGACTAGAGTAGAGAGAATGGATGAAAGAGGAGGAAGAAAATGAATATTATGGTTTGGGGTTTGAGAATTTAATTTTATAATATTATTATTTAATATTAAAATATTGTCTAATCATCTGATTTTTGTATATATAAACTATAATTTTGATTTTTAAAATGCAATCTTTTAAAGTATGGCTCTATGTAATTTTCATTTAAGATTAAGTCAATTTAAAGTGATCTAATAAAGATTTAAAATTATTGTACTTTGGGCATCTAATTAAAATATGGACACAAATATGTGTAGAGACCAATTCCTTTAATATTGTATTTCGCGATGGGCCCAAATACTTATGGATAAATATATATATAGGGCTATTGTCCTCAAATCCTACATTTCATTCTTTGTGTCATCCCATCAACACAGCTATTTCAAGAGAAAGTGTATTGAGGAAAATTAAAACACCCGCAATCAAGAATCAAGATCAAAAAGCCATAATTAAGAACGCAGAATTAAAGATCCAGAATTAAGATCTAGTAATAAATAATCAATCACAATAAATTAAGGTATGTTTCGCATTTAATTATTCTCTTTGTGATTTGATTTGAAGATCTTGGAAATATGGACAGAGTTTTCAAGTTCCTAAGATTTAAAACTTTTAAAATCTAACACATACTTTGTGTAAGGAAGGAAAATTGAGGCCATCACATCTCTCGTATCAATAAGTCGAGCTCCATTTTTTATAGTTCCCCAAAGCCCAATTGCTTTCTATACTTCTTTCGACTCCTAAGAAGAAGAAGAAAATTAGCATGGCTAATTGACTCTACTACCCCATATCTAAAACATAGATCGATCATTGGATCCCTTCTTATGGTGCCGCAAATTACAATTTGTAGGCAAAGGATTATGAAATACTCTCCAAATGAAGATGCTTATCTTTGGAGGCAGTCATAGCCGCCACATTTCGTTCCACCAACCTATTAGAGAGTTTCTATTCGGCCCATTATACCTCGATGTCGCCTCCTGCAAGTATTATATCCTATTAAGAGATAAAATTTCATATCGAAAAAGATGAAAACATAAACTATCTTATAAGAATTTGTGTTACTCCTATTAATAGGATTGACATTTCAAAATAAAACTCAAGTCTTAATATAGTATCAATGCACCTTAAACTCCAACGAGTAATTCAATTAGAATAAAACCCAAAAATGAATACAAAAATTTCAAGATTGACTTGTTCAAATAAGTCACCATCTCGTGTAGGCATGTTAATGGATGAAATCTAACATCGAATAAATGAAAACATAAATCACTTTATAAATGTTTGAACTATTACTTTTAATAAGGTTGACATTTTAAGATATAACTCCAAGTCTTAATCGAATTTGATAAAAGTTGATGAAATGTAGTGTTGAAAAGTTTATAAAAATTATGAATTTCGTGAAATAAATATTAAAAATGACAGGACAAACAAGGGATTAATGGTGTAGACATCATTCTTCTTAAAGTGCCATATTAACCTTCAATTTTTTAATCTACTGATGCGCAGTTTGGTCAATTGACGCCAACCAAGTTTTAAACCAATCTATCAGCTTGGTCAAATTTTTAAACTACCCTAATTTGATAAACCAATCTATCAGTCATCAGTCATAGTTCATCTTTCATACTTTATACACTAAACTTTCTTCACTTCTCAAACGTTGAAAGCCAAAACTCTCTGCAAAATCATCAATTTATCGTAATTTTGTTGGTATTTGAACTTATAGTTAGATATGTATAGTTTGTTTTGTTTTGTTTTATTGCCAATAAACTAGAAAGATATTCTATAACCCCGTTTGGCCCCGTTTTTTAAAATTATAATGAGTCGAATAATATTTTTTTGAATAATGGGTAGTTGAAAAAGAATGAAAATTTTTCGATTTACGTATAATATTATTTTAGAGAAAATTGTACGATTGAAAATAGGAGAAACAAAAATGAAATTTAATTTAACGAGGCCAAACAAACTGGTAAGTTATATTGAACCAAAAGAAATCGAGGTTTAAAACTAAACCAAATCATTATGTTTAATTTTGAATTTTTGTCAAACAGTTTAATTTAGCTTTTGTATTATTTTGATTCCTTAGATAATTATTTATCTCTAACACTCATTTTCAATCACATTCTAAAAATAATAATCATTTTTCAAGTTTCTTTATAATATTTTTTTATGCACAAATTCACCATATTTTTTTTAAAGAATTGTTTCCCAAAATATCTTTATCAAACAAGCGCACAGTTTAGTTTAGATTGAAGTTTTTCTCGAACTTTAAAATAATTTGATTTAAGAATATGGCAAAAACCGTCCTAAATTTATTGATTACACTTTTAAATCCTGTTTGACATCCATTAAATCAAAATAAATATTTTTCTTAAATTCATTTTTAATCATATATTTACATAATAAAATATTTTGTATATAAATTTTTTTTTAAATTTTTTTTAATTTTTTAACCACACATTCTCTAAAAAATCACTATTTCAAAACTCATTTTTCCTCAAAAAAAAAAAAAAAATTCATTTTAATCAATGTCAAATGGGGTAGTTTATATAACTTGTCCTTAGGCTGTGAAGCCCATTTCACTGTATTGTTTAAAATGAAATTTTCATATCTAAGAGATTAAATATGATTTATTTCAAAACTAAGAAACAAGATTTAAAACTTCAAAAATCAAATATTAATTAAAATTTATTTATGAAATAATTAATTATATATATATTATTAATTAAATATATTAAGGTCACAATTCTATATTATTTGGTCACGAATTATCGAGTTAATTGGTCACAAATTACACGAATCAAAATTTTTATAGATCATGAATTATTTTATGGTCATAGAACAAAAAATTTATCGATCACAATTTATTCATCGATCACAAATTTTATAAGTCACGATTCAAATTTTTAGGTCACATTATTTCTTGATCACAAGTTATCGATCGCGTATTATTTATTGGTCAAAAAATGTCAAATTTATTAATCACATATTATTTATTGATCACAAATGAACCAATTTATTGGTTACAATCAACCAATGAACCAAATAAATGGTGGCAAACACCGCCACCCAATGTCGTCTCACCCACAACCATGCCAAACCACCATCGTCGACCACCACCACTACCCTCATCGCCACCGCCAGATCTACCACCAAGGCCAATACCACCAACAAAAAAATCATCACAAACCCTACACCACCCAAAATATGAAAAATCATAACAACCGCACTAGCATCACCATCAGCCTACCAAAGGGTCTTCCCACCGTCAAGGTCCCTAGCATCACTCCATCGCACGCGGCTTCAACTGCTATGAATTATCGAGTTGCACCATAGAGCCACTGCCGCCGCCGCCCACTGTGACACCACGTATTTTTCATGTATTATCATCCCCATCTAGATTAATTTTATTAAGATTGCATTTATTGTTTATTAATAAAATTATCTTCTACGTGACTAATTATATATTTTACAGTGGAATGTGCCTTGGACATTCAAGATGATCGGCGTACCTACTAATTTAAGTTTAATATATTTACGATTTTATTATGTTTAGATTAAATTATATTATATATTTCTTTCATTTTGGACTTCTTGGATGAAAACTAGGTATCGAGTTATAATAACATCTTTCTAGAAAAGTTTATTTTTGGATTATTTAATTTGAAAAATTATTATTGAACAACAAAATTGAAAATTTAGTAAACCAGTGGATAAGTTAACAGGAAATAAAATAGGGATCTCATGAATTAATTCATTTAAATCATGCCTAATTAAACGTCATTAGGTTCAAGAATCAAGATTCTACCTTATTAGAACTCTTTATAAATTGGCTAGCATTTCTCTGATGTCAAACGTATCTGCTTCTTCACCATCAGCCAGGCCATAAGATATGTATCACAATTTATTTTGGTTACACATCTTATGGTTTGTTTGGTGGTTAATAATATGATGAACCTACTGCAAAATATTAGTGAGTTAAGTGGAGTAGAATTTGAATCTTACAAGAAATTGTCGTAAGTTATTGCTGATAAAATGAAATCGTTAGTTAATATAATTGGCTATGGAAATGGGGATTTGATATATCGCCATTCCTGTTGTTTACTGCATAATTTGAAGCTTTACTTTAATGCTTTACGCGTCCCCAGAAAACGAGATTGGAGACCAAGTAAAAAGGTTGCTCACAGTAATTAATTCGTGTATTTTCTCTTGCACAGCTTTAAATTTATATATGTTGATGTTTCTTCCTAGTTATTCAAAATATATATTAATAAATAAAGAATTTGGTGTGTTTGATGGAGATTATTAAGGAAATAATGTATTTTAAATAGTGATATGATGGAATTGTATGGATGAAAAAGCAGGAAAAGTGTTTGATGTGATAGAAAATATTATTTTATTGAAGAATGTGTAGTTAAAAATGAGATTGTGGCTCAAACGGGCGAGTATGTTGAAATTACTAAATAAGTCGCAATAGCTTAAGATTCTTGGCACGTTGATCTTGTTGACGACTATGGACATGTCCACTTGTTATCTAAAAAGTAAATTGTTAAGCGTTCCAAGTAAGTAAACCTCACATTGTCTTCATGCACATGTTACACTATTAAATGTATAAATGTGTTACCTAAATTTGCTATTATATGATTTGGATATTTGATTATTACGTTTTATATTATTAATGCTTCTTATGACATATTCATGCATGTCAATGCATCTATAAGTATACATGAAATTTTAAGGAATAAAATATTTCCAAATGTCATGACTCATTGAATGTTTTAAAAAGTTATGTATCCCGAATGTTTTTATTACGAAGTGTATGTCTATTGTTGTGAAAGGTGTGAGTGGGAAATGGGGCAAGGGGGACCGGTGCATTCGACCAATGTTCAATATTCAATGATAATGTTAATGTCAATGTTAACTGTTTTGCGGTACTATGGTAGGACTCGATCGGAATTCAAATAATAATTGCTCAATACATTCCGATTGGCTAGGCGATATACCAAGTAAGTTCACCACGTAAATTTTGAGTTTTTAAATAAATGAAAGAAATGAGATACATATATTAAGAAATGCTTTTTAGTTTAAAGGAATTCATATGCATATCATAAGCACACATCATATGCATGATATACATGATGTTTGCTTAATGAGCGTTAGCTCATTCTATGTTATCCCTCCCTATTTTAGGAATAAGAAAGATAAGATGATTCGAGACGACTACTTGTGCGATGAACTTAGTACTAATACATTTAAATATCGACTTCTTTTAGAAATTAAAGTTAACATTTAATTTTTTTTATTTAAGTTCAAAAGTCTCTACAATTTATGTTCACAAATGAAGTCAATGATGTTCATTATATTAAAAAATAAAATAAAAAATCCCACACCAAACCCCCCAATAATATAATACCAAAATATGAAAACCACCACCACCATTCCAACAACCAAAACCAAAACCAAAACCAAAACCAACATCTCACCGCCACCAACAGTCGAGGTCCCTAGCTTCACTTCGCTAACGCTGCACCATCCTTGTCAAACTATAGCAACAATAGAGATGACGGAGCTACGCATCGAAGCTCAAAGGTGGTCTCCAATGACGACGATGTCTGAGGGAAAGGAGTAAAGAGAAAAGAAAAGAGAGAACGGAGAGCAGAGAGAGAATAATTTAGGATTTTTAATGGGGTGTATTGGGTAGGGGGTGTGTATATAATTTAATTTATAATATTTGAATTAATATCTAATTTTTGTATAAATAAACTTTATATCTGATTTTTTAAGTTTGATCTAAAAAAAATTCGGTGTTGTGTAATTTCCACTTCTTTAAATTTTGGGCTCTTTAGGCATGGTGGGTGCCTATAATGGTTAGGGATAACTGATAAGTTAGCTCTTGGAGTTAATTTCGCAAATGATCACTGAACTTTGTGCAAATTTTTAGGATGGTCCTTAAAGCGTTTTTCTGATAATTTTAGTTGTTCAAACTAATTAACATACAAAAATAATCGCTTAATTAGTAGAAGTAACATTCAATCTTACATCTCTCGTAAAAGGCCAAGTTGGTTAGTTGATTGAATTCCCTTGCCACTCGAAAAAATAGTTGTGAAGTTATTTTCACAAATGGACACTTTAGATTTATTCAAATTTTAAGTTGGTTCTTAAAAGTGTTTTATCTAACTCATTTAGTCACAAAAAATAAAAAATAAAAGTCCAAACGCCAATAATTTTGCTAGTGAAAGTAACGTCAAATCTGATATGGGGCCCTTTAAATGTTTGCATGGACAAGCGAGTGTTAAATACAAGTCGTCAAGCCCAATTGCTGTTAATATTTCCAAAATTCAAATTACATTTAATAATTAAAAATAATATCTATCAAACATTTAAAATAGATTTATAGGAACTTTATACATTTTTTCAAATTTTCCAATAAGAAGATAAATTTCAAATATAAATACTAAATGGTAAATAGATAGAAAATTTTTATTTGTTCAAGATTTCAAGCGATTGTTTTAAATTTATGACAAACGAAGTGAAAAAAATCAGACTTTGAGTTTTAAGTTTTAAAAAAATGTAAAGTTTAAAAAAAAAGAAGAAGATAATAATGCACTCCTAATCACGCTTAGACGACGGTGAATGACAATCAGTGACCGCTAAATAAAGCGTCGAGTCATTTGGTTTTGCGTTTCCGCCACGCATTGCTTTTTAGAAGAGTGCATTAGCTATATAAACTATGTCATCGAAATTTTTTAACAAATTTTCGAGCTGAACTTTTACATCCCACCATACTCTCTGATTATGTTTATCTATTAATTAATAAATCATCATTAAAAACACCAGCAAACGGTAGTAATTAATCATGCGTCATAATTAAAAAAACCTACAAAATATACTAGCGGTTAGACTGAAATGGAAATAATTCCAATGGGTCCAATTAATTATTTCGATCATTTCCTGATAAAGAAATAAGAACATGCAAAGATAAACTATTTAATGTATTAAAAAAAAACCTCAACACTACACAGTTTTCATAAAAATTACTATTATTTTAACAATAATTCAAAAGCAAAATAAATGAATTCGAAACACCTCAATGTAACTTTTCAGATAGTAGAAAAAATCACACACTTCTCAAATGGCAATTAAATCATTATTTTCTGGTAAAATTTTTTAGCATAATGTTCTGATGCAATAAACAAGTGTTACTAGGAACAAAAATGTAGCTCGTAGTCCTTAGAGCACATCTTCAAGTGGTAAAAGGGAAATGTGGAAAAATTCAATTTTGTTTTAGGCTGCCGCGTCAAGAGTTCGAATCCTAAAATATGAATTTGGCTCTTGGGTAAGTGCAAGTGTACAAGCAGCCTTCCACCATTTACCCTTGAAGACATAACTTGTGATTTACCTCATTCACTAAGACCCAAGATAGGACAGGTGGGAGCGTCAATAATGGGGCGTAATCCAAAAAAAATGCGGCTAGTAATTAAATTTTGCAAGCTTCGATCACTGACTATTTAGTCACTTCTGACCGCCTTATTTTGTCATCAGTAATTCAAGTCGACATCATTAGGAGATAGTAACAATATTTTGACTTTCGTCTAATTTACCAAGCATACATAAATGTACTTTTCTAAAATATTCGTTTAGGCTTTATCTAGGGGGTGTATTTAATTGGGTTGATGGACTTTTTTTTAAGTGGTGATATCTGTGGATTTCGTAATTTTTTTATAAATTTGTATAGAATTAGTGGAAGTTCTTCGTAGACTTCTATAGATTTTCTTTTTAAAACTTGTGTAGACATTTGTAGAATTAAAAAAAAAAAAATTAAAGACATTTATTTGAAATAAAATTCACGTGGATCCATTAAATAATGTGAAATTATCACATAAGATGTTGTAGTTCCCATAATTTCTCTTCCATTTTCCCTCCTCATATAATCAAAAATTATTTTAAAAATAATAAAAAATTATTCCTTAAATAAATTAATAATAATCAAAATTATAGGTATATATGATAAAAAATAAATTTAATATTCAAAATTAGTAGTATAATATACGTTTAAAAATAAATAAAAATCAATCTATTTAAATTTGTCTTATAAAATTTTATAATTTAATAAAAAAATAGACATTTTTCACAAAAGAAAAAAAAAATAATCATGCTTCTAATGTTCGTAGAAGGAAAAATAAAAAAAATTATGAAAGTCTTCCAAAATCTCGTAACTAATGAGAGACAAATTTTGAAATTTTATATGAGTACTTTTCGCTTAAAGATTAGTAATCCAGAGACTTTTCTAGAAGTCATTAAAATTTAAATACTTCAAAATTTATAGAGACTTCTAAAAAGTTTCAATTGAATACATCGAAACTTTAAAAGTTTATAAAAGTCTTAATTGAATACATTGTAACTTTTAAAGGCTTTTTAAAAATCTATAAAAGTTTCAATTATATACATAAATACTTTTAAAGAGTTTCAAAAAGTCTACATTAAATGCTCCTAAATTTTTTTAATTTCAAAAAATCATTAAAAGTCTCAATTAAATATGGTGCCCTAAGGTTCACCTACATGCGAAGTTTGACCTTGTTATTTAGGCAAGTTTTATATATATATTTTTTATGTCAAATAAAAAAAGTTTAAAACTTGACATTATTGCCTCATTATGCTTGACGTTCGAATAAACGTTTAATCACGTGAATTGTAAGCAACGGACCAACTGTGGGTCATCTCATTAACCAATCAGAAACGGTCAAACCAATGTGATCTCCACTTTTCTTCCACACGCAATACAAAAATTCACAAGCCCGGATCACCACATGACCATTTCTTTCTATTCCCTCAAATTCTCCACAACTCTCTTCTTTTTTGGTATCTACTGAGTCTTTCCCTTTGGTATTTCACTATCCTTCTTGGATTCTTTAACTTAAAAAAATATATAGTTTACCCATTTGTGTTTCTTTAAATATAAAACAGATTCTTCTTGATCTTCCTTGCTTTTTTCTTGATATTCGCGTTCCTTTTAGTTTCATCATTCTTTTTCAGAGAGAACTGCGAAGGAATTTGAAGTACATTTTATTCTTCTGCCGAATGTACTGTAATTGTTGATGTCTTCGGCTGTTGGCTTGGCTTCAACTTCCAAGAACATGGGGTTTGACGAAAATAAGGTTGATGACAAAGAGGGCGCCCCTGTTTCTGAAACCAATGTAACATGTTCGGCTCATGTCGACCCTGTGGTGGAGCCTGAAACTGAGGATGAAGATGATGAAGATGTAGAAGGGAAAATACAGCTGGGTCCTAAGTGCACTCTCAAAGAGCTATCGGAAAAGGATAAGGTTCGTCTTTTCCTGGGAATGTCCATTTTTTCTTTCTTTCTTTTTTTCCTGATTTTTGGAAAATTTAATTTTAGGAGGATGAGAGTTTGAGAAGGTGGAAAGAACAACTTCTTGGTAGTGTGGATATCAATTCTGCAGAAGGTACTCATTTTCTTGTTAAAGTTTTTCATTGATATTGATCCATCGTAGATAAATAATGAAGAGATTATGTTATAGATTTCGAATAGTAGCTCTGATATTTGTGTTTTGACGTTGTGAACTCACTGTCGAATTATAGAAACTCTTGATCCAGAAGTTAAGATCTTGAGCCTCGCAATAAAATCCCCCGGGAGGCCTGATATTTTTATTCTAGTCCCCGAGGCTGGAAACCCCAAAGGCCCGTGGTTTACATTGAAAGAGGGAAGTCGATACAGCCTTAAATTCACTTTCCAGGTTAGCAACAACATTGTATCAGGCCTCAAGTACAGGAACACGGTTTGGAAATCTGGCATCAAAGGTTGTTTACCCTCTACTTCTGTATGTTAATAAATTAATATCCAACAATCAGATATTTTGAGTTTCTTATGACTAAAATTCTATGTTTGCACAAATCTTGTCAACAGTTGACAACACAAGAGAAATGATCGGAACTTTCAGTCCTCGGTCTGAGCCTTACACTCATGAAATGCCGGAAGAGACAACCCCTTCTGGAATTTTTGCGAGAGGATCATATTCAGCTAAAACACAGGTAAATATTACTTTTTTCCTATCTTTTCCTTGTACATCGCATTTAATTTGCTTCAGCAGACGATTAACAAATGAGACCTTTTCACGCATTACAATTTCTCATCTAAATACAGAGGGACGGCGTCTCTTAATTGTTCTGGGTAAGGAATAGCCCCAGACATGAATTCTCTTCACCTGTCAACGAATTCCTAGAATTTTAGGGGGGACAGGAACTGTAATTATTTCAACCTGTAGTCCAAACTCGTTAGAATGTGAAAAAATTTCTCCTTTCCTCGCACTTTTCTTCATTTATAATATGCCAAAATAGCATATTAGTATCCTTGATCTCTCCTCTTTTCTTTGCACAGTTCCTTGACGACGATAACAGGTGCTACTTGGGGATGACTTATACATTTGACATCAGGAAAGATTGGCAATCCACAAAAAAATGAGACTTAATGTTTTAAAGTGTTGTTTCTTTGCCCACACCCCACCCCACCCCACCCCATGAATGTATCTCATTTTTTGTTTCGAGTTTTTATGTCAATTGTTGTGATTTGCATTGTGATGATTGAAGACAGCGATAAGAGAAAACAAAGATTCTTGCATAATATTGATTATTAAGACAAGGAAAACCGGTAATTGTAACAGTTATTTTGGAGTGTAATGCTATTATGCTATACCGTCCTGTTTAAAAGTTTGGCTGGTATTCTTTTGCTTTTGCTCTTGTTCTTGCCTTTTCCTTTTCTTCTCTCTCTCTCTCTCTCTCTCTCTCTCTCTATTTGACCAACAGAAACCTTGGCTGTGGCCAGAGGCCCAGAAATGGTTGTAGCCTTTTACAAACAAGAACCCATATAAGAAATTGCGCACATATCAGCATATATATATATATATATATAACCTCACCCATCATTTCTATAATTTCCATAGTATGTTTGGCTATATACATGTATGTGTTATGCCTTAAGTTCAATTAACTTTGGATATAAACAATTTTAATATATAATTGATACAATTTTACAATAGATCTATTATTAATTTGTTAATCACAAAGAGTTGTGATTGTCAAATACAAATTACAAATGACTGAATCTTAAATCATCCATGATCGTAAGTAATAATGAAATACGGATACCGTTATTATGGATAGACCATCATGTATAACATTTCTTACATATAAAGTAAGTGGTTGATCTTACAAGTTAAAGTGTGTTGACACTTAAATGAACACGTGGATGTTTTGTAATAAAACAAAATATTGGAGACTCACTTGGGAGATTCGACATGGATAACTATCGAAGTGTCTGTGGTTAATCTCTAACGTTCGGTAGTAAAATTGGTTATTTGACTAGAGGTCATCATAGTGTCTTATATAAGGACAATCATATTTTGGTGATGTTGAATATTGCTCTACCAATGGCCGCTAATACGATATCGTTTGAGTGTGTCAAGAATCATATGAAAGTTGTAAGTGATCAATAAATGATTCAGCACTTTTAAATAGTGAGATATTATGATCTACATTTCATTTAGTTAAGTTAATAAATCATTGATCAAGTGTACTTATAAGTCGAAAGGATTATAGTTTTACGATAAACGAACAAATTTAATTTTTGTTATACCACATGACATTTTATGTCACGTGTATTGCAATGACATTGCTAGATATCAATATGGGATATCGAATGTAAGTTGGTAATAAATTAAAAGGGGGGCATTTTAATTTATTAATTTTGATTAGATCAAAATAATAATTCACGTCGTTGGACATCGTAATTGTAAACATAATGACACACACAAAAAGAGAACTAGATTAATGATATTTACTAATTAATTAATTGACAAGTGTTGGATAATTAATTAATTGGGTTGCTTGTTAATAAGTGAGACTTAGTTAATCTGATTAGTTAATTCATTGATCAAATTTAATTAATTGAATTAAATAAATATTGAACTGGATTAAGTTAAAAGATGGGTCAAGCCCGTTTTGACTGATATAGACTACTAAGGTTTGAAAAATTGTAGAGAGAATACAATTCATATTTTTGCTAGCACAAAAAAAAAAAATCATAATTCTATCAATCTTGTTTTCTGTGTGAATTTTCATTGGAAGCTAAACAATTGGACAACTGTGGATTGCAGATCGTGATTGTTCAAGTTCAAGAAAAGTAAATGAGTTTGCAAAATTCAACAAAGGTATAATTTATATCACAAATTTTCATCTAAACACAAAATAGATCTTTGATGAGAATTGAAATTTATTTTATTTTTCGCTATGCATAAGTAAATTCCCAACAATACATACCGGATTCGTGCTACTAATTTGATCATGTCGAAAAAATTTCTACTACTCCTGAAATGCTCAGTTCTCCTTACTATTTTTTAACTCACACATATATCAATAGTCGGAACCTATATGTACCTGGGATTCAAATTATTGATGAATAATGCACATGTCAATTAACAGTGGCAGGGAATACTGAGTCCAATAATCGAGAGTACTAAATTTTTTCTCGATGATGTGACTCCTTACTCATAGCCATAGAGTGAAATTCTTTTTCCTTGTAGTTGTTAGTATCTATCGAAACTTGACAATTAGCCTCTGATTGGTAGTCATGTTGGAAAAAAAAAATGTATCTTTAAATAGTTGATTGATGAAGAATGTGTGATTAAAAATTAAAAGTGTTTTTGATAGGCATTATTTGAGAAAAATGAATTTTGAAATAGTGATATGATGGAAAATGTGTGGTTAAAAAAGAAGGAAAAGTTATTGATGTGATAGAAAATATTATTTTATTGAAGAATGTGTGGTTGAAAATGAGTAGAAGAATGAGAATGAGAATTAAAATGGGAATCAAACAGGAAGAAAATTTTTTGAATTTGCGTGTAATATTATTTTATTGAAAAATATGTGGTTGAGAATAAGAGAGAAAAATACATTTTGAAAAAAATGACTACCAAACAAGGGCTTAATATCCAACTGTGTAATAGTCATCGATTTCTTTCATCTGACTTTTAGAGCCTGTTTGGGAGGAATTTTGAGAATCAATTCTCATTTTCAACTACATATTCTTCCATAAAATAATATTTTTCATCACATCAATAACTTTTTCTTCTTTTTCAACCATCCATTTCCCATCATATCACTATTTAAAAATCAATTCTTACTCCAAAAATCACTCTCAAACAACCTCCTAATGTACCCTAACGCGTTTTAAATAGCTGGACCAGTACTTCACTTTCAATATAAATTGTATAAAGTAATGCGACTTCATTTGAAATTGGAGGAAGCTGGAGCAACCTAACACTTTTTAAATGGCTGGGCCTTAGGCTAACGTACACTTCTACGTTTTAAGCACACTATCACGACACTTGACTTTCAATATAAATTGTACGTACACTAACACATTTTAAATGGCTGGTCCTGGTCATCAGGCTACATGCATATGCATACATTGGATTTCTTGCATTGGGTGTGAGAAAATACTCAAATAGAATTTATTTTTGTATAATTTCCATTTCTAAAAATTATTCTTTATAAATCTGTCATTAATTTGCATTGTAAGTAAATGAGAAAGTGAATAGGGATGTAACAGACTTCCCTAACTGCATTTGGTGACCAACTAAAAATTCGTGTCAACTTCCCCCCAGGGCACATCTTCAAGTGATGAATGGAGAAAGTGGAAAAAATCTAGCCTAACTTACAACTGTCGGATAAGGGTTCGAATTCTGAAATATAGATGAGACATTTGGTAAGTGAGAGTTAAAGGACAACTTCCACCTTACACTCTTGGAAGCATAACCTACGATTTATCATTCCACCAAAATTCAAGACGGGACAGGTGAGAGAATCAATAATGGGACGTAATAAAAAAAAAAAATATTCGTGTCAACTTAAAAAAGAAAATAGAAAAAGGTGTCAGCAAGCAGTACACCCAGCCAAAAAAGGGTTGGCGGTGATAGGGCGTCAAATTTTTTTATTGTTTGATGTGAATTAAATATATAATTAAAATTAATTTAATTAATATTAAATTTTAATCTCTATCAATCAAGACTAAAATGAGCCATCCAGAGGCCGGCTCATGCAGAGAGTCAAGCCAATTAAGAGCACTTTTCCCCTAACTTTTCAAATATTGCTGCTGCCACTTCAAATATTTCAAATCGTAACATTAGAGATCTGATTGAACGATTTCCATTCCATATGTTGTTAATGGACTTAAAAATTTAATTTTGATTACATTTTACTCGATTTTAAAAAGGCAAAAGAGTGATTTAATATTTTCCCCATAAAATAATTTAAAACTATTAATAAACCTTTTCCTTTTTTATTTCATTTTTCCATTTAATGCTTTTACTTCCCTATTTATTTTATTTTTTTCGTTTTTGATTTAAAATTTTAATTATTTTAAGAAAAAAAACATTACATTACTATTTTGACCTTTTAAAATTGAGTAAAATATAATCAAAATTAATTTTTTGAGTGAACTAACGACAGATTAAATTAAGTCCCCGTTTGGTTCCCATTTTTTCATCATAAAAATGAAAAATATGATCGTTATTCATCACATTCAGCCACCATATTTAATTTTATATATCTTATGTGAGACCCATAACAACTATATTTTTCATTCTCATTTTACCAAAAAATGTGTATCAAACGGAGTCCAAGACAATCCATTGGGACCTCATCAGTTACGATTTGAAAGACTTGGAATGACGACTACAACATTTGAAATGTTATGAAAAAGCCTGCTTGAAAATTTTGGGTCTCAGCTGCAATTATCCCTATTATTTAGGGCATTCATAAACATTTGTTATTTATTTCAATATTCAGGTTCTTCTACAATTCTACGTACTCAAAAACCATTTGAAACAAAGAACAAATTGAATAATTTCACATATTCTGGAAGATAGAATACAGATAAATAAATTCATATGTTAAATTTTTTATATTTAATCATTTTTTAAGAATAAATAAATAAATAAAAATATTTAACCTTCTAAAAAGTTCAGAGAAATTAATCAAGTTGTGAGAAAATGATGTATGCACCTATAGACGCATACTGCTGGAAAGTCTAGGCAGTGAGCCTGGAAAGTGCAATCAATGGTAATTCATTGATTGATTTCAGAGAATGGTCTCTTAAAACGGCTAACTCCTCTGCCGTTTCATTCTACTTCCATTCTCCTATACATATTACATACCCAATCGAATTGAACCAAAATAAAAACTGGAGAAAAATGTAAGAAGTTCGGTAAGCAGATTTGTCGATGAAAAGAAACAACAACCGGCCAGTAAACTTCTAAAAAATTATTGCTATGGCTACAGCCGCATTGGCAGATCAAGAACTAAGGGTATTCAGTATTTAACCCTTTCTTGGAGTACATGTAGCCCTGTTTATTAACATACAAAAAATAAAAGAGATATTTATAATCAAATGAAATTCACATATAGCTTTGGATTTGTAGTAGTTATAAAAGAACGAGGACGCAGCAGCCAGCAGAAATTGAAAGAGTGTAGGTGAAGATCTTAGCATATGGTGGCTGGTTTATATATTGTTAGGGTTTTCGTACACTACTGGGCCGTATCCAGGCTTCATCGTCCCTCTGAATGCTCAAGCCCAAAACTTTTATTTTAATTTTACGAAAATATTGGTACATTTAGAGATAGTGGAATCACTTTTAAAAATTCAGATACAAAGTTTAATTAATGATAAATTAGATATTATAAATTGAGAAAATCACATAACATCTACATATAAGAATTATTTTTCAAAATTAACAAATTTATCAAATTATTTCAAAAATCAGGTGCTAAATAAATTTATTAAATATTAAATTATAATATAATATATATTAATTATTTCTACCTCATATCATCTCACACACTCCATTCTATCACCCCACTACACCACATTCCTTCCATCTCTCCATCAACTCCGGCGACCACTCCGGCGAATGCTCCAGCGACTACTCCGATCCTGCAACCACTTCGACGAATTTTTTTTACCAATGACCCGTGATTAGTTCTATTGAATTTGTAACTTGTGCACATTGTGACATATTATTTTTTCCAGTGACCGTGATCGATTAATTGATTTGTGCCAAAAAAATTAATGATATGAGACAACTTATTAAATTAACTGATTATAAGTCATTATATGATAATAAATCATCAAATTAATTTATCACAACTTATTTATTAGTCACGAAACACAAATTATATGTCCCAATTACAATTTTATTCATAATCACATATTTGTATTCAGTGTGACTAACTGTGACCAAATTTACGTTTAGCATGACTATCTGTAACCAATTTAATTTTAACTGTGACCGTATATGATTAAGTCACAATCGATCACAATTAGTATAGAATTGGTCACAACCAATCACAACTAAAACATATTTGATTACAGAATGTTATCATAAACAAATCTGCATACACAAAAAACCCAAAAAACAGAAAATATCAAAACGGGAAAAAAATAGCGAAAAATCAAAACGAATTATACTAAAAATAACAATTTAAATGCTTAAATGATGGAATTTGGCTAAAATCCTGAGATCTCGAGACTTTGTTCCGAGTCCAATTTTTCAGGCCATTTCCAATCAGACTACCAAATTTTAGCTCATTCCGACGCCTTCGCGATAATTTGTGACTCGCTATTAAATACATACTTTGTCACATAAGATTACACCCAGCACAATAAATACATACTTGATCACATAAGGTTACCACAACACAAATCTACATATACCAAAGACCAACACCACAATCCACGACAACTCACCACCACCATCAACACCTTTAACAAATCCTAAAACATGCCTCTTTTGAAGCCTTCAAACACCAGCCTACCACAACCCAAGCTGTCAGATTCCACCACAAGCATGACAACCTCAACCACCTCTATAAATCTCGACCAACATTCCTAATACATTTCTAAATGCACCAAAAATAAGCCAAAACACCAATAAATTCATACTGTCTTTTGGGCAACACCACCTGCACCCAAACCCACCACCATTTCCTCCAATCCTCCAACTCGCCACCATAACCATAACCACTACATCCACATCAAATATAAATTAACACCACCACCACAACCCATACACCACACCACACCACAAATCACAGATTCGCACAGCCACTACAAATATTCGCACCACTGCCACAACCTCAATGTCACAGCTCTGGTGAAACGAGATCAGAAGAATCGAATACCAGATTCACAGGTTATTCTCGATCCGTCAATGCCCAAATGACCAGAACTAATCGTCACAACCACCACTTCACCACCTCTGTCCAATTTTCACACCACAACCCTAACTTGTTGTATAATAGCTACCTTCCATGAGAATCTCAGACACCACCACCACCAAATTCATCATCGCGTTGTAACGACGAATGCCAAATGTTGTCTGCCCTGCATAACAGCGGCAATGAGCACTGTGCCGCTCAGCTCGCAGTGATGACGGTATCGTCGATGGTGCTTGGTGTAACGCCAGTGGAGAGAAAATAGAAGGAGTGAGAGAAAGTAGAGAGAGAGAATGAAGGTAGAGAGAGAAAATGGAATTTCGATTTGGGGGAAGGGGGTTGGTATATTAATTTGATTTTATAATATTATTATAAAATTAAATTATCACTAATTTTATTATTTTAATTTACCACATGATTTTTGAAATTAAAACTTAATCCACTTGTTTATGAAATCTAATTTTTATTCTAAGGTTGTAGGTAATTTTCCCTTATAAATTACCCACCACACCCAAACCCTAGATCGTTTTCACTCACTCTCTCCCTCTTCTCATCTCGACTTTTCCTCGCCTCTCATTTTTATCATCTGATTCTTCAGATTCATCTTCTTTGTCTTGGATTTTAGCTTTTTCTTCCTCATTTGGGAGGGTGAATTCCAGGTCAAAGTATGGTCCATCATCAACGACGTCATCAATATCTGCAGAATGAGGCTTCAAGGCGATGGCGGAGGAGGAAGTGGTGTCTGTTCTTAGTTTGGAAGTCAAGTTGCCAGTGAAGAAACTAGTACCGGTACCGCTGCTGTCGCGGTGGAATTTGAGTAAAGTAAAGGCTTCCATTGTTGGTAGAGCCAGTTTACAAGATGCAGAAAATGGAGTATCGCTTTTATAAACCTATTTGGTTATTTGGTAGTGATGTTGGCCACTGTGGCGTTGGCGGTAGTGGTGGTGTGGGTTCAGATCTGGGTGGTGGAGGTCGTGATAGTGCAAGCGCCGCTTCTCTACTCACGACGGCGACGAGTATGAGCCCGCTTCTTCGCTAAGCAGTTTTTGCTGGCCGAAGCTGCTGCGAATGGCAGCATCACGACGCTGTGGCGATCTGGTGGCGTCGAAGTTTTTGGGGGTGTTTTTGTTGGTTTTTTGGCGGTAGCTCTGGTTCGGTGTAGGCGATGTTGTGTGTGGTTGGTGCAGGAGGGCGTGGTGATGTTTGTTGGTGGTAATGCAGGCAGCATTTGTGTAATGGTGTTTTGCGGTGGTGGCTATGGTGCGATGGCAGTGGTGGTTGATAATATATTACCAGTAAATTAATTGTGATCTTTAATTATGTAATTGTGACCATAAATCGTATAATTGTGAACTTAAAATAATTAATAAATAAAATATTTTTAATTACTTAATGGACACCTGATTTTTGCATTTTGAAACTTAAAACATGAAAATTGAATTTTTCATACTTAATGTCTTATTTATGAATTCTTCCCTTAGAGATATATGGTTTAGCTAAAAATTTGATTTTTAATAAATTTTGAATAAAATTATGGATTCTATGTGTGTAATTAAAATTAATTGTTAAATTTATCTTAAATTTTGATCAAAATTTTAATCTACATCAAACAAAGACAACATAACATTTTAAGATTTGCATATATCAAGTCATTGCATACATATGTGAGCTTTGTTGTGTGATCATGGCTCTTCTTTCACGTTACCTGTTTATGTATTTAATTTCGAGAAGAAAAAACTATTGTGACCTGTATTAGAAGAAGAAGATTGTGACCTCTATTGCGTGGCTTCGAATGCAAGAATATCATTACATCGTTGGGGATAAACCCAACTCTATAAAGTATATTTCCATGAGGATCTTGGGATAATTCAAAGATGATTTAATGTTTAATTTAATAATAATCATGCTAAGAAACAAAAAATCATAATTCTAAATTAACAGTTTAAAATTCATATGTGCGGAAGATATTATGAATATAAATATTAACAGCTAGATCTTCGATTCATTGCTTCTCACAAATTATTAGTCGTCAATGGGGCAAACTAATAAAACAATATGGAGAGGAGATGGAACATAGCATTTATATAGAAATTTATTAAGTCGTCTCATTAACGACTTGAACCTTAATTAGAGTTTACATATTTCCAGTCCACATATTTAAATTACCACATTATATTATATGAAATATAACCCGTAAGCCGTAAAACGGCACAATTGATCACTTAGCATATTGGATTCAATCCCATATTTTTTATTCTAACATTTAAACCATTACACCGTTGGGGATGAATGCAATCCTGATAAAAGGTTGGTGACCAACTTTCTTTTTCTTTTTCTGAAAGTGAAAGATCAACTTGCTACAAAGACAATAGCTTGGAGACCATTGGTGCAATTTTTCCTTTTATTTTTTGACTTTCGTAATAATTGCACAATTACTAACTCGCATCAAGCGTGAGCACGAGATAACACCCCATAAACACGAGAATTCTACATACGACACCGCTTCAGATCATCGCATAATTCCTCTGAAGAATATAAAAGAATCAGACAAACCGCCGGTCGCCGCCGCCGCCGCCGCAAATCCGGCTTTTCTTAAAACAATGGAGGGAGTAGGAGCCAGACTCGGGCGGTCCTCTACCCGATACGGGCCAACCACCGTCTTCACTGGACCGGTCCGCAAGTGGAAGAAGAAGTGGGTCCACGCGTTGGCGTTCAATTCCAGCAACCACCACCATCAAACCGCAAACGGAAATGCTAATGGCTCCTCACACCTCTTGTTCTACAAGTGGACGGTGATGACGCCCGGCCAAAACAAAGACAACAACGGTGGTGATAGTAACAATGACAATAATAATGTTAGTAATAACGGTGACTCGAAGAATTCCGATAAAGTAGACACCTTTGCAGTAGAGGAGCCACCCAAGCGTAAATTTAAGTATATTCCGGTACTTTTCTGCGAATTTAACTTCTCATTTTGTGTGTTTATGCATGTTAGGGTTGACTGTGGGTTTGTTAACGTTGACTGTAAACTGTTCGGGAATTGAATTGGGTTGGGGGTCCTTGAAAATTTTATTTTACGGTGAACTGTGGTATAGAGTCCTTGAATCTGAAATTTGCAATGGATAATGGTCTAGGTTTGTATTTAAAAAATAGAAGTTGGGAATTTTGGAGTTGAAAGAAATTAAAAACATTTGACTGGAGCATTTGAAAAATGTAAACTTGGCTCCAAGAAATTGAAATCTGTGACCTTGAAATTTTAAGGGCGAAATGGTAAAGAATTTAGATATTTAGGGAGGAAGGTACGTCCCACCCCCACACCAAAAAAGGAAAATAAATGAAAATGATGTGTAGGGTTCATTTGCAATTAGAGAGCAAATATAATTGGTTAGATGTGAGGCTTTGATTAATGTAGGATAAAAGTCTTCGTGTCTCTTTCTTGATAATTTGGTGTGGCATTATTTTCGGGAGATAGAGGACAATAAGAAAACTATATATCTATCTTTTCTCTATTTGATTATATACATAAGACGTAAGACGAAATTCATTTTATTTGCCTAATTTCACGAAATGAAGAATTCACTCTTTTATCTTGTTGATAGAAACTTCTTAATAAGTAATTGAGATTCTAGGTTAATAAAAGAGTTATCTGCAACTTTTTATTCTTTCTACAATTAGATCTTGATTTATATTCGTATCATTGTTTTTTCTTGAGAGTTTTTAGTTTATGATGATACA